>JAECWS010000099.1:600000-1108325 GCA_018150905.1 Drosophila ambigua
CGAGCATCTGTATGTACGCACTGTTTAGTCGCATATTTATGCAGTAATTAATATTACATAATATACACTTATCGAATAAGTCAGGTCGACCCATGTAACGGGAGACACAATACCAAACGACAAAGCATTGTAGCTGAGTCAACAATAACCGCTTCTGCAGCAATTTCTGCCAACGATGCGATCGCCCGTCAGAGGGCAAAAACACTGGTGGAATTGCTGACTATCACAATTGCCCAAAAACACAATATCATATTAAATCCAAAGTAATTCAATATTAATTCCCATTCCCTTTTACCATATTCTTACTAGACTCAGCACTTTCTGTACCTTTTGTTACCTATAAATAGAAATTAAGTTTGTTGAATAAAATCAGTATCAGAAACAGTACCAGCACTGCCTGTTCACTCATTCTCTACAACTGCAATCAACAGAGGCTGTCGCCGTGTCTTCAGACCCTCATTTGCTCGACGTAGGAATCCCTCTCCGCAGTCCAACTGGTTCAAGTTCTAGTTGCGACGACAAATTTGTAGACGGTTTATGTACCGTATGCATACCAAAACACACACACAAAACACATTGACATTTGGTGACCCCGACGCAGGAAAACCTGCAGACATACTTACGGTAGAATCTCCTACCAATAAGTAGAACAAATTGGCAGATCTGTCACTTTCAGATCATCAGCCATCAAGATCAACGATTAATAATATCAAGATCACAAGTGCGTTTCACCAGCACAAAACCTCCATCCAGTACGTCGTTGTACTTATACTTTGAACCACATCGGTTGCGAATAGGAGCGTATCCAGCTGCAAAGCGAATAAAATACTCCCAACGGGTCAAAGTATAAGTAAGAGGCGAAATGGATTCCACAAGGAGGAAGACGCTGCCGCCACAGAGGCATTAAATGAGCAGCAAGAAATTGGAGAAGAAATTGCGAAGATAATCAGGAACTTCAAAAAGACTCTCCAGAAAGGAAACAAAAATATAACGTACTTCCAAACAAAAAAGGCGGCTCTCGAGGATGCATGGAATCGATTTAACGAAATCGACACCAAAATATCAAAGGGATACAAAACCGATCATTACACCAAATTTCGTGAAGACTTACGTAAAACACTCAAAACATACGTTGCGATCTTTACTGAAAGCATGGACAAGCTAAATCAGGCATCAAGTGCTCATGTGGGTAAAAATGTTGAACCACAATCAAATGATCGGAGCCAGCAATTCACGGATGCTTACAGCAAATTGCCGTCACTATGTCGCCGACAAAAGGCAATAGTAGAGTCCATAAAACGTACTCTGAGACAATTCTCAGAGGCGGGAGGACGAACATCAAGTGATTTGATAAAATCACTATGGACTCAAGCACAAGAAGTCCATTTTACTATCCACGAGGAATATGACAACCCAGAAGAAGGAGGATACAACATGGAAGCATACCTGACCCTGGAAAAGATGTACAAATAGCATTGTCAAAACCAGCCACATCAAACAATAATGACGTACAGCTTCCACGCATCAACATTCCCAAGTTTGATGGGGACATACTGGAAATGGTCCCAGTTCTATGACCTGTTTTCATGTATGATACATGAAACAAACATGCCCACAGTTCGGAAGATGTGGTATCTGAAAACAACCGTAACAGGAGAGGCAGAAAGATTGATCCGACATATCGATCTAAAGGAAGAAAACTATCTGAGCGCCTGGGAAATTCTGATTGATACATACAACAATCCCAGAGACGTCGCTAGCACGGTATTGAACCGCTTCCTAAATTATAATACAGTTAATGACGACTCCAAGTCATTAAAGAGTTGTACGTTACAACTATCGAATCCCTGGCATCCCTAAAGGGATTGGGCATCAATATATCCACATGGGATCCAATATTGATTGCCGTCATCAAAAATAAGCTGGATGTCACTAACAGAGCCTTGTACGAGCAATCTTTGGGAAGCTCCAAGGAAATACAGGCCTTGGACACAATGCTTCAGTTCCTAGAACAAAGAGTTCGAGTTCTAGGAACAGGCAAAAAGACACAAATGTCAAGGAAAGAGCCAAAGGCACAACATGTGCAACCGTAAACACTGGAAAATCGAAGACGCCTCTCTGCTCATTCTGCAAGAAGGCAAGCCATTGGCTATACGGATGCGATGAGTTTCGCTCCAAATCACCATCAGAACGACTAAACTGGGTCCAAAAGCAGAAATTGTGTGTCAACTGTTTTAAAACAAACCACAAAACAAATGCATGTCCAAGTCGGACATGTTTCAAGTGCGACAAAAAACACAATACACTGCTCCACTTGGACATACCATCGCCCGTAGGTACAGAACCAAGAGCTCAGACGGTTGGCGCAGCAAGTAACAATAACTACAACCTGTTAGCCACAGCAAAGTAGCAGTAGAAGCAAACAATGGACAGAGAGCCAATTTCAGAGCCCTGCTGGATTCAGGATCACAGATCAACCTGATCTCTGAGCGAATGGCATCAATGTTGTCAGTAAAAATTAATGATACAACATTACGCATCGAAGGAATTGGAGGTCAGTCAAAGACCAGCAGAGCACGAGTAAATGTTCTAATAAAATCCCTTCACGGCGGATTTACGCAAAGAATTGAAGCATTCGTACTACCTCAGATAATTGCTGATCAACCAGCGCAGGCACTCGATGAAATAAACTTGAACATACCAACCAATTGCCCACTGGCAGATCCGGATTTCTATAAACCGGGAAAGATCGACATGCTTATCGGAGCAGAGCACTATTATTCGCTACTACTCCCAGACCAAAAACAGCCAAATTCAGGAGGCCCGTTGCTGCAAAATACAAAATTGGGATGGATTGTGGCAGGAAAAATCAGGTCTGCACACAACTCAGCATCCATTTGTGCAATTGGACTCAACGAGCTAATGGAAAAATTCTGGACTCTGGACAACTTAGAGACGGAAAAAAAACCACGCACGCCCATCGAAGCACATTGCGAAGCTCACTTTATAGAGAACTTACAAACAGCGTCGGATGGCAGGTTGATAGTAAAACTCCCATTTTCCGAACACTCTTCAGCCCTGGGGGGTCTTTGGAAACTGCAACGAAAAGATTCCTGGCATTAGAGCGACGGATTTCACCAGACACCTGGAAAGGCTATGTGGAATTCATGACTGAATATGAAGGACTTGGACACATGAAGATGGTCCCAGCAACTCAGGTGCCGGAGAGACACTACTTCATACCACACCACTGTGTACTCAAACCTGAGAGCACCAGCACAAAGTTACGGGTCGTGTTTGATGCATCATGTAAATCAACAAGTGGAAAGTCTCTAAACGACATTCTGCATGCCGGACCCACAGTTCAGAGTGAACTTATGTCCATTCTACTACGTTTTCGTATACATAAGTACGTATTCACAGCGGACATCGAGAAAATGTACCGACAAGTGTGGATAAATCCCGAGGATCAATTTCATCAGATGATAGTCTGGAGAAACAATCCATCTGAAGATATCAGGTACTATCGCTTAAAAACAGTTACATATGGAACCACATCTGCTCCATTCCTAGCAACAAAATGTTTGGATCATTTGGCAACTCGGAGCCAAAACAGATTACCTATTGGATCTGCTGCATTGAAGAACGATTTCTATGTGGACGACTGTCTCACTGGCGCGGATACCATTCAGGAAGCGATACAAGTTCAAAAGAACTTAATAAAATATTGCTACCGTGCGGCCTTAAACTTCGGAAATGGTGCTCCAACAACGACCAGCTCTTGCAAGGAATCCCTAAAGAGGACATTGTCAACGACGTCAAACTAGGTGAAACATTAGAGCAATACAGCGTTAAAACGCTGGGTCTCATTTGGATGCCAAAACAAGACCACCTGCGAGGACGAACCACAAAAAGCCATGCAACACGCATCACCAAAAGGGTCGTGTGCTCAGAATTGGCCCAAATCTTTGACCCACTGGGTCTCTTTGCCCCAGTGATAGTCAAGGCAAAAATATTTATGCAACAGCTGTGGGAGATTAAACTCGATTGGGACGATGAACTACCATTACAACTCCAAAACGAATGGATGGAGTACCGGGAGGACCTACAATCATTAAACTCAATGGAGATTCCCCGGCACGTATATGATGGAAAAGTGCCAGTCACCCAGGATCTACATACCTTTGTAGACGCATCAGAACGAGCCTATGGTGCGGCAGTGTACGTACGAGCCACCTACAAAAACAATCAAGTCTCTGTACGACTATTATGCTCAAAGTCTCGAGTAGCACCCACCGCCAAACAATCTCTACCACGTCTAGAACTGTGCGCTGCAGTGTTAGGTGCCGAACTCACCAATCGAGTTAGAAGGGATCTCCATATGAACCTTGACACAGTACCAGGAAGCTTCTGGACTGATTCCACCGTTGTACTGTCCTGGATTAACGCATCGGCGTCCACATACCACACCTTCGTAGCAAATCGAATCGCCAAAATCCAGGCATTGACTAACCAATTACAATGGCGTCATGTGTCATCAGCCAACAACGCAGCAGATGTCCTTTCAAGAGGAATCCAGCAAGCAAGCTAAGAGATCATAGTCTATGGCTATACGGACCATTATTCTTGCACGGATCAGGAGATAAATGGACGAAACCACCCAGCATTGAGCCCAGCAATCTCGAGAGAAAGGCTAAGCATGTCAGCTTGCCAATCGCATCTAGCTCTCTCGGAGAAGAGTTATACACATGCAGACATAGCAACTCGTTCAACAAACTACAACGTATTGTAGCGTACATGTTTCGCTTCTGCTACAAAACTAATAGAGCACCTACAACGACACTTTGCACAGGAGAACTAAGGCGTGCTCGCACTATGATCCTACGAACGATTCAACAAGTTGAGTTCACAGCGGATTTAAAACAATTAAAACGCTATAAAACAGTGGATAAAAAGAGTTCGATCATTTCGTTATCTCCCCTACTAGGAGATGATGAGCTCATCCGAGTTGGCGGAAGACTCGAAGAAGCTCAAATTCCGTTCAACGCAAAACATCCAATCCTGCTACCGTACAACGACCCAATAGTCAAAATGATTATGCGAGAGCTTCATGAGGAAAATCTGCATTGCGGTGCCCAAGCATTACGGGCAATCGCAAGACAACAATATTGGATTATCAACGACAAGACGATGGCTAGAAGCATCATACATAGCTGTATTAGATGCACCAGAGCCAGACCAAAGCTGATGCACCAGATAATGGGCAATCTTCCAGCACAAAGAGTCACGCAAGCACGCCCATTCCTTAATGCAGGCGTTGACTACTGTGGACCTATTATGATCCACCATAAAATCCGGGGAAAACGGCCAGATAAGGCATACATTGCCGTATTCTGCTGCTTCTCCACAAAGGCCGTACATCTGGAGTTAGTAAGTGACTTAACCACAGATGCATTCTTGGCAGCACTCCGACGATTCCTTAGCAGACG
This sequence comes from Drosophila ambigua, assembly GCA_018150905.1. NCBI lineage: Eukaryota > Metazoa > Arthropoda > Insecta > Diptera > Drosophilidae > Drosophila > Drosophila ambigua. The sequence continues at coordinate 605,490 of JAECWS010000099.1, forward strand.
CGGGAAGTGTCAGACTATTCATTGCGACAACGCAACAAATTTCGTCGGCGCAAATAACAAGCTAAAGGAATTGAAAGAAGCAATATTTAGCGAAACGGCACATGCTCTGATCACAAATCATTGCAACAAAAAACAAGTGGACTTTAAATTCATTCCTCCTCGGGCCCCATCGTTTGGCGGCCTCTGGGAAGCTGCGGTAAAATCAGCGAAAAGGCTGTTAGTTACAACCACAGAAACAGCATCCTTGACGTTTGAGGAGCTGAACACAATCATAATCGAAATTGAAGCAATTCTGAATTCCCGACCCATAACTCCAATGTCAAATGATCCAACGGATACAAGTGCGCTTACTCCAGGGCATTTCCTGATCGGTGAACCTTTGACCGCAGCACCTGACGTCAACACCGATCGTCAAGAGAAAACTCTGGTTAAGCGCTGGGAATTGGTTTCACGCTTAAAACATGCATTTTGGAAACAATGGTCTACGGAATACCTCCACGAACTACAAACTCGGCATAAATGGAAAACCACCGCTCCAAACGTGACCGAAGGATTATTAGTTTTGGTGAAGGAAGACAACCTTCCAGTAATGAAGTGGCCAATGGGTCGCATCATGAAAACTTATCCTGGGCAAGACAACCATGTACGAGTGGTTGATGTCAAAACATCGTCCGGCGTATACAAACGCCCCATCAGTCGTCTCGCCCCATTATTCTCAGAGGAGGTAGCAACAAAACGCTCCAAAATTGATATTCAAGACATTGCGGAAATAGAGGAGCCACCAACACAGCGAAAAAGGTTATCATTACCTACGCTAACATCCACATTGTTAGTGTTACTTCTCATGCTGCCATTAGCATTTTCACAATCAATAAATGTGACGCAATTTGCAAACAAGCCTGGAATATTCTATGAGAAACTTGGAACCTCAAGAATGACCACTTCCGAATGGACCATGATTGTATACTACGACTTGGATCCATATTGGAAGGATATGCAAGTCATGTCAGCCGGAATGTCCGAACTAGGACACATGTGCCCTGAACTAAAAAATGTTCCAGCGTGCAACTCCATATTTCAACACTTTCAACATTTGTACAAAGAACTACAAACAGGAAATATGCTAATGAAGGCCTCTCGACAACGCAGATCACCGCTGGATATAGTAGGAAACGTGGCACACCAGCTATTCGGAGTACTTGACTCTACATATGCTGAGAAAATGGCCAAAGTAATCGAAAGGGTACAAACCAACGAAGACTTTCTGCTACATCTACTACGAAATCAAACGTCAATTGTCGACTCCACAATGAACGTGATCAGGAAGGATAAGTCAGCCATGGACAACCGCCAAAAGGTATTGGAACAACAAGTGGCAACCCTCAGCCGAGAAAGAGGAACATATCGCGGCGCTCATCTACTTCAGTCATACCTAGTGCTCACAGCACAACTAACTCTGCTGACAACGAGTCTTCAACGTATGCAGTCTGACATATCTGATGTACTAATCGGCATTCACCATCGGATAATAAGCCCAACGCTAGTATCTCCTGAGCAATTAAGAGAGCAACTAGACCAAATCCGGGATCACTTGCCAGCTGATCAAATGCTGCCTGTCACAACACAAAATGTGATACAATTATACAGGCTCATGCGAGCTGAAGGAACACTGACTGCCACACGTCATTTTCAAGGTGACACTACCGTTAGTTTCAACAGTTCAGCTCGAAGTTTTCAGTATCATGCCGATTCCGGTCTGGGATTCAACAAGTTGGAGCTTGTTTAATGTCAAAACAACCATCATCACTGTAAACACTCACCGAGATCAATTCATGGGATTTACTCCAGAAGAATTTCGACGCTGCCTTAAACTACTCAACGCAGAATACATCTGTTTTGATCATCAAACAGTCTTCAATGTCGACAATCGCTGTGAGTTTCAGTTGTTTAACAATAAAACGGCACCTTTATGTGAAGTCACACACACGAAGGCTGACATGGTGTGGTACAAGACACAGGAAGCAAATAAATGGATTTTTGCAACACACTCTACAATGAGACTTCAGGCAGTTTGCAACGGGTCTCCGTCAACTATACAACTGGAAGGAACTGGCTTGCTCTCACTGTCACCTGGATGCACTGCTCGCAATACAGAAATAAGCATCAGTACCTTCAGCACAACAATCAGTGAAGTCAAATCAACCTACACTCGATTTGGGGACATACGCTTACCAACGACACCCCCTTCGCCAGAAACTGTACAATTGGAGAACCAGACATCAGACTATCTTCAAGAATTGGAAGATTTACGCCTGCAACTAGTGGCAATCAATCAACAAAGGCTGCCACACCATCTCAACACAGTGCAGCATCATCAAATCGCTACTTATGCTGCCCTAGCAATATCAATGCTATTGATTATTGCGTTCATTCTCGGAAGAAGTATCAATCATGGACCCCAAGGCCGTCAACAATCAACCAAGCAGAGCCACGCGGATCATCAACCCCGATCCCCATTCCACGCCGCTTTTCAGTCGACTTGGGCGATGGTTGAACACCAGTTCAACGGCCGGGAGAATGTTTAGTCGCATATTTATGCAGTAATTAATATTACATAATATACACTTATCGAATAAGTCAGGTCGACCCATGTAACGGGAGACACAATACCAAACGACAAAGCATTGTAGCTGAGTCAACAATAACCGCTTCTGCAGCAATTTCTGCCAACGATGCGATCGCCCGTCAGAGGGCAAAAACACTGGTGGAATTGCTGACTATCACAATTGCCCAAAAACACAATATCATATTAAATCCAAAGTAATTCAATATTAATTCCCATTCCCTTTTACCATATTCTTACTAGACTCAGCACTTTCTGTACCTTTTGTTACCTATAAATAGAAATTAAGTTTGTTGAATAAAATCAGTATCAGAAACAGTACCAGCACTGCCTGTTCACTCATTCTCTACAACTGCAATCAACAGAGGCTGTCGCCGTGTCTTCAGACCCTCATTTGCTCGACGTAGGAATCCCTCTCCGCAGTCCAACTGGTTCAAGTTCTAGTTGCGACGACAAATTTGTAGACGGTTTATGTACCGTATGCATACCAAAACACACACACAAACACACATTGACACGCACATTCCACATTCCATACACACACATCTACATCCGTGTCTCTACAGGTGCATTCCAGCACGACCCACCCCAATAAAATATACTTTGGCACACTCCGAGTGCAACTACAATCACATCAAGTGTTTTATTTCCTTACATATAAACACATATATATTTATTTCCGCACTCCATACTACATACATACTGCGCGAAAGTGCCAAATTTAATATAAAATTCGCGATTTTGTACAATCCGTGCACTCCAGCCACTTTTCACGATCGCTACCCCAACTCCAAAATTCTCCACTTTCCAAATAAATTACTCGCGACTAAAGCACGGCGTAATTATAATAATTATTTGGCAATTTCCACTGCCAATTGGCAAATTGTTGTTTCGATCTTTTGTTGTTGTTTTTTTTGTTCCGTTTATTAGAGGTTGCGCAATCCAAAAATATTGGTATCGTAACCAAGTTTTGCGTTCGACCAAAAATAAATAAATAAAAGAAAAAATATAAAAAAAAAAATTTCCAAACAAACACACCGACACTATAGAAATAAATTGAACGATCCACGATTTCTAATCTAAACCGTTTCGTCATCCTTTTTCCGATTTTTTTCTTTTTTTTCTTCGGTATTTCACCCGATAGTTCTCCAGCGCCCATCCACATTCATATTCTTGACTGTAGCTTCCGGTAACGATTACGGCGACTAGGTTTATCTGCACTTTGTCGATCCAAACTGACATAAAGAGCAAACTATCGCCCATTCCAATCAACTATCGAGGATATAAATGACATTCCGTCCGCCGTCCATCCGCAAATAACCCCGTTCTGATCACGACTCCGTGAAAGAGGTAAACGGAGGAGCCCGCACTAACAATATTTGCAAAATATTGCCAAAATCAGTGTGACCGGTCCTCTCCTCGGCTCAGTGCAATAAAAGTCACTCATTGTTTGAGAAATTTCACTTCACGGTGATCTCAAACAATCCGAGTCGACCCGACTATTCTTTTCCAACAAGCTCGAGGCCTTTTTCCTGACAGCCTTCCATAAGTGGGTTATATTTGTTTCACTCAGATCATTCTTCTGTCCTCCAAGACTTCCAAGTCCGATTTTCTGTGCGTGTGTGAGTTCGGAATATGCCAACAGGTCACAAGGACGGCAACCAGCTTTTGCCTGTGACCTCTTCCAACCGGCTACGCACCTCGTCCGCCTCCGGAACTACGCCGACTCAGAAAATCAAGGCACCCCTCACTCCGAGAGCAGCCAGTAGCAGCCCTGCGGCAAGGACCAAATCGGTCCTGTTCCCGTCTCCTGTCACTCTGAAAGTTCCAGCTGTGACCAAACAAGATCCGAAGGGCTCCTTCGTCAGCAGCCCTGTCAGCTCTCGCCACTGTATCACAATGGCTCAATCCGCCACCTCAGTCGCTCGGACCAAATTGGTCGCCGCTATTGGCCGACTGATGCACCTGGCAGAGCGCATCACCGCCGCCCCATCCGCCTCCTTGTCCGAGGTCCGTCGAGGCCAAATCCTCAGCATGTGGACGGACGTCGAGGCCGAATATAAGGCCTGCTCCGCGGCGATGACGGACGAGGAGCCAGAAATCCAAGCGGACATCCGTGACACATACGGCGAATGCTATGGGGTATTTGAGCAGTGCCTCAGTGACCTCAATGCCCAACTGACCACATCCAGAGTTCTTCCTCCTTCACAGCCAGTCCAACAGGGTGGCTGTCGACTGCCTCCCGTCAACATTGAGGCATTCTCAGGGGACTACGTCCGCTGGCCTACATTCCGGGATCTGTTCACTGCGGTCGTGATCAACAATCCTAGATTGTCTCCGGTAGAGAAGCTGTACTATCTCACCGAGAAGACCCGGGGCGATCCGAAGGCCATCGTAGAGAAATCCCCCCTCACTAATGACGGTTTCGAGTCCGCATGGTTGGCTCTCCGCAGCCGATATGAAAATAATCGGCTTCTGGTGACCAACCAAATCAACATCCTCCTCTTTTTGCCCCGCGTAACATCCGAATGCAGTCGTGCCTTGAAGGATCTTCAAAGTACGATGCAAGGAGTCCTAAATGCGCTAGCGGTCTCCAACGTCTGCACGGACAACTGGGTCTGCTTGTGACCATCTGCGCTTCCAAATTGCCGAAGTTGAGCCGGGCGTTGTGGGAAGCGTCCGTAACGGACAAAAAGGAGGTGCCGCCCTGGAAGGAAATCGACTCCTTCTTGACTCAGCGATACCTAACGCTAGAGGCTATAGAGTGCGACCCTTCCACTTCCCAAGGCGCTCCGAATCCGCCACCCGCCAAAGGCAGTCAGAATCCGCCATCCTCCCGAAGCCAGTCCAATCCGTTCCTTTCCCAAGGCAATCCTGTTCCAAGGACAGCGCACTCGTTCCAAAGCAACATGAATCCGAGCAAGAGCACATGTGATCTCTGTTCCAAGGAGAATCACCCAATCCGACTATGTCCTCATTTCCTACAAATGACCGTTGATGCTCGCTCCAGCTGCATAAGGCAAAAGCAGCTCTGCTTAAATTGCTTCGCAAAAGGCCATTTGCTTCGAGAATGTCAAAGCTCCCACAATTGCAACACTTGTGGAGGACGACACCACACGCTTCTGCATCGTGGCGATCCAGCTACCAGCGAGTCACATTCCACATCCGTACCCAATTCCACATCCTTACTTAATTCCACAGCTTGGCCAGACGTAAGACGGCAAGCACCCGTCGCACAAAATTCAAATTCTTCCGAACCTTCGACGAATGTTCAAACGTATTTCGCTTCCGGCACAAGTTCTGTCCTTCTCGGCACGGCAATTATTAATATTTGCCACCTTGGGAAAACTTTCCGCGCCCGCGCTCTGATCGACTCGGGCTCCGAGGCAACGTTCATTACGGAACGCCTTTTCAACACGATTCAATTGCCTTTCCAACGAATTCAGACACAGATCTCCAGCATCAATCAGACAGTATCCGCTCAGTCCGATAAACTCTGTCAGTTTTCCATTCGCTCTCCAACGAGGCCTGGTTTACAATTAAACGCCAAAGCCTATGTTATCCCCGAATTGGCAAAAAGAACCTTCCGTTGCATCCTATCTCGCCAAGTTTCTTGAAAGATTTGCCGAGTCTTCCATTGGCGGATCCTACATTCTTCGAGAGCTCACCAATCGATGTCCTGATTGGAGCCGATATCCTACCATCGGTAATGTCAAGCGGCTTACAGCCCAACATATGTGGCTCTCTTCTCGGCCAAGAAACCATTTTTGGTTGGGTGCTCACTGGTCCCGTGTCCAATACGGCGAGCCATCAAGTTGCATCCTTTTCTTGTCAACTTTCCAGAGTAGCTTCTAATGTCCCAAATGTGCCCGTCATCCGTTCCAAGCTCACTTCTAATGCTTCTTCGACTTTTTCATTTCGCCCTAGCCATTCACATACAGACATGGGTTCTCGACCCCGTTTCGACCGCACCGTGGAGAGCAGACGTTCACGGGGTATTAAGTCCCTACCAATGCCGAGTCTGCTCTGAAATCCATCCTCTACGGAAATGCCGCCGCTTTCTCCGCCTGGATTCCGAAAGGAGGCTCCAAGCTGTCCTCCACTTCAACTATTGTACCAATTGCCTGGCTCACCGACATTCCGCCCAGGATTGCCGAAGCGGTGATCGGTGTAAGGTGTGTAACCGGAGCCACCACACGTTACTCCACCTTCCCGAGTCTCGGCACCCATCTGGCTCCTCTGCGGCACCGTCGCCTTCATCTTCAGCGTACAGCGCCGATGTGCGCCCTCGTCTTCCTGTGAGCCGCCCCGTCATAGGAATCCCGGATTCATCAGCAACCTCCTTGCTTTTAAATCGGAGCATGTAGGGTCTTTGCAATCCTGCAAGGGGGGAGAATGTTCAGAGTGAGGAGGGTGCTGGGGGGCAACAGCTCTGTGGGCATTCCAGCCACACCACTGTTAGCAATCCAGCTACGCAAGCTGTTGCCCTCGCTCTTGCCCTCACGCTTTTATGCGGTTTTCCCCGCGGAAGGGCCCCCCCCCCTTTTTCACACCCCTGCTCTCCCCCCCCCCCCCCCCCCCCCCCCCCCCCCCCCCCCCCCCCCCCCCGGCGGCCTACCAACGAACGATCAATAATTTTCTTCCCAACCCAACACAAAAAGAAAGGCCTGGGCGAAAAAAAAAAAAAAAAAAAAAACAAAAAAAAAAAACCCCAAATAAAAAATTAAAAAAACCCCCCCCCTCTAACGCCTTTTATCTTGGGACTCTCTGGTGGACACCCTGAGACGCCTCTACGCTCAAACAACTAGAATGTGCCGGGAAAGGGGTTGGTTTGAGGTTTTGTTAATGGATATGTGTACGTGCGGGTTTTGGGTTAATGTGATGTGTGTGAGGCGAGTGTATCCCCATTGGGGTTATGTAGATCCGACTGCCGTCTGTTGGACTGCCGGCCCGTGCTCCTCGAAGACCTCCTCCAGTGGCTCTCCGGCCTGGTGTCGGCTCTGTCTGCTACTGCCGCCTGCTCCTTCCGTCGTCATCCCCGTTGTTTCCTCGTAGTGGGGCGGCTTCTCCCCCCCCCCCCCTTGGTCTCCCTTTCTTCTTCCTTTTTTTTTTTGTTCTGAAAAAAAAAAAAAAAACAAAGTAAAAAAGTTTTTTTTTTTTTTTTTTTTTTTTTTTTGTTTTTTTTTTTTTATTAAAAAAGGGCGTCGCCTCGCCGGGGGGGGGGGGTCTACATTTTCTTAAACTAGAAAAAAATAAAAACATATATATTGTAAATATTATTATTTATTCTTGGTTAAGCTTAACAACTAATACAAAATTTAAAGTTTCTGCACTTAAAGAACTACGTTTCTCGCTCAAAATGAAATAAGCGCTGAAAATGCCTTTTCGACGGACACCTGAGTCGCAGGTACAGCCAGTTCAACCTGTGCGAGCGCACATAGGTGTGGAGACTGCAGCTTCATGTCGTTAAAGAACTGCAAAATGTTCGCATCTAATGATAAACGACCATATGTCAGATCAAAGTTATCAATATCAGCATAGATTTGAACAAGTTTTTCAGAAACAGGCTCTTTGGTTTTGGACAGTATCTGTACGCCATCCAAATAAGCGGAAAACAGGGATTTTTTTGGAGCACAGATATCATCCACTGTTGAGGGCTCCTTCTGCTGATCTTGGATATCAGCCTCGCATGGCACATTTTGTATTGCGGCATGCACCTTAACAAATTAAAAGAAAATAAGAATACATTTTGTTTGTCAAATTTAGTTTAGTGTGTAAGTTTTTGACAAGGACAATACAAATTGTCAAAAACAATAACTCAAAACTACAAGCAATTGACATAAATAAGACAGGACCTGGACTTTAAACACACTTAGCCTTACTTGCTTTAGCTCGAATAAACGGCAAGCGATTTTTTTTTAAATTTTTTTTTCCCAAAAATCTTTGTTGGTCAGTTAAAATACAATTTACGCGTGGATCCATAAAAATTGCAGCTAACATAGCATGATTTTCGAGCAACTTACATTCTCTTATTTTAATCTGTGCAAGTATTTTCTTTTTAATATAATTTTGGTTGTTCTCGCACTTCAATTTAAGCTCCATCCATATTATGTAGATTATATAGATTAAATTCTTCTCCTGTAACTTTAAGGTCGCTTCTTACGTGTCCTTGAACGCGTCAATATAAACCTCCATCCAATCCCAATCAACGTCAATACTTATGTCAGAACGCACAGCAAGGAACTCTTTTAATTCAAAAAATTGTTCCACCATTAAATAAGTAGAATTCCATCTAGTTACAGCATCGAGGGATGGTATTTTTTTTTTTCTCGATTAAGAAACGTCTGCTCAAGTTAAAGATTTATATACAAATAAATAAAAATTAACAAAATAAATAAAAATAAAATAAAGTCTTCACTTACCTAGATGTTTCTGTACGCACTAATTTACAAAATTTGCGACATGTATTAACTTTTTCGCTGATCTCACTCAGCTTGTTTATATCAAATACGCACAATTGAAGCGTGTGCGCAGCACACCTTACAAGGTGAGTATTCGCTAACTCTATAGCATCCAGCTTTTCCATCACATTTTCCCCGTTAGTGTCATCGTCACAAAGAGTCTCATTCAAAGCATCATTTAAAATTTGAATTGCTTTAACCATATTCCTCCCATTATCAGATGTAATGCTGTGCTTATAATTGATATTTAGGATCTCCATAACTTTCTCCTTTATATACATCCCAGTGTGTGAATGACACAGCTGTATGCCTAATGTTTACACAGCGATCTCTGCTTTAGAGATTGATTGGATAATCTGTAAGTTTACACCTAGAATAGCTTTATCCATTCTAGTAGCGACATCGATTTTAAGGGATACAAGTTTTCCCTTTACAAGAGCTCTCAGATTTTCCTTTATACTTAGCTCTTTAGTAGTCACATGTTCCATAATATTGCGTGACGTTATCGGACTCATAGAAAGCGCGCTATAAATTGGATTTAATATTTCTCGAAGCCCTTCGCTCTCCAGAAATAAAAATGGCTTTCCGTCTGTGGTCACAATTTTAATTAACGAAGAGACGAGGGCCTCTTTACTTGTTTCATAAGTTACTTTTTTTTTTAATATTTTGCTGCACTTCGATATTGTTAGCAACGACATTCTATCCTATTCTTTAAATATTTCCGCATGTTTTTTTGTTAAATGGCGTTTTAAATTTGTTGCGTGTGAGCCCGCCAATTTCGCACCGCATACGTTGCATTTCGACTTTTTTTCATTGCCATCAAATTTAAATTGCCTTGTTTTGTGTAGCATATTTCCCAGTCGATAGTTTTGGCTAAATATCGAAGGATATGCTTAGCTGCCGCTTCATGCTCGGAATGGGGATCCTTGTTGCGTTGTGCCAACTTTTTCACTGAATGAGCAATGTCCGCATGAGTCATAACTGCAAGATAAGATAACTCCCCAATTAGCTTTTGAAACGATGTCATGTCCACCTTGCGGCAGTCCTCTCTGTTGCATGACACCTGGTAACCAGCTTCCAGCGGCGTGGGCGTCTGTCGACAATCGTTCATGTTGTACTGTTCGAGCAATTCTCTAATGTACTTCCGTTGGCTGATTGAAATTGCTCCAGCACTGCCTTCACGTTTCACTTCAATACCTAAGAAGTACTGCATGGGCCCGATGTCAACTACGTCAAATTCTGCTGCGATCTTTGTCTTGATATCAGATAGATCGTCCAGGTCGTTGCACGTCAAAATAATGTCATCTACGTAGACAGCTAATAGACACATATTATTACCTGGTCTATAAAAAAGGCATGGTTCATTGGCAGTCGGCACAAATCCAATGCGTCGCAGCGTTGCATCTTCCAAACTCTTCCTGACTGTTTAAGCCCATATATGATCTTGTGAAGCCTCAAAACGTGATTTGGATAATCAACGCTGACGAAGCCTTTGGGTTGCCTCATTAAGACCTCATCTTGCAATTCTCCGTTTAGATATGCGGTTGCAACATCCATTTGATGTAGGCGGAGGCCATGTTCGACTGCAAGTGCAATTATCAACCTGATAGTTTCATGGCGAACAATCAGTGCGAATGTCTCCTTGTAGTCGATCCCGTAGCGTTGGCTACAACCTTTTGCTACCAAACGTGATTTCATTCTGTTCACGCTTCCATCCGGATTTGACTTGACAGCGTAAACCCATCTGCATCCAATAGCCCTCATGTCGCTAGGCAATTCAGTAAGCGACCACGTGCCATTCTTGACGAGGGATTCGTACTCGTCCTTCATGGATGCTTTCCATAGCTCACCTTCAGTTGACCGTTCAGCTTCTTCGTAGTTTTGAGGAACTTGTACGTCTGCTGCTAGTATCGCATTGAGCATATGATACTCTTTCCTCGGTCTTCCTGGTTTGCCCGTACGTACGATGGATGGACGACCTGGTCCTCTCTTGGGTTCTGGAAATGCAAGTGTTTCGTTATCGGACCTATTCTCCTCCTGAATCTCTGGTGCATTTTCTGGAAATGTAGATGACTCGTTTTCTATCTCGTATTCAGAGTCCTGGTTTTGTTGAACCTCAACTGATGCCATGTCATTAGAATCTGATCTGTCCCCTTCAGGTTCTACAAAAATGACATCCCTACTCTCTACGAGTTTTCTGTTTTCTTTACTGACCAGTCGATATGCTTTGGCCGTATCGGAGTATCCCACCATTACATACTCAAAAGCTTTTTGTGCGAACTTTGATTTCTTAGTTTTATCTAAAGCAATTGCTACTGAGCCAAAAACTCTCAAGTGCGATACCACTGGCTTTCTACCTGTCCAGGTTTCAAATGGTGTAACACCATTCAGAGAACTTGTTGCCACTCTATTTCGCAAATACGCGGCACTTCGAATCGCTTCAGCCCAATATCATTCACTCAACCCAGAATGCAACAGCATACTTCTTGCCATTTCAACCAATGTTCTGTTCGCCCTTTCTGCAACTCCGTTTTTCTGCGGTGTATATGGCACTGTTAAGTTTCTCTTTATTCCATTCTCTTTCAGATACTTATCAAAAACGTTTGAAATGTATTCTCGGCCATTGTCGCTTCGTAGAACTTTAACTTGTTTCCCAGTTTGGCACTCAACTTGACTTTTAAATACTTTAAACACTTTTATAAGCATCAACAACCTGATCTTTGGATTTTAGCCTTTTGACTTTTAAACACTTTAAACACTTTTAAAAGCATCAACAACCTGATCTTTGGATTTTAGAAAATATACTGATACATATCTGGAACAATCATCAATAAATGTTGCGAAATATCGATTTCCTCCTATCGATTGCTTTTGCATTGGACCGCATACGTCACTATGTATCACGTCTACTACACCCATTGACCTGTTTGAGCTCGATTGAAATGGTTGAACGCAAATCTTACTTTTTTCGCATGTTGCACATACCTTTTTTGGGTTGCAAATGCCCTTGAGACCTATTACCATACCTTACTACCCATTTCCTTTAGTGCGTCAAAATGTACATGACCGAACCTGTTGTGCCATTTAAATGTATCTGTCTCAACATTTACAACGTTCATGCACTTTTCCTGATTGTCATTAACCATAAACAATCCATTTTCTAAATGTGCCTTTACTTTCCATTTTCAAAAATCATCGCTTGATTTTTCTCAAACAAAACTTGTTTGCCATTGCTTAATGCTTTTGCGACTGATATAAAATTGAACTGTAAATCTGGTACCAAGATAACATTATCCATTGTAACCGCTCTATCACCGAACTTTACTTTTACAGTTCCATGCCCTTCAGCAATAAGTGATTTCCCGCCGGCTAAAAATACTTTTTGATTATCTTCCGTGACCGACACAAAGCGATCCTTGTCGCAACATAACGCCGTTGCGCCACTGTCTATGCACCATGCATTTACCATCCGGTCATCAGACTTAGCAACATTTAAAATTGGTACATATTTTTCAGGTTCAACTTTGGTATCTTTGGTTACACAAAGCAATGTACCCCATTTTTCCCCACTTTTGTAGCTTACGCCCTTATTGTTTACTTCTTCTTGCTTTCTTTTGACACGACAATCTGTTTTAAAATGCCCTTGTTTCCGCAATTAAAACACTTCTTGCCTTTCTTAAAGCTTTTCTTAAAGTTTTTGTTGTCATAGCTAACATGTAGTTCTGCGCTGCTTGTTATTTCCTTGTTAACGATATCTTCCTGCCTATTCGCTTCTTCAGAAATTTTAATTTTTAGCACACTTAAGCTCGGTAAATCATCCCGCGTCTCAATCGCAACAACAAAACTTTCATACGATTTTGGCAGACCATTTAGCAAAACAACAGATAAAAGCTTTTCATCAACCTTTATGCTGACCTCTGCTAAAGCCTAAAGCATGTACCACCTGAAATTTGTGCAAATATTCCTGTGCACTCATGTCTTCCGACATTTTCAGCGACAACAACTGTTTGATTAGCAGCACACATCTTGCTGGTCCGCTTGGTCTGTGAATTGCATTTAACTTTTGCCAGGCCTGCGAAGATGATACACAATTTTTAACATTGTTGTTCAGTTGGGTCGATTTAACACAAAGTAATATTGACGCCAACGCCTTTTGATCTTTCAGCTCAAAAAGCTGCGCGTTGCTCATTAGTTGCATTTTACTCAGCTCTATTTTACCACTTACTAGTGGCCACAAATCATTTTATATGAGAACACTTCTCATCAAAACTTCCCATGTGCTATAATTGTTTTCGTCCAGTTTCTTAATATTGAAATTCATATTTCCACTCATTTTTTTTATTATTTTTGTCTGACTGTGCAAATGCTTACGGACATATGTATAAATCTGTCGCTTGTTCATGCACAAAGCAACTACGACGAAAATACTTTTTTATTGGTATTTTATTGGTATCTTATACTTATGGGATCTTACTATAACAATGAATCGTTTCCTTATTCCTCTACGCTCTCGCGCCACCGGTCTCTCAGGCTCCTCGCTGGTGCTGTGGCTATGCGTCCGACCTGGCTCACGCCTGATCTATACACACAACTCCGCACCCCTCAAGTCGCTTTTGACCACGTTCTTAACGGGACCGGGCTGGTGGCGTGATCTCATGTCCATACATGGACATGCGCTAGCCTTGCCTAACTTGAGCGCTGCTCCTTGCGTGCTCCTCCATTACCGACTCTCTCCACGGGCTCGTACCGGAGGCATGATCTCATGCCCATATATGGTCATGCGTCGGACCCCTGCCACTCTAACGGCACCCGGCTCCCGGCCGGCTCTTACTCTCTTGTGAATTCGCCGTGAATTCTCCCCTTAACCCTTACTTGGTTCCCTTGTGAGGAAACTCCATTCCTCACACTTCCCCCTTTCTTTACCAGAGGGAAACTCCCTTCGTTTTCCCTCCGGCCACTTTCCCATTTGAATTCAAACGTGCGCGCGGGCGCGCACTCACGCTGGTTCCGGACTAATTCCTCCATTGCCCGATCGGTTCGCTCCCTATCGGATCGGGTCTGCCGATGTAGTGCCGGAACCAGCTCCGTGCATGATTCTCCCGATAGGTGCGCGCTTGCGTGCACGATAGGTGCGCTCCTCGCGTGCACGATAGGTATGCCTCTGATCGTGCTGCCAGACCCTCTTCACGTGTTGCCGGATCGCTCCCCTTTTCACGTGTTGATTTTTTTCTTCATACCTCGACGGACACCTCGACCTGGTTTGCCGACGCCGACACCCGGTACCGCACCCCGCGCACCCTCACTAAACGCTTTACGCGTCGGCCGATCCGGCGTGTGCCTTCGACTGCCCGAGCCATTGCCTCCGGCAATTCTTCGACGTCCACGTATCGCCAGCGGACATTCTCCCCTGTCGGCTCCTCCATCGACTGCTGTCTCTGCAGCTGGGGCCGTGCGACCTCAGCCCTGGGATCTGGGCACGACGATTGCCGCACTAGGACAGGCCTAGCCTTGGCTTTTGCAGGTGAGGGCCACACCCACGGACCGCGCTCCCACCTCTCACCTTCCGTGTCCACTGCTGGTTCTTCCGACGCCGTCGCCGGCGCTGCCGGGTCCTCCGTCGCCGTCGCTGGCGCTGCCGGTTCCTCTGTCGCCGTCGCTGGCGCAGCCGGTTCCTCCGTCGCCGTCGCTGTCGCTAGCGCTGCCGCCTCTTCCGTCGCTGCCGCTGTCGGTGCCTCTGTCGCTGCCTCTGTCGCCGTCGCAGCCGGTGCCTTCGCTGCTGCGTGTGTTCCTGACGCCGCTGTCGCTGGCTCCCGCGCCTTCGACGCCAACTCCTCTGCCGTCCTGTCCTCTGCCGTCCTGTCCTCTGCCTGCCTCCGGTGCTGCCGTGGATCGCGCGCGTTGCTTCGCGGGGCCGGTTCCTCCTCCAATACCTCCCGGTCTTCCTGCGCCTCCGATGGTGCGGGTCCCGACGCCCACGTTATGTGAATGGTTTGGTGGTGCCATATCAGGCCGTTTCTTACCGCCGTGTGCACGTCTGCGACACAAATGGCCCGCACACCGCGTTCTCTGGACCACCCCACCGGGACTGCTGTGCCTCTTCCTGTGGCGGCTCCCTCGGTGCCTCCTCCTGGCGTGGCGACGACTGTCGTGGTGGTGAGTTCGGTGATGGTGATTTTGGTGGCGGCGACCACGGGGGCGTTGGCTGTTGCGTGCCTTGTGGCTGCGGCGGTGGCTCGGGATGCCGGCGTTCCCATAAGGGCGCCTCCTCACCCTGTTGTGGTTGCTGCTGCCCCGCCGGTCCGTCAAACAGACCCGTCTTCACCATGAGGAACCTCGGCGGAGACGGAGCCTCCTCCTCGTTCCTCTCGTGAGCTTCGGCTTCATGCCGCACGGCTTCCATCTGCCGCTGCAGGGCGGCCTGTGCTTCCCGCATTATGGCATTGTTCAGCGCCGCCTCCCTTGCGCCTTCTCCGCTGCCTTCCTTCGGGCCTCCTCCTCGCGTCGCCGCTCTTCCTCGCGTCGTCGCTCCTCCTCGCGTCGCTGAGGCCGGCGCTCTCCGTTGAAGCGGTACCTCTGCCGTCCGTCTCTGCTGCGCTGCTGTTGGCCTTGCCGTCGGCTGCGATGGCGTCGCTGGCGGCATGGTTGTCATAGGCTGCTGCGGCTCCCGTTGCAGCTTCGCGCTTCCGCTCACGCAAATAGCGTTCCGCCGATCGGATGGCGATGCCGAGGAACGCTGCGTCGCGTCGCAGCTTCTGCTCCCGTGCCCGCTTCTCCTCGTCGTTGAGCTGCATTCTCCTGAACTCGGCTCTCCTTGGAGCCGGCTCGACGGAGACCACCACTACGTCGCTGTCTTCGCTGTCCTCCTCCTCCGTCCCTCCTGGCGACATTTCCGGCTCCCGTCTGCTTCGTGGAGACGCCCACGAGGACCACTCGCTCCTTGGCGATGCCATGGGGCTTTCAAATGGGGATGCCATAAGCTCCAGCTCTGGAGTCTCGCTCCACCGATCACATCGGTCACCTCGCGAGGGCTCCGCCCGTCGCTGGCGATGGATCTCGGGATTGCGGCTCCCCACACTTTCGGCCTGTTCCTCCAAGTAAATTTCCAACATGGCGTCCATTTCCCTTTTTTTTTTTCTTTTTGACTCCGTGCTTGCGTCTGTGTCTAGATACCTCTGGCTTGTGACTGATCGACATCTCCAGCCTCTGCTGTCTTTCCCATCGTTCCGTCGTACGGTAGTTGGGCATTCCTTCTCCCACTCTGGGGCTCTTCGCCGCGTTAACCCTTCCGCGGCCGGTTAGGGTCTGCTCGCACCCAACTCATTGCAGAGTTTTATTTATACGGGTTGGTGTCGGCTCTTGACGGCGTCCTGCGCGACCCAATTCAGAGCCTCTGCCCACGCTCACACCCTCTTAGCCATAAGTTGTTCTTGACTCCGGCCCCCTTTGCATGTTCTCACTCATCCGCTTCCTTTATCCCTGTTCATTTCTGATTCCTTATTTTCCTTCGTCGTTTGCCTGTGGCTTTAGGTCTCCAATATGTGCCGTCCGTGTATACTTATCGCTGTCTCTCCGCAGGTTGCATATCACCGGTGACACAAAATCAGTGATCTGGTAGGGACCGGCATACCTTGGGGCCAATTTTCTGCGAACCCCTCGGCTGCGTTAGACAGGTGGTGCTGTTTAATCCACACCTCTTGGGCTTCCAAGCTCTCTTTCGCAAGTTGTAATATCTTGCCTGATCCTGGGCTGCTCTTTCCAAATTCCGCCTCACCAGCTGAAAAAGTTCTTTCAGCTTTACCGCGTGTTCGTCCGGAGTGTTTGTCTCCTGACCCGTGCCGAGTGTTTCCTCATCGTACAAAGCCTTCGGCAGCCTGGGCTCTCTCCCTTGCACTATGAATGCTGGTGCGAATCCAGAGGACTCCGTGACCCCAGAGTTCACGGCCAACATTAACTCGGGCCACTTCTTGTCCCAGCATCTCTGGTCCCCTTCGGTGAACTGCGCGATCATGGTTTTCACCGTTCTGTTGGTTCGTTCCGTTGGGTTCTCTTGCGGCGTGTACGGTGCCGTAAACTGGTGTCGAACACCCATCTGATCCAGAAACTTTTTAAACGCCCGACTGGTGAACTGTACTCCATTGTCGGTGATCATCACCTTGGGTACGCCGAACCGGGCCAATATTCGCTCTCTGAAAGCCTTTATCAGGGCTTCTGCCGTGGCCTTTCTCATTGGCACGAGATCGGTCCATTTTGAAAACCGGTCCACCAGCACCAACAGCATGGCGTTCCCATGTTTTGATCTGGGCAATGGTCCCACAAAATCCGCGCACACCGTCGCCCAGGGATCCTCTAGTATTTGTGTCAGCATCTTCCCGGCCGCCTGTGCCTGACTTGGCTTGAAACGCATGCAGGTGTCACATTTCCTGACATACGTCCTCACGTCTCGGTGCATCCCCGGCCAGTAGTACCTGGCAGCTATCCTTGCCATCGTCTTCCAGCCGCCGGCGTGACCCGCCTCCGGGGTATAGTGGTTCTCCCGCATGACCCTCAACCGTCGGTCCTTTGGCACGCAAAGCTTCCACGCTACGACTTCTTCGTCGCCGGCACTGTGCGGGATATGCCGGTACACCCCGCCTGCCTCCTCCACATAATCTGGGAACTTGGACGGCTCCATTCTCATCTTCTCCTTGACCTTTTCTATCCATGCGCATTGTTCTTCGGGCTCCTGTCCAACGTCCTTCGCTCGCATACATCGCTCTTCCATGGGCTGTCGAGATAGCGCGTCAGCCACCACGTTCTGCTGCCCCTTCCTATACGCTATTTCGAAGTCGTATTGCTGTAACTCCAGCGCCCATCTCGCGATTCTCCCCGTCGGGCTCTCTATGCTGTTGAGCCATTTCAATGCCATGTGGTCGGTGACCACCTTGAAGCGATACCCTTCCAAATAGGGCTTAAGCTTCCTAATGGCCCACACAATCGCCAGGCATTCCTTCTCTGTAGCCGAGTAATTCTTCTCCGCACTGTTCAGCGTCCGGCTGGCGTATGAGATCACCCTTTCGCCCTTCTGCGTTTCTCGGGTGAGAATCGCTCCCAATCCGTAGTCGCTGGCGTCCGTCTGTAGCACAAATTTCTTCGAGAAATCCGGACAGGTTAGCCGACCCTTCACGGACTCAAACGCCTGTTGTTGCTCTGATGCCCATTCCACTCTTTTTAGCAATGTGAGCGGCTTACCATGGTGGCGAACCCTGGCACGAAACGTCGATACCAAGAGGCGACGCCCAGATACTGGCGAAGCTCCTTCACATTCGCCGGTGGCTTCAGCTCTGCAATGGCGGCCACCTTTTCCGGATCAGTGCATATGCCTTCTCCCGTCACCAAATGACCCAGGTACCGCAGCTCCCTTCGGCCGAACTGGCATTTTTCCACATTCAACCTCAAGTTGGCCCTTTTTAAGCGTCGGAAAACCTCCTCAAGATTACGTTGGTGCTCCTCTTTCGTTCGGCCTATAACGATGATATCGTCTTGGTATGCGAAAGCATGCGGCATCATTTCCGGACCAATAACCTGGTCCAACGCCCTCTGAAACGTGGCCGAGGCCGAATGTAGCCCGAACGGCATCACTTTCCATTGGAAAAATCCCTTGCCCGGCACCGTGAAGGCTGTGAACTTCCGGCTATCCTTTTCCAGGGGTATTTGCCAGTACCCGTCTTTCAAATCCAAGCTACTGATGAACCGTGCTTCCTACAGCTGGTCTAAGATGTAGTCAATCCGCGGCATTGGGTATGCGTCCTTGATCGACTTTGCATTGATTTGTCGGAAGTCCACGCACAACCTCCATTGGCCAGTTTTCTTTTTAACCATTACGATGGGGGAACTATAAGGGCTCTTCGATGGCTCGATACACCCCATTTCCAGCAGCTTGTCTACCTTTTGGTTGATCTCCGCCTGCATCTTTGGGTTCTTAGGGTAGTATCGCTGCTTGACCGGTATCGCATCGCTCATGGTGATCATATGCACCGCCACATTCGATACCCCTTTCATCCTCTGAAATTCCTCCAATTCCTTGGCCTGTCGGTGCGCCCGCTTTCCGTGGGATCCTCGGCCTCGAATTCTTCATCAGCCATTCGTTCCGGGGGCTCCTCATTGGCCTCCAATACTGCCACTGACAGCCTTTCTTCCACCCGCCTTCTCCGTCGGCCTCTCGAAGGGATCACGACCCTGTGCCCCGCACAAGTCACCTCTGCTCCGACTGCGGCAATGAAATCCCATCCTAGTACCAGCGCATCGATGACTCCTGGCAGCACCAGAAGCGCCATTGAGACCACATTGTCTCCGAACGCCAACTTTGAAAAGGGATTTGCCGCCTTCGCTCTTCCCGCTGGACTCTCCTTCTGGAACTCTACGCGATCCCTCTCAAGTGCCTCGAACTCATCCGCTAGCATCATCATGTGGTCCAGGTCCTTGCACCTATGTGGCCTGATGAATATACGCAGATCTGGCATGCTGTTCTCGCGGATGAGCTCCATCTGCTCCTCAGGAGTACTTTTGAGGGGTCTCATGAGGGTCTGCATGTCCACCATGTAGTTTTTGAATGGCTCTCCCCATTTTTGCTTCCTTTGCCGTTCCTCTTGGAGCAACTTCTCGAAGTACCCCCTCGGCAAGAAGTAGGCCTGGAAGCTTGTTGCGAAGGCTTTCCATGTTTGCCACTGCCGGTTATTGGCGATGAACCACATCAACGCCTGGCCCTTTAGCAACTCTGGCATCGCTCTGGGAATCAGATTCACGTCCAGCCCGTACATATCAGCCGACCATTCGACCTGCTCCAGAAACTCCAGGGGCTTCGCCGTCCCATCGAAACGGAACGACCATTCCCTTACCTGCTTGGCTACATTCGCGTATAGTATGCGAGACTGCCTCCCGGCCTGCGCCTCGGGAACTTCCCGCCCCTCTTCGCTGCGGCTTCTCGATGGTTCTCGCGTCGCGGTGTTTCGGGCCTCCGCTGGATCCACACTCTTTGGCCGTGGCCTACTGACGGACGGCATCGGGGGGCTCCTGTCTGGTATCCAGGTTGTATGAGGTCCTCCGCCGGCATTTTCCACACCGCTGACGCGCCCGCACCTCCCGGCAATGGCAGGCGCTCGTACGCGTCGGGCCTATCCTCCGCTGGCAAGGGTGAAGCTTTACCAGCCCGGAGCTCCCAGGCCTCCAGCAGGTCTGCGCACTCTGGATCCGCCTCGTGCTTCTCCACCCAGTCCTTAAACTGTCTCCGCATTTCGGACACGGTGCCTTCCAGTTCCAGCCCAAACTCCTTCCTCATGGAATGGATCCATTGTCGGCTCCTCATGGTGTATAGATACCTCGCTCAGTACCGCCCTTCCCAATGCACTCCTTTCTTTACTTGTCGTCAGGCCCCACGTTGGACGCCAGTTGTAACGAACTGTTCCTGTCCGTCTAAATCAGCGAGGCTGGCTCAGCGGCCGACGGTTCGTTGCAACAAATTTGTATGTTGCCTCACAGACACGAAAGAATGCACGGATCGGTTTATTTACTGGCTGTGGGTACTTTATTGGTATCTTATACTTATGGGATCTTACTATAACAATGAATCGTTTCCTTATTCCTCTACGCTCTCGCGCCACCGGTCTCTCAGGCTCCTCGCTGGTGCTGTGGCTATGCGTCCAACCTGGCTCACGCCTGATCTATACACACAACTCCGCACCCCTCAAGTCGCTTTTTATGGGCCTTTCATTCCTTTAGTGTGTGTTTTTTTGTTACTTCTTTTTCCGTACGCTTTTCGCCCTTTGCACTACACTGTCTCTTCCTGTTGCCGTATACTGGTACTTAGCGTCCCTCTGCTAGCAACAGAGAACGCGCTGGTAATTTCCATGGTTTGCTTGATTCCCTCACGTTCTTAACGGGACCGGGCTGGTGGCGTGATCTCATGTCCATACATGGACATGCGCTAGCGCTTGCTTCTTAACTGGACGCTTGGCGCTGCTCCTTGCGTGCTTCTCCATTACCGACTCTCTCCACGGGCTCGTACCGGAGGCATGATCTCATGCCCATATATGGTCATGCGTCGGACCCCTGCCACTCTAACGGCACCCGGCTCCCGGCCGGCTCTCACTCTCTTGTGAATTCGCCGTGAATTCTCCCCTTAACCCTTACTTGGTTCCCTTGTAAGGCAACTCCATTCCTCACAGCGTTTTAATTTTTTCGATTTGATTGTAGTGAGAGCTGAAAATCCAAGTTCGCATAAGTACGTTGTGGCAAATGGTAATGTGCTAGAAATGTGCTAGCTCAATTTCAGAAAATTTTAATTTTAAATTTCCGATCATTTTTTAACTACATGAATTCATCCTGCTCCTTTATCGGTAAGTGTTTAAGGTTTATGACGTACGAGAATGGATTTCGTACCCAGTCCATAGGTTGCAGGTCACACTTTGGAAAGTAACAATTAATTTTTTTGTATAGCTCTAATAGGTCCAAGCGCTTCACTATCAAAGCCTGCACTTTTTTTTCTGAATCGGCAGCCATGACATTTGCAAACATTTCATTACTTCCATTGACGGCGTGGCTGATCCATAGCACCAACTTAAGGCGAAAGCTTTCAATTTTGCCCGAAGACGTTAAAATATTGGAGTTTCTGCCTTGCATTTTTCTGTTCAGGTCATTTAAATGAGCGAATATGTCAGACAGATATGCAAGTTTGGCCACCCATTCTTTTTTTTTAAACACAGAAACATAATCGGAGCTCTTGGCCTCTAAAAACGCCTGGGTCTCATTTTTAAGCTTGTAAATCCGAGATAGAACTTTTCCCCGAGAAAGCCATCGTACTTCTGTATGAAAAAGAAGCGACCGATGATCTGCTCCCATTTCCTGACAGACTGCATCAAACAGACCAGAGTTCAGCGGTCGCGACTTGATGTAATTGACAATTTTGACAACTTCTTGGAGGACAGACAATTCATCAGGCAAAGACTTTGTCATCAGTGCTTCCCTGTGCAAAAAACAATGTAAATTTTTAATTCTAGGGTTTTTTTCAGAAGCCCTGGTTACAAATCCTTTAATTTTTCCCGTCATAGCTGCTGCTCCGCCTGTACAAATGCTTATGCAGTTGTGCCATTCCAAATTATGGTAACTGAAGTACAGGTCTGGTGTAATAATCATAATCTTGACAACTTCTTTGCAGACAGGTATAATTAGAACTTAGCGAGAGAATGAGGCTTCTTAGCTTTAACTAGCAAATTAGCGATCACGTAGCTTGCTTTTTGCGCTTTTTCTGATGTTTTGAAAGACGAAGTCATGAGAATTGCTTGTTTCTTTGAATGGTCTTTCATACGTAAAAAAATGCTTTGCCTTTTTTAGCTAACGTTGGGTGTTTAGTATTTAAATGTCGTAAACGTTTACTGGGCACCATCGAATTATTGCCCAAAGTTTCTCTACAAACCAAACATTTTGGAACTGGGCATAATTTGTCTCCGCAATAAATAAAGCCATAGCTGACATAGCTCTCATCATATTTGCGATAAACAATCTTAGGTTTTTTTTTCGTTGACTCTGCTTCTTCTGGCAATATATTAGTTTCACTTGACAAACTTGCGGTACGTTCAACAAATTTTTGCATTATAAAAACGTCGTATTGGCAATTTATTTGTTATTAAAAGGTCTATTGCGATTAATATGCGACTAAATCCACGCTTTTTGCTCGCACGAGTTCTATACTGAGCACAAATCTGAAAAAATATTTAGAATTCGCTTGCATGTTCGAGCACGCAAAGAACCTGCATATGTGTTTGTACTTGTACATAGCACAAGTTTTCCGAGCCGAAAAGATAATATGATAATGCCTTTTCTTCTTTTTAGAAAAAACTTTTGCGATTGCTTGGTTGAATAATACAATAATTATGTTCTCTGTATTAATCTTAATATTTTTTAATTTATTTTTATTTTTTAATTTTTGTGCCCCAACCCTAGTTTTGGTTATCAAAATATCAGGCAGCTCGTTTGCTGAGCACACATTCATACATGCATACTTATGCTAAGGAGCTAAAGAGCGTAGGCGAAAGCGTGCGAAGGGTGAAGCGCACAGCCAAAGGCGCTCTCCTGTTGGAGCTCAACGGCACCACCCGGGAGACAACGCAGCAGATTCGTGACAACATTGGCACGGTCTTAGGAGGAAAGGCGGAGGCACGAGCACTCACCCAGCACTCGAGAATAGAGGTATTGGACCTCGACGAGATGGCTACAGCAGAGGACCTGAAAAAGGCCTTTAACAAGCAAATTGGTGTCACGCTAGGCGGGGACTCGATAAAAAGCCTGCGCCCAGCGTTTGGTGGCACTCAGCGTGCCATAATCAGCCTTCCAGCGACTGTTGCAAGGAACGCCATTGCCGCTGGGAAGGTAAATGTAGCCTGGTCGGTATGCCGGATCCGGGAGCGAAATCTTCCACTGAAGTGCTTCAAGTGTTTAGAGCTTGGGCACATTGCAGCGAATTGTGGCAGCGCAGTGGACAGAAGCGGGTGGTGCTTTCGGTGTGGGGCGGGTGACCACAAAATCCGGAGTTGTCAGAATGAGGCTAAATGTTTTTACTGCGCCGGCAAGGGTAAACCGCAAAACCACATTGCAGGAAGTCTGAGGTGTCCAATGGCATCAAAGGAGCCCGTGAGAGTAAAAAACCATGTTTAGATGCTATCAGATAAATCTGACCCATTGTGAGGCGGCAAGCGACCTGCTCACACAGTCGGTGGGCGACCTGAGGTCGGACGTCGCTATTATTAGTGAGCCATACACCTCTCCAGGAGATGGGTGCTGGGTCCACAGCTCGTCGAGGAAAGCAGCGATTTGGTCCTGTGGCGTACCATGCATACGGCCAACAGCATGCGCAGAGTTCGGACACTTTGTTCGGGCTAAACTGGCGAGGACCTGGGTCTACAGCTGCTACCTTCCACCTAGCCTGAGTCGCCAAAGCTTCTCAGCAGCAATAGACGAGCTAGTAGACGATGCCAGGGATCACAAGCCTGCCATAATAGCAGGTGACTTCAACGCAAGGGCTCAGGAGTGGGGAAGCGACATTTCAAAAACCAGCAGCTTGGATGCCATAGCAAAGGGACAGGCCCTTCTGGAGGCCTTCGCGACGCTGGACGTTGTCTTGCTGAATTAGGGCTTAGCGAACACGTTCAATCGGGGAGGTGCAGGATCGGTCATCGATCTCACCTTCGTCACGAGCTCCCTCTCCCCTCAGGCCAAATGGAGTTTGGGAAACCACGAAGCACTGGTGTTCCCGATAGGCGGCGGATCTGGAAGAACCCAGAACCAGACCGAACAGAGACTAGCCTACAAAGGAGACACACTTCGCGTTCCGGTGTTTTTGGAGGCGATGAGCGGAGTTTCGGTAGAAGGCTCAGCGCAGCTGATGGCCAACCAGCTGTCAGAACAGCTTCTGCTCGCATGCGAAGCCAGCATGACGCGAAGGAAGAAGTTCGGTGCCAAGCAGTCGCCGACCTACTGGTGGAGCGACGAGATAGCGGAGGCGAGGCGCACCTGCCAGTCTGCCAGAAGGAGCTACCAGAGAGCACGCAAACGCAGTGACAGCAATTGGCCGGGACTTAACCAAGCATATGGAGAGGCCAGAAAAATGCTGAAGACAGCCATCAAGAGGATCAATCGGGAGTGTTTTTTGCAGCTTTGCGACTCAGCCGAGCACGACCCATGGGGGAAAGCATACAAGCTGGTGCTGTAGCGGCTAAAAGCCAGTAACGCAGAAGCGCCCTCTGACCCACATCAACTCAGGGCTATCGTCGAGGCACTATTCCCTACCTGCGCAACCAACCGCGCTCCAGGAGTCGACGAGATCCAGCCACCACACGACGTGGAGCCAGTAGCGACCGAGGAGCTTTTATCCGCATCTCGAAAGATGAAGCCGAACAAGGCCCCTGGCCAGGATTGAATCCCCAACAGGGCGGTAAAGCTAGCCATATCGCTCAAGCCGGACGAGTTCGCTTGCGCATACACGCAGTGTATCCGCGAAGGTATCTTCCCAAGACAGTGGAAGACCCAGCACCTGGTGCTCATACCAAAGCCAGGAAAGCCACCAGACGACCCTTCCTTATATCGACCGATATGCTTGATCGATGGATTGGGGAAGACGCTGGAGCAAATTATCTGCTCAAGGCTGGAAAGGGCGCTGGAAGAGTCCGGAGGGCTTTTGGACAACCAGTTCGGCTTCCGAAAAGGCTTTTCGACGGTGGACGCCATAGGCAGGGTTGTCCGTATCGCATCCGAGGCCGCAGAAGGAACTCGCTGGAAGGGTGGCAAGAAGGAATATTGCCTAATAGTCACCCTAGACATCAAGAACGCCTTCAACTCGGTGAAGTGGGGCATTCCCAGATACCTCCAGGCGATAGTGAGGAGTTATTTCGAGGATAGGATCCTCAAATTTGGCACGGCGACAGGGGCTCAATTCCACCCCATCTCGGCAGGAATCCCCCAAAGGTCGGTGATGGGCCCACTGCTGTGGAACATAGTCTACGACGAAGTGATGCGGCTTACACTGCCACCTGGATGCCAGCTGACCTGCTACGCTGACGACGTGGCACTCGCAGTGGTGGCCAAACACCTGCATGCGGCAGAAGAAGCCTGCAACACGGCCATACGGCTGTTAGCGGATTGGCTTCTGACTGCCGGGCTAGAGTTAGCGGCGCACAAGACAGAGGCAGTCCTGGTCAGCAGCCGATCGATTGTGGAGACAGCGCACGTCCGAATTGGAGACCAGACGATAGCGTCGAAGAGAGCCATCCGCTACCTTGGGGTGATGATAGACACTAGGCTCTGCTTCAGGGAGCACCTAAGCTATGTGCAGGAGAAAGCGGCTAACACGAGTCGAGCCCTTTTTTGACTGCTTCTAAACACCCGCGGACCGAAGCAGGAGAGAAGGCTGCTGCTGACTAGCGTTGTCAGCAGTGTGGGCGGACGGCGTTAAAGTCGCCAGCTACGCCAGGGGCATTAAGTCCATCCACCGGCTCTACGCGCTCCGGGTCTGTTGTGGGTTTCGGACCATCTCAGATGACGCAGCGCTTGTCATCGCAGGATTATTCCCCATCGATATCCAAATCATGGAGGAGAGGAACGTGGCATTGGCTACTCGTGCAGGCGTCGACCGAAAGGCGGCGCGAGAGCAGGCTAGAGAAGAGCCTGGCAAAGCCGTTGGAACACCGCTGAAAAAGGCCGGTGGACCCACCGCCTCATTCCAGATGTTGGAAAATGGGTAAACAGAAGTCACGGAGTGGTAAATTTTTATATGACACAACTCCTCAGTGGACACGGCTGCTTCGCACATGGCTGCTTGGCCATGAAGATTCATCACACTGCAGGTGGTGTGGCAGTACCGGAGGAATAACGTGTAAGGAAGCGATCTAGGCCGGGGTACAACTCTCAGTCACGCCAGGGTCGAAATTACAGAAATATTTATAATTTGCCGGGACTCCGAGTCTTGAGCCACCAACGGGGCGGAGAGTGGGTCTCGTGGCGGGGAATCGTGGAATTGTTCCCAGGAGGCGCCTGGGCAGTCGCCGGGCGGCACCTCTGGGAAGCTACGGGCGGGAAATCGGGAAAATTATTCCTAGAAGGCACCTGGGCAGTCGCCGGGCGGCACCTCTGGGAAGCTACGGGCGGACTACGGAGAACATTATTCCTAGAGGGCACCTGGGCAGTCGCCGGGCGGCCCCTCTGGGAAACTACGGGCGGGAATATAGGGAGGAGTATGGAGGAACCATCTGTTGCGCGTATTACCATCGCTGTTCTCTGCTTGCTCAAAAGAAATCCCACACGACTTCACCAAATAATCCCAACAAAAGAAGTCAAGACGGCGATTTTGACGTTTGATTAATTATTTATTCCTGGCCTTTTCCTGGCTCGTGGACCCTGCCTACCGCACCGCTCAGCTGCCCGCCTACTCACGACGGTGAGACTCGCTTACCCTCAATCCTTGCGTTCGAGTTCTTCCTCTGGTGTCCCCGGGCGGGAGATCGTCGTCCTCTCCTCTGGCCGATGCACGCGTGGTACCGTGCGTGTCGCCGTCTGTCTTTCGTGCGCCGTTTTTTTTCTTCCGCTAACTTTTCGCGCCCGTCTGCCTTGCTTTGCACTCTAGTACCGACTCTCCCACGATCTCTTAAGCTCGCCATCTCGAACCTCGTTGCCGGTCTCTCGACTTCGTTTTCTCTTCGCTATACGCCCACGCTCTCTCTCTCTCTGTGGGCTCGTCGCTGATATTTGTTGCGGCCGCCGTTGTTCTCACGCTCCCTTGTCGTTTTACGTTGGTATTGGTGGCCGAGCTTTGGTTTCGTCTGCTTCGTTCGGGCTCTCTCTCTCTCTGTGGGCTCGTTGCTGATATTCGTTGCGGCTGCTGTTTTCTCGCGCTCTCTTGTCGGTTTCACGTTGGTATGGGTGGCCGAGCTTTGGTTTTCGTCTGCTTCGTTCGGGCTCTCTCTCTCTGTGGGCTCGTTGCTGATATTCGTTGCGGCTGCTGTTTTCTCGCGCTCTCTTGTCGGTTTCACGTTGGTATGGGTGGCCGAGCTTTGCGCTCTCTGCTGTTGGAGCTTTTGGTTCGCGGCTTGGCTTACCTCGGTTGTGGGAGCTTTCCGTTGATGACGCGTTTTAGAGATGCCGTCCGATCAAGGCCCCCCCCCCCCCCTTTCCTGAAATCACGAGAATGCGGGTGCTTATGGGCCCTTAGGGTCGTATAATTAAGGCTACGAATGGGGAATGTCAAAGCTTAATCCTAAAAATATAACAAAAATATGAGTATCAATTTAAATTGCGGAGTCCCTCCTGGGGTGTCTCCTTGTAGGAACAGAATGTTGTCCCTCCAGTGGGAATGGCAAGAAAGTAAGTCCAAGTAAGTTCCCTTCATGGGAGAAAATTGTGATGGAGCCCTTTGCTCCTTCACACGCCCTCCTGACTTCGGGGGGTCCGAAGAGTTACCGTGACTGCTCGGCTTCGCGTGATTTTAATGCGAAAGCATCGTCCATCGTGTATCTCCAACCGCCTTACCCCTGGTCGGGCCATCTCTTGGCGGAGGTAGACCGTGATGTTGCTTATCAGGTCGATGGGCAGATAGCGGAGGCGAGGCGCACCTGCCTGTCTGCCAGAAGGAGCTACCAGAGAGCACGCAAACGCAGTGACAGCGATTGGCCGGGACTTAACCAAGCATATGGAGAGGCCAGAAAAATGCTGAAGACATCAAGCCATCAAGAGGATCAATCGGGAGTGTTTTTTGCAGCTTTGCGACTCAGCCGAGCACGACCCATGGGGGAAAGCATACAAGCTGGTGAAAGTAACGGCTAAAAGCCAGTAACGCAGAAGCGCCCTCTGACCCACATCAACTCAGGGCTATCGTCGAGGCACTATTCCCTACCTGCGCAACCAACCGCGCTCCAGGAGTCGACGAGATCCAGCCACCACACGATGTGGAGCCAGTAGCGACCGAGGAGCTTTTATCCGCATCGCGAAAGATGAAGCCGAACAAGGCCCCTGGCCCGGATGGAATCCCAAACAGGGCGGTAAAGCTAGCCATATCGCTCAAGCCGGACGAGTTCGCTTGCGCATACACGCAGTGTCTCCGCGAAGGTATCTTCCCAAGACAGTGGAAGACCCAGCACCTGGTGCTCATACAAAATCCAGGAAAGCCACCAGACGACCCTTCCTCATATCGACCAATATGCTTGATCGATGGATTGGGGAAGACGCTGGAGCAAATTATCTGCTCAAGGCTGGAAAGGGCGCTGGAAGAGTCCGGAGGGCTTTTGGACAACCAGTTCGGCTTCCGAAAAGGCTTTTCGACGGTGGACGCCATAGGCAGGGTGGTCCGTATCGCATCCGAGGCCGTAGAAGGAACTCGCTGGAAGGGTGGCAAGAAGGAATATTGCCTAATTGTCACCCTAGACATCAAGAACGCCTTCAACTCGGTGAAGTGGGGCATTCCCAGATACCTCCAGGCGATAGTGAGGAGTTATTTCGAGGATAGGATCCTCAAATTTGGCACGGCGACAGGGGCTCAATTCCACCCCATCTCGGAGTCCCCCAAAGGTCGGTGATGGGCCCACTGCTGTGGAACATAGTCTACGACGAAGTGATGCGGCTTACACTGCCACCTGGATGCCAGCTGACCTGCTACGCTGACGACGTGGCACTCGCAGTGGTGGCCAAACACCTGCATGCGGCAGAAGAAGCCTGCAACACGGCCATACGGCTGTTAGCGGATTGGCTTCTGACTGCCGGGCTAGAGTTAGCGGCGCACAAGACAGAGGCAGTCCTGGTCAGCAGCCGATCGATTGTGGAGACAGCGCACGTCCGAATTGGAGACCAGACGATAGCGTCGAAGAGAGCCATCCGCTACCTTGGGGTGATGATAGACACTAGGCTCTGCTTCAGGGAGCACCTAAGCTATGTGCAGGAGAAAGCGGCTAACACGAGTCGAGCCCTTTTTTGACTGCTTCTAAACACCCGCGGACCGAAGCAGGAGAGAAGGCTGCTGCTGACTAGCGTTGTCAGCAGTGTGGGCGGACGGCGTTAAAGTCGCCAGCTACGCCAGGGGCATTAAGTCCATCCACCGGCTCTACGCGCTCCGGGTCTGTTGGTTTAAATTACAGAAATATTTATAATTTGCCGGGACTCCGAGTCTTGAGCCACCAACGGGGCGGAGAGTGGGTCTCGTGGCGGGGAATTGTGATGTGGAATGATTCCGCAGAGGCACCTGGGCAGTCGCCGGGCGGCACCTCTGGGAAGCTACGGGCGGGAAATCGGGAAAATTATTCCCAGAAGGCACCTGGGCAGTCGCCGGGCGGCACCTCTGGGAAGCTACGGGCGGGAATCAGGAACATTATTCCTAGAGGGCACCTGGGCAGTCGCCGGGCGGCCCCTCTGGGAAACTACGGGCGGGAATATAGGGAACATTATTCCTAGAGGGCACCTGGGCAGTCGCCGGGCGGCCCTCTGGGAAACTACGGGCGGGACTACGGAGAACATTATTCCTAGAGGGCACCTGGGCAGTCGCCGGGCGGCCCCTCTGGGAAACTACGGGCGGGAATATAGGGAGGAGTATGGAGGAACCATCTGTTGCGCGTATTACCATCGCTGTTCTCTGCTTGCTCAAAAGAAATCCCACACGACTTCACCAAATAATCCCAACAAAAGAAGTCAAGACGGCGATTTTGACGTTTGATTAATTATTTATTCCTGGCCTTTTCCTGGCTCGTGGACCCTGCCTACCGCACCGCTCAGCTGCCCGCCTACTCACGACGGTGAGACTCGCTTACCCTCAATCCTTGCGTTCGAGTTCTTCCTCTGGTGTCCCCGGGCGGGAGATCGTCGTCCTCTCCTCTGGCCGATGCACGCGTGGTACCGTGCGTGTCGCCGTCTGTCTTTCGTGCGCCGTTTTTTTTCTTCCGCTAACTTTTCGCGCCCGTCTGCCTTGCTTTGCACTCTAGCACCGACTCCCTCACGATCTCTTACGCTCGCCATCTCGAACCTCGTTGCCGGTCTCTCGACTTCGTTTTCCTCTTCGCTATACGCCCACGCTCTCTCTCTATCTGTGGGCTCGTCGCTGATATTTGTTGCGGCCGCCGTTGTTCTCACGCTCTCTTGTCGTTTTACGTTGGTATTGGTGGCCGAGCTTTGGTTTCGTCTGCTTCGTTCGGACTCTCTCTCTCTGTGGGCTCGTTGCTGATATTCGTTGCGGCTGCTGTTTTCTCGCGCTCTCTTGTCGGTTTTACATTGGTATGGGTGGCCGAGCTTTGCCCTCTCTGCTGTTGGAGCTTTTGGTTCGCGGCTTGGCTTACCTCGGTTGAGGGAGCTTTCCGTTGATGACGCGTTTTAGATGCCGTCCGATCACGGCCCCCCCCACCCCTTTCCTGAAATCACGAGAATGCAGGTGCTTATGGGCCCTTAGGGTCGTATAATTAAGGCTACGAATGGGGAATGTCAAAGCTTAATCCTAAAAATATAACAAAAATAAGAGTATCAATTTAAATTGCGGAGTCCCTCCTGGGGTGTCTCCTTGTAGGAACAGAATGTTGTCCCTCCAGTGGGAATGGCAAGAAAGTAAGTTACCGAAGAGTTACCGTGACTGCTCGGCTTCGCGTGATTTTAATGCGAAAGCATCGTCCATCGTGTATCTCTAACCGCCTTACCCCTGGTCGGGCCATCTCTTGGCGGAGGTAGACCGTGATGTTGCTTATCAGGTCGATGGGCAGCTGACGGTCAGGCGTGTTAATTCGCCATTCTAATGGGGCTTCTGCCCAGCGGCCCTCCTCCTGTATCATCGCTATCCCTGGGTGTAGTCGGAACAGGCTTAGCAAGTCGGCCGCTTCTTCTAATGCCAGTGGGAGGCTACACTCGGATTCCGGTGAGTCGTTGGCATAGCGTAGTGGCGGCGGTTCGTCCTCCTGGGCTACCGCTGGTGGAGGCGTGGCACGGGTAGGGTAGTGTAGGGCCGATGCCCACGGAGCGTCGCCCTGGGGCGCGAAGCTCAGGCTCACGAGGGACGCGACGTCAGACTCCGGCGATGGTGCGTCGTGACGAAGCTCTGCTTCTTTTCCCGGGTCGCTGTGTCCGGCTGTGGCCGCGTAGCGGGAGCCTTCTTCCTGGGGCTCTGTGACTGCTCTCTCTCCACCGAATTCGGCCTGCCTGGGGTTCACCAGGTCCCATTCTGCCCAAAGAGGGAATTCCCAATCGACTGGCGGGGGCGAGGTGACGGTACTGTCACTTGGGGCAACGGTGCTTCCTTGGTAGCCAGAGTCGATCGTGCCCATCAGGGTGGAAACCGGACTGCCTTGACTACGTAGTATCGTGTCCTGATCATCGGTGTCCGTGGTCACGTTTTCGTCGTCGACAGCGGGACCATAGGCCCCGAACAACCGACGGTTCAAGGCGGCGACGTTGTGATTGGGGGGTCGTCGGACGCCATTAGTCGCGAAGCGGCCGTCGGGCTCTCTCTCTTCTTCTGCCTCTGCTTCCTGCTCGCTACACTCGGATATATCCGAGTAGTGGGGACCTTCCTCTCGGGGACCTGCGACTACTTCCTCGTTCCCGGGTCATCCGGTTGAGGGCTCACTAGGTCCCATAATCTCCAACCGTCGGGTTCCCAATCGGCTGGCTGGGGTGAGGTAACGGGGCTGCAACTTAAGGCAGCGTTGCGTGTTGGCGTATTTTCGACATCCGAGAGGGTCGAAACCAGACGGCCCTGGCCACGCGGGGTCGTGTCTTGATCTTCGTGGACTGTGGTTGGTCGTCGGCCCCCAGCTGTCGCGGAGCGGTCGTCAACCTGTTCTCCTCTCTCTGCCTCTGCGTTATGGACCACTGGCGGCTGTTGCTCAAGCCATCCTGATACGGCGGCCAATCGCTGGTCCCGGGGGATTCGCTGGTAGTCGGCGAAGGTATCTTGCTCCATTCGAAAGCAATCTGGCATCGGATAGCCCGATGGCCCATATGGGATGTAGCCACGACTGGTTGTGGTAGCGTTGTCCCGCGTCGTGTTGGCCGTCCTGCTCCTTGCTTGTTGCCCTCCGTTGGAACGCCCGGTTGTGTCGCCACGTGCTTCTAGGGGTCGGCCCGCTCTCTCGTTATGTCGACGCTTCATGTTCGTCCGCCTAAGGAGAAAACCCCTAGCGGTTCCTACCTGCCTGTCTTATATGAATGAAATTGGTACCCTCCCCCTATCCTGCTTGAGCGGTGCTGGTGAGAAGGTTAATACATTGGTTCTTAATCTAATCCCTTAAGGGGATATTTACGTATGACAGCTTACGGCTTGTGGATTTGCCCTTTCGGGGCGAGGACGTTACGGCAGCGCGCTACCGTAAGTGGCCCTCGTGAATCGTTTGTTCATTGAAGCGTCTTCGGTGCCGTCTGTGCCGGCTCGTCGTCGTCAAACGCGTGAAACTCCTTCAGGTCCATCAAGCTCGCGGTCTTTCCTTGCCTTCCTTGCGGGGTTTGCAGCCGAACTATATTGGGAGATAAGAATTTGATGATCTTGTACGGTCCGTCGTACTTCGGGGCTAGTTTCGCTGCGAAACCGTCAGATGCTTTGGACAAGTGATGTTGGCGGAGAAGGACCATCGTTCCTAGTGTGGGTCGCCATTCTCGTCTTCGCAAATTGTACGTCCTTCTCTGCTCTTGGGACGCCCGTTGAGTGTTCGCCTGCACCACCTTGAAGATTTCCTGAAGTCGCGTTGACTTGTCGTGTGCGGGTTCTGCTTCTTCTCCCATTCCTGGGATCACTTCATCGTAAAGTGCTCCTGGCAATCGTGGTTCCCGACCGAGTACGAGGAATGCTGGACTAAACCCGGTGGTATCCGAAGCACTGCTGTTAATGGCCAAGCTCAATTCGGGTAGTAGATCATCCCATGTCCGCTGGTCGCCCTCTATGTATTGTGCCATCATAGTCTTGATGGTCCTGTTCGCCCTCTCGGTGGGGTTTTGTTGCGGGGTATACGGTGCCGTGTGTTCCAATGCCATTCCTGCTTGATCGCAGAATTTCCGGAAAGAGCGACTCTCAAATTGGGTGCCGTTGTCACAAACGAACTTCCTGGGTATCCCGAATCTGCTGAGGATCCGTTCCCGAAATGTCTTTTCTAACTGGGCGGTGGTGGCCGTTCGCAGTGGTACCAGTTCCACCCACTTACAGAAGGAGTCGAAAAACACTAGGAGCATTGTGTTTCCATGTGTTGACCGTGGCAACGGACCTACGAAATCTGCACACAAAATGTCGAACGGGCCTTTGGCTTGCCGTGTGTGCATTTGCCCAGCTGGTTTCCTTTGGCTCACCTTAAACTTCTGGCAGCTTTCGCATCGTTGGACGTACTGGGCGACGTTCCGGTAGAGTCCAGGCCAGTAATATCGTCTGGTCACACGGTCGGCTGTCTTCCGGATTCCTAGGTGTCCTGCGGTGGGGTGATCGTGGCTCTCCTCCAGTACTCGTCGACGATGTTCGCTGGCGACGCATAGTTTCCATTGTAGCGAGTCTTCCTCTTCTGGCCGGCATCCTGTCCGCTTGTAGATCTGTCCGTTCTCGATCAGAAAGTCGTGGCACTTTTCGGGCTGTTCCTGGATCTTTTTGCGCAGTCGCTGAATCCAGGGGCACGTGGGTGGTGCCTCTAAGGTTCGTTGCAGGGTTTCGATAGGTTGACGCGAGAGTGCGTCGGCTACTACGTTCTGGCTCCCACGACGGTAGTGGATATCGAAGCGATACTGTTGGAGCTCCAACGCCCAATGAGCAATTCGACCGGTAGGGTTGTTTATCGAATTTAGCCATTTCAAGGCGAGATGATCGGTAACGACGTCAAATTGATAACCTTCCAAGTAGCATCGTAACTTCCTGATAGCCCAGATGATAGCCAAACACTCCTTTTCCGTTGCCGAGTAGTTCTCCTCGGCTTTCAACAGGCGGCGACTGGCATAAGCTATGACCCTCTCTTCTCCGGCGATCTGCTGTGTCAAGACGGCTCCTAATCCAAAGGAGCTGGCGTCGGTTTGTAGGGTAAACCTTTCCGTAAAGTCTGGGCATGCTAAGACGGGTGCTTGGGTCAACTTCTCTTTCAGGTCCTCAAATGCTCTCTGGTGCTCCTCTCCCCAGATCCACGGTTTGTCCTTCTTTAGGAGGCTGGTCATGGGTTGCACGATCGTAGCGAAGTTCGGGACGAAGCGGCGGTACCACGATGCCATTCCCAGGCAGCGTCTCAACTCCTTGACAGTACTCGGGGGGTTTAATTTCCGGACGGCCACAACCTTCTCTGGGTCAGTATGGATCCCCTGTTCGCTAACGACATGTCCCAGGTAAACGATGCTCTTTTGGAAGAACCTGCATTTGTTTTGGTTCAGTCTCAGATTTGCGTCTCGTAGCCTTTGGAATACTTCTCGCAGATTTTTGACATGGTCATCCAAGGCGTTTCCGATGACAATGATGTCATCTAGGTAAGCGAAGGCATGAGGTTCCATCTTTGGTCCGATAACGCTGTCCAGGGCTCGCTGAAACGTAGCAGGGGCCGAGTGCAGGCCGATCGGCATAACTTTCCAATGAAAGAGTCCTCTGCCTGGTACGCCATCGGGATCTGCCAATACCCATTCTTCAGGTCCAACGTGGAGATGTAGTGGGCGTAACGAAGTCTTTCAAGGATATGGTTGATCCTGGGAAGTGGGTAGGCATCAGGTACTGACCGGGCGTTGAGTTGCCTGAAGTCGACACACATACGCATCTCGCCTGTCTTCTTTCCTACGAGTACAATGGGTGCGCTGTGTGGGCTCTTTGAAGCTTCGATCCGTCCGTCCCGCAGTAACTCGTCGACTTGGTCATCTATGATCTTCTGCATGGCCGGGTTTTTAGGGTAATACCGCTGCTTCACGGGCTTGTCGTCTTTCATATAAATCGTATGTTGGGCTATGTGGGAAATACCTGCTAGGCCCTCGAATTTGGCCAACTCTTCCTCCAAGAACGCGGCTACCCACGGCGTGGGTGGTGGTTCTTTGGCCCGGGATGTTTGTAGCGGGGTTTCTTCGAGCAGCGTGCTGGTGATGCTGGCTAAGTTTACCGTGAAAGATGTCGTCAGGCCAGTCCTGCGAAATGGATTCCGCCGTTGACCCATGGCCGCGTCGGCCAATGGTAATAGCTTGTAGTCCATTCGGGGGGTTTGTTCCGGGTAGTTCCTTTCGATCTGTCCGTCATGGGCTGGTGCAATGCTGGTGTCTTGATGTGCTCTCGGCGTTGTCCGGGTAGAGCAGCTGGGTCTTTCGTCGTCGGGGCTTGAGTGCGTTGTCCTGGTAGAGCAGCTGGGTCTTTCGTCGTCGGGGCTTGATGGTATGATTCCTGGGGCGTTGCTGCAGAGTCTGTTATGGTTGAGGCTGGTATGCGTTGTCCGGGTAGGGTCACTTTGCGTTGCCTTCAGAGTAGGTCGACTGGCCCTGGTAGTATCCAGCGGTGTCGCAGCCTCCTTCACTGAAGTTTCGGGGTTCCTGGCGTTGTCTAAGTTGGACTGGCGAGGGCATGAACTGGCCCTGGGGGTATCCAGCGGTGTCGCAGTTGCCTTCGCCGTAGTCCCGTTGCTTCTGTGTGCGTCCGGCGTTGAGTCGTCGGCAGACGGACTGGCCCTGGGTGCATCCAGCGGTGTCGCAGTCGTCTCCGTCGGGTTCCATTGCTGTCGTTGGCGTCTGGCGTTGAGTTGTCGATAGAAAGACTGGCCCTGGGTGTATCCAGCGGTGTCGCAGTCGTCTCTGTCGAGGTTCCATTGCTGTCGTTGGTGTGATCGTGTCCTGATGTCATGATGGCCGTGCTTCGGGGTCTGGCTTGTTCGTGGTTCCAATTCGTTGTTCCGTGGGCGGCGTTGGGTCTAGCTGGGTCCAATCGTGTCGTAAGTGTTGTCGTAGTGGTTGCCGTTGGGTCGGTTCGGTAGTCGTTATCCGGGTATTTGCGTGGGGAAGGGTCTTCACGGAAGGTCACTGTGCGAGGCGTCTTCAGCATGAACGGGCTGATTTCCCGGGTCAGCTGCAGGTACGCTCGTCCGCATTGAATTATGGCTTTGATGCCGCATAGGAAGTCAAGTCCAAGGATGACATCGTCGACCACTATAGGTAGCACTAGCAATGTTACCTGTGTTTCTTGTTGGTCTAGTCTTACCTGGACTGTTACTGCTTGGGTCACCTCCTTCACAGTCCCGTCTGCCAGGCGGACCCGCGTCCTTACGTTCCGTAATTTTCTTTCCGTGCTGAGTATCGGCACTGTTCGCTGGCTGATGAATGAGCGAGTCGCCCCTGTGTCGAGGGTCGCTGACAATGGTATTCCAGCCATGGTTACCCGTGCGGTGATCCTACCCCCCTCCAAGCTTAGCGGGTGCGTTATTCCTGGGGTTCCTGGATGGGTGTCTCCGTTCGGGTGCTGAACGGACGGAGACTCAGTCCGTTTCCCGACGCAGATTGGCGGCAGCAGTCGATTGTCCGGATACTGCGGCGGCCGCACTCCCAGCAAAACAAGACTCGTCGGTTCCTGCAGGCGCTGCTGAAATGGCCTTCCTCTCCACAGTTCCGGCAGGCTCGGCGTACGTCCACCAGCTTGTCTCCATCTTGGGTGGTCACGCGGTTGGCTGTCTCAGCTTTTCGGGCGGGTCCTATTTCGTCTGAAGAGGTGCGATTCGGGGCCGGGGATCCGTGTCCCTGGTGGTTGCTAGCCGGTTGGGTTTGTTTGCGGTCCCGCGTCGTCTCATATGCCACTATCAACTGCGAGAGCTCCTCCAGGGTCTCGAACTCGTGTCTCCGGGTGAAGAGTTGATATTCTGGGTTAAGGTTTTCGTATATCCTGTCCAGCTCCCTGTCCAGAGTATATTGGGCTCGTTGCATCATGAGTCGAAGGTCGATCATGTAATCCTGGAATGTCTCATTGGGCCTTTGGTACCTGCTTCGGATCGCATCTTCTAGTCGCTGAAAATACCTAGGGGGCAAAAAGAAATCGAGAAACTCCTTTCGGAATTCGTTCCAGGGTTTTCCTTGCATCTGGAAGGTTCTAAACCATCCTTCCGCCTTGTGGGTTAGCAATCCGGAGATGGCTCGAGGCAGCTGTTCCGGGCTCCCTCCATACGATTCCACGCGTTCCTCTAGCCGTTCAATGAAGGCTAATGCGTCCGAATGTCCGTCGAATTTCAGTCCCCAGCTGCGCAGTTTGTCGGCCAACATGACGTAGGAGATTTCTTCCCTTCCGGGTCGCGAATCTCGGAATCTTTGGGCCGAGTGCTGCTCGTAGTTGTCGGCCCGGGGTTGTCGTTCGGCCGTGGCTTCTGGGTGGTTCGAATCCTTCGGTCCGGGTCCTCGGGTTACTTTGGGCAACTCTGGGATGAGTATTTGTAAGGGCTGCTGCAGATGGGCTCCCTCCTTCTCTTCTCGGCCGCTTGGTCCGGGTGACGAGGTAGGAGTCCTCTGAGTCCTTGGACTGGGTGCACTGTTGTATCTGGTTCCTAGCTCCTCTATCCGCTGTTTGACCGTCGCCGAGTGTTCACCGCGCGAGATAAAAGTCGAGATCCGACTACGTAACTCCTCTACGGTGCCGTTTTCTACGAGGCCCAGATCGATGGCAATGGCCTGCAGCTCGTCCTTTCGCCGATACGAAACCCACTGTACACCCATAGGATGGCGAGGGGATTATCACTTGGGGAAACTGGGTCACTACACTGGACACGAAGGGCACTACGAATTAGTCCAATTCGGGGTCGCGACTGATAGGCAGGAATTTCAGTTGGATTCACGATCCTCAGCTCGTTTGGTTATTCCGGTTGGTCGTTGATCCTTGGGGTCGGTGCTGCTGGTTATCCTGGTCGTTGGTCCTTGCGATCGTTGATCCTTGGGGTCGGTGCTGCTGGTTATCCTGGTCGTTGGTCCTTGCGATCGTTGATCCTTGGGGTCGGTGCTGCTGGTTATCCTGGTGGTCCTTAGTCGTTGGCGTGGTGTCTGCGTGTTCACTGTCCCGGTTTAAGCTGAATGCCTACTGTCTTGGTTCGGAGCTGAGTGCATACTGTCTTGGTTCGGAGCTGAGTCCTCCTTCTGGCTCGGGGTCGGAAATTTATGGTCCCAGCGTCTGATGCCGCTCCTGCCGGATGCGTCTCTGCTGCTGCGGCTTCTCTGCTGCTGCTGATTCCCTGCTGCGTCTCTGCTGCTGCTGACGGCGTCTCTGCTGTTGCCTTTTATTGCTAGGGAGGTTAGGGAAGCCAGCCTCGGCTGTACGTGAAAATTGGGCGACTTTGCGTGCGGTTTGCAAAATCAATTCACCGTTACTCCTACTGCTGCTGACCGACCACGACTATGCGCGGGTGGGTACAGTCCCGCCGCACGCTGCTGCGTTATGCTTTTGGTTTCCCTAACAATGCTGCATGCCTGCATGTTATTTCTTTTTCTTTTCTATCACTGCCACGTGGGCCACTGGGAAGATTTTTGGGTCAATCCTGGCCGTAAACTATGTTTTCGCACTTCCCCTCCCCATGATTTTCACTAAACGCCCCCCCGGGCCACTCAAACTATATCGGAATCTCGGAGTCCCTGCTCGGGCGCCATCTGTAACGAAGCGATCTAGGCCGGGGTACAACTCTCAGTCACGCCAGGGTCGAAATTACAGAAATATTTATAATTTGCCGGGACTCCGAGTCTTGAGCCACCAACGGGGCGGAGAGTGGGTCTCGTGGCGGGGAATCGTGGAATTGTTCCCAGGAGGCACCTGGGCAGTCGCTGGGCGGCACCTCTGGGAAGCTACGGGCGGGAAATTGGGAAAATTATTCCCGGGCGGCCCCTCTGGGAAACTACGGGCGGGCTACGGAGAACATTATTCCTAGAGGGCACCTGGGCAGTCGCCGGGCGGCCCCTCTGGGAAACTACAGTGCGTGGGGAGAAGTATGGAGGAACCATCTGTTGCACGTATCCCACACGACTTCACAAAATAATCACAACAAAAGAAGTCAAGACGGCGGTTTTGACGTTTGATTAATTATTTATTCCTGGCCTTTTCCTGGCTCGTGGACCCTGCCTACCGCACCGCTCAGCTGCCCGCCTACTCACGACGGTGAGACTCGCTTACCCTCAATCCTTGCGTTCGAGTTCTTCCTTGTTGTGTCCCCGGGCGGGAGATCGTCGTCCTCTCCTCTGGCCGATGTACGCGTGGTACCGTGCGTGTCGCCGTCTGTCTTCCGTGCGCCTTTTTTTCTTGCGCTAACTTTTCGCGCACGTCTGCCTTGTTTTGCACTCTCGCACCGACTCCCCCACGATCTCTTACGCTCGCCATCTCGAGCCTCGTTGCCGGTTTCTCGACTTCGTTTTCCTCTTCGCTATACGCCCACGCTCTCTCTCTCTCTGTGGGCTCGTCGCTGATATTTGTTGCGGCCGCCGTTGTTCTCACGCTCTCTTGTCGTTTTACGTTGGTATTGGTGGCCGAGCTTTGGTTTCGTCTGCTTCGTTCGGGCCCCCTTTTTTTTTGGGCTCGTTGCTGATATTCGTTGTCGCTGCTGTTTTCTCGCGCTCTCTTGTCGTTTTACGTTGGTATTGGTGGCCGAGCTTTGGTTTCGTCTGCTTCGTTCGGGCTCGCTCTCTCTCTCTGTGTGGGCTCGTTTCTGATATTCGTTGCCGCTGCTGTTTTCTCGCGCTCTCTTGTCGGTTTCACGTTGCTATTGGTGGCCGAGCTTTGCCCTGCTGTTGGAGCTTTTGGTTCGCGGCTTGGCTTACCTCGGTTGTGGGAGCTTTCCGTTGATGACGCGTTTTAGAGATGCCGTCCGATCACGGTTCCCCCCCCCCACAGGATATAATTTTGTTTCGACTTTTCCTGAGTTTTTAAAGTCAAAATTTCGTAAAAATACCGCACAAAAATCATTATTTTTGCATTTCAATGCTTTATATTTCCCAGACGGTAAGCTGAAATCACAAAGTGTTTAGGCTTAACTTCTAGCTGTTTTAAATTTCTTTTCAAAAGAGCAAAGTTCTTTACAACCAGACGTAAGCTACTAGAGTTATGTGAAAAAAACAAGCGCTACCTCTGAAAAAAGCTTAGAAAAAAAATACCAGACTTCCAAAATTCTTCAAAAAAAATTTCTGCCATAGAAAAAAAACCATAATTCTTTAAAAAATTTTAAAGCCACATATCTATCAGAAAAAGTCGGTTTGGATCCTTGAGGAAAAAAAAGTTCGATTTTGTCGAGTAGTGTAATTAAAAAATCCAGGACGACATAAATAACGTTTCGTTAGACGATAAAATAACACAAAAGTGTCGTCAAGCTATATTATCAGAAATAAATAAACGGTTTGGACATATAGAACAGGTATATAAAATGAATTTAAACAACTGGACATTTTTAACTTTCTCCTACTTATATCTTTTGATATGTATTTCAAGGTCTCGCTATTGGCAACGGCAACACTAATAGACCCACGATTTTAAAAAATCCTGTTTAAAAATAAGGCAGCAGTAGCTGCAGCTGTCAAAAAGCTTTTGAATGAAAACATCGTTGACAAAAACACCAATAATGCTTTGGAAACTGGCAAACAAAGGGAAAACAAGGACGGTGACGACAGTCAAACTTCGTTTTGGCAAATGGTGACTGAGCTCCATAAGCAGCAAACTCCAGTAATGCACGAAAGGGATGAAATGTCTCACTATTTAACGTCGCCATTGGCAGATCCAAAATCGAATCCCCTACAAGTATGGGCTTCAAACAAGGATACATACTTCTCTCTACAAAATTTCGCTTTATGTATTACCCACGTCAGTTCCATGCGAACGACTATTTTCTGCTGCTGGTCGGCACTCAAGCCTTGAGTGTACTTCTTTTTGCTCTCCTTCTTAATCTGCTTTACTGCAGATGTATTCTCTTTCATGCCCACGCTAGGCTACGTCAGACAAGAACTGCCAGTCCACGAAAGTAACAGAGGAACAAACAAACAGTACCGTGGTTAAAGACACACCGAACACGGAAGTTACATTTATAAATAATTTTCTTTATTTAAATTAAAAAGTTAATATGCGGCACGGCCTTCCTGACCTACACACGTCCTCGTGTGTTTCCAAATACAAATTTCTTTTCTTTCCTTTAATCTTTGTTTTTCTTTCACATGTTTTCGAAATATAAATCATAAACAAATAATTACTCCTTTATATAGAAATGCTTTCCTTAAAGCTTACTTTCTCTTTAAATTGATTTAATTTTACCGCCCCAAGATACGGGTTACCACAAATTAATATAGCCAAAATTCATTGAACGTACAATAGCTCTCAGTTTATATCACAATAAACCGGCCAAACAGCATTATCTTCGTTACCATAGCTCACAGTTTACACCACATTAAACCGGCCAAACAGTCAAAGTTCACAGCTCAAATCAAATTTTACTGACCATCATACAACAATAGCACGCAGCTTAAATCACATTAAACTGGCCATCATACAACAATAGCACGCAGCTTAAATCACATTAAACTGGCCATCATACAACAATAGCACGCAGCTTAAATCACATTAAACTGGCCATCATATCTTCTTAACAACTCATTACTTTTACATCAGGTCAACATCATCACAGCCCTCAAAGGCCTCATTTTCATCATTTTGATCATCATACTCAGTAACATCCAAGCTCTCACCGGCTTTCCCTTCGACATTTTCCTCATCACTTCCAATATCCATCTCTGTGGTAATCCCCTCCTTGGGCATACTTCGCAAAAATTCGTGCGAGTATTTATACGTTCGATTAGAATTTATCGACTTAAGCTTATACCGATCGCCATCCAAAACTTCGGTCACTAAAAACGGACCTCTATACTTAGGGTCTAATTTGGTTTGGTGCCTTTCTTCATTCTTAAGCAGCACATAGTCTCCGACCTTGTGTTTTACAATTGCTGCCTTATTTTTATCAAATCTATTTTTTCGTAATTGGCATTCTTTTCCATATTATACTTTGCCATTTCTCTAACTTTTTGAACTTCAACAGTATTTTCATTATCAGCAACAGGCGTTAGACCAAATGGCCTTGCTTCTTTTCCAATAAGTAATTCTAATGTACTAACTTTGGTCACTCTGTTGGACGTGCAATTCAGAGCCAATTGTA
This sequence comes from Drosophila ambigua, assembly GCA_018150905.1. NCBI lineage: Eukaryota > Metazoa > Arthropoda > Insecta > Diptera > Drosophilidae > Drosophila > Drosophila ambigua. The sequence continues at coordinate 648,179 of JAECWS010000099.1, forward strand.
CCACTTGTAAAGCATCTTGCCAGGATCGCTGGCTCGTTTCAACAGCAGTTAGCATTGACTTTAGAGTACTCATTACTCGCTCCACCTGGCCGTTGGCTCGACTAGCCCCAGTTGCAATTAAATGCAAATCTATCTTTTGCGCAGAGCAGAAATCACGAAACACTGAACTAGAAAAACTACGACCCTGATCTGCGACCAAGCGAGAAGGGACACCAAACAACGATATTAATGCCTTCACAGCTTTAATACAGTTTTCACTATCCAGCCTTACTGTATGGCACAAGTGGACAAACTTGGTAAATCCGTCTATTTGGACAATAACATACTCCTTTTGGTCGTTTTTACCACTAAGCTTTCCAGTAATGTCGATATGGACAGTATGCCACGGAATATCAATCTTCTGGATGGGATGCAATTCGGCCTGTATTTTTCCAGATGGTGGCTTGGACAATCTGCAGGTAATGCAGTTATCTACAAATTTGCGGACATATTTAGACATTTTTTCAAACCAATAAAATTCATACATTTTCTCCAGTGTTTTCTCCCAACCAAGATACATAATTGCCTCGTGAACATTATTAACTACGGACCACCTAAACGGCTTTGGGATTACAGGCAGACAACGGGTTTTTCCATTTCTCTGAATTTTCCTATAGAGTGTTCCAGCTCGCAACTCATACGTCCTGGCCATATCCTCAGATAACTCATTGTCACGCAACTTGGTAACAATTGACGACGTTTCCTTATCTCTCTGCTGTTCAGCCAACAGCCAATTATCTGTGATCTCAGTTAAATTTATGTGATGTTCGACTGTACTAGGTAACACTACATGATTGTCTGGTAGTGGGTTTCGGGAAAGGAAATCTACATGAGCCATTCGCTCACCAGGTCTATATTCTATTTCGAATTCGAACGACTGCATATACGACCACCAACGATGTACTCTGGGAGTCAGTTCGATCTTGCTGCGGGAGGCCTTAAGCGAATTGCAATCTGTGAAAACTACAAATTTGCGGCCATGTATGTAATGGCGAAAATGTCGAATTGAATTGTAAACAGCGAAGTTCTCTAACTCATATGAATGGTATCGAGATTCAGCAGGTGATGTTCGTTTGCTGTAGTACTCGATTACCCTAGGCTTATTGTCAATTTTGTGCAACAAAATTGCACCATAGCCATCTGCACTCGCATCAGTGTGCAGCTCTATGGGAAATTGCGGATCGAAGATAGTGAGAACAGGTTCATTGGTCAGAATAGAAATAACTTTCTGCCGTATTTGCTCGTGCTCTAGGTCCCAATGAAAAGAAACATTTTTCGAAGTCAAAGCATAAAGTGGTTTTAACATCTGCGAAAATTTAGGCACAAACTGCCGAAAATACGAAACCAATCCAATAAACTGCCTTAATTGGTGCACCGACTGCGGAGGAATCAAATTCACCAAGGCACGTATCTTTCGCGGATTTGGTCGGATTTCACCCTCTCTAACTTCGAATCCCAAATATTCAACGCTGGACTTAAGAAAAGAACATTTTGCAACATTAAAAGAGAAGCCAGCTTTGGTAAGCTTTTGCAAAACTACTCGCAACCTATCCAGGGCTTCATTTTTATTGCCCGCGACTATCATAATGTCGTCCATATAAACAACGACATATGAATGAGTAAGTTCACCTAATGTCTTGTTAACGGCCCTTTGAAATACCGATGGGGCATTCTTTAGCCCCATAGGCATAGCCAAAAACTCGAATTGTCCGTCTGGTGTCACAAAAGCGGTGCGCTCGATTGAGTTGGGATGAATTGGAATTTGATGAAACCCACTTGCCATATCTATGCAGGTAAAATATTTAGCTCCACACAATCGGGAAATCTGATCAGAAATCAGTGGCAAAGGATATTTATCAGACACAGTGTTTGCGTTCAACTCTCTATAGTCTACACACAGGCGGTCCGAACCATTTTTCTTTCGGACAAGTATCATCGGGCTCGCAAACGGAGAACAACTGGGCGTATAATATTTGCCTTTAACAATTCATGCACTATTCGTCTTACTTGTTCTTTTTCTTCAACACTCAACCTAAAGGGGCGTCTCTGTACTGTCTTGTTAGGATCAATCAGACGTATTTCCAATTGTCCAGTAGTCACGCGGCTCTGTGGAACTCCATTTATAAATGATTTAGAATAGTCTTTTAAAATTGTTATCAACGGATCTCTATCAGATCCTACCAAATCGGTATCAACGCTTGCCAGGTCAGGAGTGCTTTCGGGAACCAACACAGGATATATAGATTTTTCCTTAAATATAACAAGCGATTTAGAGGTAATTGTTACACCGATTCCCTGGCTCAAAATCTCTCGACCAATCATTACTTCGTAATTCATGTAGTTGTTTAGAACCACGTGAAACAGAATCTCAAAAGAATATTCGCTTATCATAACATTTGCAAGTATTTGTAAAGTGCTACATACTGTATTATTACCAATACCCCTTAGTACAACTACATTGTTTACTCTAGTTCCGGAAAGTCTCTGTGACGCAGCTTCCTTGATGAGAGAGCATTCGGCTCCGGAATCAAAACAAAATGGAAACGACTCACCAAATTGCATCAGCGTTCCCATGGGCTCGACGACAGTACACACATTAACGTGCTTAACGTTAATGTTGTTGGAAGGTGTGCCACGCTCTGGGCAAACTGTAGATACGTGCCCAACTTTTCCGCACTTGTAGCAGGTCAGTGCTGACCGATTCTTATCTCCTGTGCTGGAAACGTGCTGATTGTGAATTGGTTCGTGCCGAGCTGCTTCTCTCTTAAAACGACAGTCGGCCATCTTATGACCAAGTTTCCCACAATTGTGACACTTGATGTATGGAAATTGCTTGACCCTTTTTGCTGGCGGAGCAGATGAATTATCAGTAGAACACTGACCCCGTCGTACGTCAAATGAAAACGCCTTCAATTCTTGATGCAGCTCGTTGCGCGTCTTAATGTCCGTTGTAAACACTAAACGCTGCAGTCTCTTGTCAACTCCAGCGGTATGCACCAAAACAACAGAAACGGCTATTTGTTCCACGGTCAATGATTTCCATCTGGACATGAGCGAAGTGACCATTCTACTTCCATACAACGAAAGGCATTCTCCAACATTTGGGCGCCCATTTAGCAGATTCATAAGGATTCATCAGGATTGAATTTCGGTAGTACGACGACTATTGCGTCGTTTGATTGCGTACGCTGCACGGTTTTGATGAGCTCCATAAAATGGCGATTTTGCGACTCCAACAGCATTCGGAGGTTTTCGTCAGAACCGGCCTGAGGAGTAGTCCATCCCACTTCTGTAAACAGTATAGAAGGCGATACAGAGTCAAAGGGATAGCGAAAGGTTAGAGTTAGGTTGATGACGAGTCGGCTGGAGAGTTAGCTGGGTTCAAGACGGGGTCAGATTGTAGACGCGGGGGTCGGTACAAGACGGTGTCGGATTGAATAGCTCGATTCCAAGACTATGTGCAGTGGTTGCTAGATCCAGACTTAAACAAAGGGCTGGCGGGCCGAATTGCCCGTGCCCTATGCGAGCGAGAGAGCGACAGATCGAGAGAGTGATAGCGAAAGGCGATGAAAGGAAAGGCGCGGGATGAAGAGGCGAAAGAGAACGACTGCATAGGCTGCTGCCGTGCGGGACCTTGAATGCGGGCATGAGTTTGTAGCTAAATGACAATTTAGTGCAAACAACGAACAATAATAGGGATTTACTTTACTGCTGCACCACTGGCTATAATCTATGCATTTTTCCACTATTTGGCTGCGTAACCAAACAATAACTATAAAAATATATAGCTGGATAATATCGATTTGATCGATTATATAAGGCGATATGGCGATATTCATTACGAAATCATATATTCGATATGATATTTTATGTGATATTTTGATTTAGGTCAATATCGATATTTGCTTGACGATACCCATCCCTACTTCCGACTACAACCTCGGATTCTTCAGCTAAGTTTCATTTAAGATTAAAAAAAAAATATATATACAATGTATCTATGTATATTATACATATATAAACTAAAGTAAATTTTAGTTAACATTTAAATTTTCCACATTTTATACTTAACATTTACAAAAAAAAAACATCATGATGTCCAAATAGCCTTAATAAAAAGGCAGGTAGAAATATTGCGATCGCGATCAGGTACCAAATGTACAACCCTTTTTCGTTTGCTTTGTTCCCCATTGGCATTTGGGTCCGCAGCCTTCAAAAAGGTATTTTTTGTTCGTTTTTTCCATTTTTTAGGTTTGGTTAACGAATTTTAGCTCCAAAGCCGCTCCATGGATTTTAAAATATTAAAGTTCTTAACAACCAGATGAAAGATACTAGAGTTATGTGAAAAAAACAAGCGCTACCTCTGAAAAAAGCTTTAAAAAAAATACCAGTTTTCAAAAATTCTTCAAAAAAAAGTTCTGCCATAGAAAAAAAAAATATATCATCAAACCATTTCTAAGCCTAAAATCTTTAATAAAAAGATGGTTTTGTTCCTTGAGGAAAAATCGTGTTGACCAGTGTAATTGTCCTATTTTCAAAGGAATGGGACACACAATATATCAATGTCACAAATTTAAGGATTTAAAGAATGGAAAGAATGGATAAGGAATGGAAGAATGGATAAAGTTAAAAAAGCGTTTCTGTGTTCTAAATGCCTAAAACAAACACATAGTAAACGAGAAGGAACGTGTGAGTCGCTTCTGGGAACGCGACTCTACTTATACCCGTACTCAGTCAGTATATACATTTTTGAGCATAATTTTTTAAATTTTACATTTTTTCGCTACATTTGCTATCTACATCTACAATGTATATTTTACATCTAACATGTAGATTATGGATGTACCATTAATTTTCTACATCTCTTCCGCTAGCGGTTGCTCGCGCACTGAACGCGGCAGAGTGTGCGAGCGAGAAAGAGAATGAGTAGCGAGGTTGTGGTCAAGAGGGGGCGGGGGAAACAACTGAAAATTAATTTCTTCATTCTGGCTATAATTATAATCCGATCTGATTCAGATTCGGCAGTATGGTAGATATGGGCATTCTCTACAATACTGCGTTTTTAGTTTTATCGTATCTTTAAAATTGTGCCTGCCACAGATTTTCGTCTTTTGTAGGGGCGGAAGGGGGCGGGGCGAAATTTTGAAATACACTTGTAGCAGTGTGATATCACATGAGTCTAGAAACCAAATTTGGTTGCCCTAACTCTTATAGTCTCTGAGATCCAGGCGCTCAACAAGACAGACAGACGGACGGACGGACAGACAGACATGGCTTAATCGACTCGGCTATTGATGCTGATCAAGAATATATATACTTTATGGGGTCGGAAAATTTTCCTTCTCTGTGTTACACACATCCACTTTTACCACAAATCTAATATACCCCTTAACTGTTTTTTGAGTACAGGTATAAAAATGCACTAGCGAAACATCATGTTCGCTGTGCAAAAGAAATCACCATAGCAAGCTACATATTAATTATGTTAACAATCAAAAAAGGGAAAAAGTTAACAATTGCATGACGTTGGAAAAAGCGTTGTTAGCTACGCGCTGTGTTCAAATAAAATCTTCTAATGGAGAATTTGAAAGTGCATATGGGAAGTGCATTTCCAAGCACAAAGTAAATCTTCAAATTAAAAGTGAAGATTTACAATAAATTTTAAAGGTTGAAGCCATAATACTGCCAAAATTAATGAAGGCCCTTCCAGTCTGTTTAGGGCAGCAGCGCGGTTAACAGCGCTCTGTTAGCGCGCGCGCTCTCCCATGCCCTTCGCTCTCGCGCGGCGTGGACGCGATCCACTCGGCGCTCCATCAGCTGGAGAGAACAGTATCTCGCGCCTTTACACAACCGTCACATCAACCCTCAGCTTTGTCCCAGCAAATACACGCCAATTATATTTGACGCCTCCGACTATTATTTATTGGGAATTCGGGCTGTGGGAACCACCAACATCCACCCTCCTGCAAAAAATTGGTCCTTCGAGCCGGATCTTCGCCTTCCCTATAAGGAGGAGTCCAATCGGCAAGCATCGGTGGATAACATTCCGAAGATAAGTACGATTTCGTCTTCCCAAATCGATTCCTAGTGCGATTTGTTTTATTCCCCGCCAAGTCCGAGTTCCGCGATATATGTACATATATATATTCTTATATACATATGTGTGCATACAGTGATATCCTTCTCTCTGCTTCCTTCTATTTTGCCAACGCCATATTATCGGCGATTCCGGCCGTTCTCCGTTCCGTCGCCTCCAACTATCAGTGCTACGGTAGTTCTTCCATTCTGTTTTGTCTGGGCATGAGTTGTGAAAAATTAAATATATTCAACAAAATCCAACTGCACCCCAATTCACTAAAACATATGTGGGATGCGGTAGTGATAGGGTAATGCCAAGGAACACCAGAAGCGGGAACACCATTAATCCTCTGTCTCTGCCCTAAGATATCGATAGGAGACGAACTCAGTTGCAACGTGAGAAAAGAGTGGCAACGTATGGCCCTTCTTCATTCGCTGCCGAAATCTCGAACAAGACACAAGGAAAATACTCTGTCGAATAAGCTATAGTTCTTTAAATAAACGAACGAATCTACAAATTTGGGGGCTCAACCAGGATTATAGCCTACCATTCGACAAAGTTTGAGCTCAATTTTCGGATAAGAACGTGAAATTCAAGAACAATTCGCAAAGGAAAGGCTGGAGAGGTCAGAAAGTCGTCATAAACAAATCGGCGGGAGTGCGAAAGAGACAACAGCAGTGTGACAGCGAGGCGGCGAGAATTTCATCATAGAGCCGCGCAATTGCAAACAAAGTGACAAGAGAAAGTCCAGAGGCAGCGAGGAGCGGCGAATCACCCATACACAAGGTGCTGTTCAAGAGCGGAAAAGTCAGAAAGCAGCGGATCGTGGAGAGAGTCTGGGCAGTCTGGAGAGAGTCTGCGCAGAAGGAGATCGTCGACAAAGTGTGTGTGACGCTACAGAGAGCGGTGTACACAAGAGAGAGCGGAACGGCGGCAGAGAGCAAGATATTGGATCTGGTGGCGTCATCGGAGCTTGTGTGCAAGAACGTGTAGGCTCAAGGCTGGTGCACGGATTTTTGAAACAGACGAAGACGACCAGAAGGTTCCAGTTGAGTTTGCAAGTCTTCAAAGCGTGTGTGACGCTACACAGAGCGGCGTACACAAGAGAGAGCAGGACGGCAGCTAACATCGTCGAGAGAGAGCGGGACGGCAGCTAACATCGTCGAGAGAGAGCGGGACGGCAGGAAGCACCGTCGAGAGAAAGCGGGACGGAGAGATACTCAAGACTGGTGACGGAGTGTTGCCAGAAAGTTTGGTATCGTAAGGTTGTATTGTAGAAAGAGGCTTGAAGGGTTAACATTGTTATCGATTGCTAAAAAATAAGCTGTGCTGGAAAGTATCGTTACGGTAGACAGGGCTGTTATTATATTTACATTTTGTGGGGAATAACTAGATTTAAACAATCATTTGACATTGTATTTCACTAAATTTCCTGCAGGTTAAATTTGTAAAATGGAGAGAAGCGTGATCTTGGCATTGCGAGTTGAAGAGTTGCGTCGGAAGTTGTCGGAGCTGTAATTGAGTACGACTGGATTAAAAGAGGAATTATGAAGGAAATGTCAATGGTGAGTCAGAGACGGAGGATGATGGTAAAGACAACATATCGGTGGAATCCGCGGCAACTGCTATTAATCAGCAAAACAGAGCAGGTTGGCATCAAGGACTAGGAGTTGAGAGGCAGGGTAGATCGTGGTTCACTCTTAAAGATGTCGAGGGCAGTGTTACTCAGTTTTCCGGATCGAAGTCTCCAGATATCGATCAATGGATAGGAGAGTTGGAAGATTGTGCAGCTACAGTTGAGTGGAACAAGCTACAGGTATTCGTGTATGCAAAACAGTTGCTGTCTGGAGCAGCCAAAATGTTTGTGCGTAGCCAGAGAAACATAAAGGATTGGGAAAGTTTGAAAACTGCTTTGTTGGAAGAGTTTGGAGTCAAGCTCTCCTCAGCAGAAGTTCGTCGTAGGTTGTCAAAACGTCAGCAGCATAAGAGTGAATCTTTGCAGGAATTCCTGTATGCTCTAATGGAGATAGCCAAGCCCATTCAGTTGGAAGAAGAGAGTTTGGTCGAGTACTTTATAGAGGGTATCCCAGATACAAGGTCAAACAAAGTCATTTTGTACCAGTCCAGAAACTTAAAAGATCTAAAGCTGCAAATTCAGGCATATCAAAAATCTCGTGGTTCTTCTAAGCAGCCGATCAAGTATGGTGGGCAGAGCAGTAAGATTGGGAACGAGATTTCAAAGGAAGGGGTACCTGGATCAGTTAGGAAATGTTTCAGGTGCGGAGACTCGTCACACATGGAGAGAGATTGTCCTGTGAGAGAGAAGTGCTTTAAATGTGATCAGCCAGGACACCGAGCAGCCCAGTGTATTGGTCAAATGCAAGTTAAGACAGGCAGAGAAACAAACGTAGTTCAGGACAAAAAAGTCGCTTCAAAACCATCGGGGGCCCCATTTTCTTCGAGTCTTGAGCTGAAATCAGTGATTTGCATGAATACAGTGTTTAAGGGACTTGTGGATACAGGAGCTGAGTTGTGTTTGATGCGTAGGAGTGTGTTTTTGAAACTAGGGGTAGGCATTGGCAGTCTGATAGGTCGCCAGAAAGTTTTGACAGGGATCGGGGAAAGTCAGGTGCTGACTTTTGGAAGTTTCTGAGTGTTCAGAGTGAGGACAACCGCTTTGTAGGCATTCCAGCCGCACATCGCTGCTAGCGTTCTAGCTACACAAGCGGTCGCCCTCGCTCTCGCCCTCGTACTTAAGAGCATTTTTCCCCCCGGCGACGCGCTCTCGCGCGCATATTCACCACGCTTGTGCTACCGCCCACGCTCACGCTCCCGCTCTCGCCTCCGACAGCCCTCGGCAGCTTGAGTACCACCGATCTAGAATTAATTCGCTATTCCACCCTAAGCAAAACGGCCGGCTTTTGCACACGATACATACTTATACTAAAACGATACTACGAATAAAACCCCGAAATATACTTGGAAGAATTTGGATTGCGTATCATATTTATCTGTGGGAAACCATCTGTGGAACTTCGCACGCCTCTACGCTCAATCATTGGTCCTTCGAGCCGGATTCTACTTCGCCTTCCCCAACTATATCCAGCCTTCGGTATCGCCTTCACCACACCAGGATCCAAAGATAAGTACGATTTTCGTGTGCCACAAGTCCCTTCCATTCGCGATTTGTGTTCCAAAATTCCGAAAAGTCCGAGTTCCGCGATATAAGTACATATATATATTCTTATATATGTACTTATTCCTTCATTCTGTACCATCCGTTATCCGTGTCTCTTTTTTCGACATCGCCATATTGTCGGCGATTCCGGTTCTCCCGTCATTCACCTCCAACTACTAGTGATACGGTAGTTTTTTCGATTACTTGTGTCTGTCCATGATTTACGGACAAATTAAAAAAAATAAAAATTAAAACAAAAAAAAAAGCATTCCGAGCATATGTATGTACGCACATTCCAGCCCATAAGAGCGGCTTGCGTACATACACACACATCTACATCCGTGTCTCAACAGGTGCATTCCAGCACGACCCACCCCAATAAAATATACCTTGGCACACTCCGAGTGCAACTACAACCACATCAAGTATTTATTTCCATACATTCATAGATTTATTCCCATAGTTGGCCGCAATAAAATACCACTCCCCGTAGAAAAATGCTGCACTCCATACTACATACATACTCCGCGCAAGTGCCATATTTAATATAAAATTCGCAATTTCGTGCAATTCGTGCATTCCAACGACGTTTCCCGATCGCTACCACAACTCCAACATTCTCCACTTTCCAAATAAATTACTCGCGACCAAGGCACGGCGCACTAATAGTAATTATTTGGCGTTTCGGTTTTTGTTGTTGTTTTTGTTCCAGGCATTAGAGGTGGCCCAATCCAAGATCCAACTATCGGCATCAACACGAGTGGAACAATAAATAAATCACATTGATTGATTGATTTAATAGATCGTTTTGATTGAATTAATTGATTGATGGAGTGATTTATTTTTCCACAATCTGAAAATTTATTTTTTGATAAAAAATCATGAATTATTTTTTGTGCGGTGTCCGTGTCACTTCCGTCCGCCGTCCATCCGTCTTCCATCCGCCAATAACCCGGTTCTGCTCACGATTACGTCAAAGGGGTAAACGGAGGATCATCGCACTAACAATATTTCCCGAAATATTGCCACCACCAGTGTGAACGTTCCTCTCCTCAGCTCGGCTCAATCACTAACCATACAGTATATAGATGTGCCAGTTCATACAACGAAAGGGGCGCAGCTGAGTTTTCTGTCCCAGGTCCCCAGGTCTTCGGCTGTTGGACCTGGGACGTTCGGGTGGCGGAGCTAAGACGTTCGGGTCGGGGACCTGGGACGTTCGGCATTTTTTCGACATGTTCGATTCATGACGAGATGCGAAAGCAAGCCGAGAATTGCAAATGTATGTGTGGTACACAGGCACGACAAAATATCAATTCTTATTTTCCGAAAGCGTTTTGAGTTTGGTTTCCAGTTTACGTAAATGTGTGTGTGCCATGTATTCACACATACTGTGCTTGTGTGTGGGCTCTAAAATGTTTGGCTGCTTGAACAGAATTTCGCTTTTTCGTTTTGTTTTGAGGGGCTGATGTAGCGAACTGAGCTGACCTGCCGCAACATAAATGAGGAATGGGCAGAGTGGGTGGGGGTGGGAAATAAATACAATATATAGAAATAAAGAATGTTATTTGTTTTATTTATTTGAAATTGCACACTTTTTTTTTTTTTGATATTAACTTACTTTCAGTCGTGATTAGTTGAAAGATTTATTTGGCCTCCACGATATTGCACACTTACATATACATATCCCTGTTTTAGAAATGTATATACTAAATTATATGTGCATATAAATACATAAATATTGTGCAAATATGCCGGCTTTCGACTTTGCAAATTTGTCAACGTCCGAACGTCCCAGGTCCCCGACCCGAACGTCTCAGGTCCGCCACCCGAACGTCCCAGGTCCAACAGCCGAAGACCTGGGGACCTGGGACAGAAAACTCAGCTGCGCCCCTTTCGTTGTATGAACTGGCACATCTATATACTGTATGGTTAGTGGCTCAATATAAGGTCAATCATTGTTTGGGACCTACCTCCTACCGGTGATCACAAACAATCCGAGTCGATCTGATTATTGCTTTTCTGCTAGCTTGAGGCCTTTTTCTCTGCCAGCCGTCCGTAACTGGGTTATCATTTCGAAACGATTGGTTGCCTGACGGTTTATTCGGGTCACTTTGACTCAGACCAGTCTCCTGTCTCTCCAAGACTTCCAAATCCGATTTTCTGTGCGTGTGTGAGTTCGGAATATGCCAACAGGTCACAAGGACGGCAACCAGCTTTGGCCTGTGACCTCTTCCAACCGGCTACACACCTCGTCCGCCTGTGGAACTATGCCGACTCAGAAAATCAAGGCACCCCTCACTCCGGGAGCAGCCAGTAGCAGCCCTGCGGCAAGGACCAAATCGGTTCTGTTCCCGTCTCCTGTCACTCTTAAGGTTCCAGCTGTGACCAAACAAGATCCGAAGGGCTCCTTCGTCAGCAGCCCCGTCAGCTCTCGCCACTGTATCACAATGGCTAAATCCGCCACCTCAGTCGCCGCTATTGGCCGACTGATGCACCTGGCAGAGCGCATCACCGCCGCCCCATCCGCCTCCTTGTCCGAGGTCCGTCGAGGCCAAATCCTCAGCATGTGGACGGACGTCGAGGCCGAATATAAGGCCTGCTCCGCGGCGATGACGGACGAGGAGCCAGAAATCCAAGCGGACATCCGTGACACATACGGCGAATGCTATGGGGTATTTGAGCAGTGCCTCAGTGACCTCAATGCCCAACTGACCACATCCAGAGTTCTTCCTCCTTCACAGCCAGTCCAACAGGGTGGCTGTCGACTGCCTCCCGTCAACATTGAGGCATTCTCAGGGGACTACGTCCGCTGGCCTACATTCCGGGATCTGTTCACTGCGGTCGTGATCAACAATCCTAGATTGTCTCCGGTAGAGAAGCTGTACTATCTCACCGAGAAGACCCGGGGCGATCCGAAGGCCATCGTAGAGAAATCCCCCCTCACTAATGACGGTTTCGAGTCCGCATGGTTGGCTCTCCGCAGCCGATATGAAAATAATCGGCTTCTGGTGACCAACCAAATCAACATCCTCCTCTTTTTGCCCCGCGTAACATCCGAATGCAGTCGTGCCTTGAAGGATCTTCAAAGTACGATGCAAGGAGTCCTAAATGCGCTAGCGGTCTCCAACGTCTGCACGGACAACTGGGTCTGCTTGTGACCATCTGCGCTTCCAAATTGCCGAAGTTGAGCCGGGCGTTGTGGGAAGCGTCCGTAACGGACAAAAAGGAGGTGCCGCCCTGGAAGGAAATCGACTCCTTCTTGACTCAGCGATACCTAACGCTAGAGGCTATAGAGTGCGACCCTTCCACTTCCCAAGGCGCTCCGAATCCGCCACCCGCCAAAGGCAGTCAGAATCCGCCATCCTCCCGAAGCCAGTCCAATCCGTTCCTTTCCCAAGGCAATCCTGTTCCAAGGACAGCGCACTCGTTCCAAAGCAACATGAATCCGAGCAAGAGCACATGTGATCTCTGTTCCAAGGAGAATCACCCAATCCGACTATGTCCTCATTTCCTACAAATGACCGTTGATGCTCGCTCCAGCTGCATAAGGCAAAAGCAGCTCTGCTTAAATTGCTTCGCAAAAGGCCATTTGCTTCGAGAATGTCAAAGCTCCCACAATTGCAACACTTGTGGAGGACGACACCACACGCTTCTGCATCGTGGCGATCCAGCTACCAGCGAGTCACATTCCACATCCGTACCCAATTCCACATCCTTACTTAATTCCACAGCTTGGCCAGACGTAAGACGGCAAGCACCCGCCGCACAAAATTCAAATTCTTCCGAACCTTCGACGAATGTTCAAACGTATTTCGCTTCCGGCACAAGTTCTGTTCTTCTCGGCACGGCAATTATTAATATTTGCCACCTTGGGAAAACTTTCCGCGCCCGCGCTCTGATCGACTCGGGCTCCGGGGCAACGTTCATTACGGAACGCCTTTTCAACACGATTCAATTGCCTTTCCAACGAATTCAGACACAGATCTCCAGCATCAATCAGACAGTATCCGCTCAGTCCGATAAACTCTGTCAGTTTTCCATTCGCTCTCCAACGAGGCCTGGTTTACAATTAAACGCCAAAGCCTATGTTATCCCCGAATTGGCAAAGAACCTTCCGTTGCATCCTATCTCGCCAAGTTTCTTGAAAGATTTGCCGAGTCTTCCATTGGCGGATCCTACATTCTTCGAGAGCTCACCAATCGATGTCCTGATTGGAGCCGATATCCTACCATCGGTAATGTCAAGCGGCTTACAGCCCAACATATGTGGCTCTCTTCTCGGCCAAGAAACCATTTTTGGTTGGGTGCTCACTGGTCCCGTGTCCAATACGGCGAGCCATCAAGTTGCATCCTTTTCTTGTCAACTTTCCAGAGTAGCTTCTAATGTCCCAAATGTGCCCGTCATCCGTTCCAAGCTCACTTCTAATGCTTCTTCGACTTTTTCATTTCGCCCTAGCCATTCACATACAGACATGGGTTCTCGACCCCGTTTCGACCGCACCGTGGAGAGCAGACGTTCACGGGGTATTAAGTCCTACCAATGCCGAGTCTGCTCTGAAATCCATCCTCTACGGAAATGCCGCCGCTTTCTCCGCCTGGATTCCGAAAGGAGGCTCCAAGCTGTCCTCCACTTCAACTATTGTACCAATTGCCTGGCTCACCGACATTCCGCCCAGGATTGCCGAAGCGGTGATCGGTGTAAGGTGTGTAACCGGAGCCACCACACGTTACTCCACCTTCCCGAGTCTCGGCACCCATCTGGCTCCTCTGCGGCACCGTCGCCTTCATCTTCAGCGTACAGCGCCGATGTGCGCCCTCGTCTTCCTGTGAGCCGCCCCGTCATAGGAATCCCGGATTCATCAGCAACCTCCTTGCTTTTAAATCGGAGCATGTAGGGTCTTTGCAATCCTGCAAGGGGGGGGAGAATGTTCAGAGTGAGGAGGGTGCTGGGGGGGCAACAGCTCTGTGGGCATTCCAGCCACACCACTGTTAGCAATCCAGCTACGCAAGCTGTTGCCCTCGCTCTTGCCCTCACGCTTATGAGCGGTTTTCCCCCCGGTGAAGCGCGCTCGCGCGCATATTCACCACGCTTGCGCTCCCGCCCACGCTCACGCTCCCGCTCTCGCCTCCGACAGCCCTCGGCAGCTGGAGTACAACCGATCGAGCATTAATTCGCTTTTCCACCCAACGCAAAACGGCCGGCTTTTGCTCGCGACATATACATATACATATACAGAACAAACCCCCGAAATATATATTTGAAGAGCCCGGACTCTAACGCCTTTTATCTTGGGACTCTCTGGTGGACACCCTGAGACGCCTCTACGCTCAAACATTGGTCCTTCGAGCCGGATATACTTCGCCTTCCCCAAGCATATCCAGCATTCGAGCACGGCATCGCCTTCACCACTACGATCCTAAGATAAGTACTACTTTCGTGTGCCACAAATCCCTTCCATTCGCGATTTGTGTTTCCAATTTCCGCAGAGTCCGAGTTCCGCGATATAGGTACATATATATATTCTTATATATGTACTTATTTCTTCTTACTGTGCCATCCGTTTTCCGTGTCGCTTCGTTCTTTTCGACGCCGCCATATTATCGGCGATTCAGGCCGTTCTCCGTTCCTCCAACTCCAACTACCAGTGCTACGGTAGTTTTTCAATTCCGTTTTGTTTAATTGTGACAACAATTAAACCAAAAAAAATAGTGCATTCCGAGCATCTGTATGTACGCACATTCCACATTCCATACACACACATCTACATCCGTGTCTCTACAGGTGCATTCCAGCACGACCCACCCCAATAAAATATACTTTGGCACACTCCGAGTGCAACTACAATCACATCAAGTGTTTTATTTCCTTACATATAAACACATATATATTTATTTCCATACATTCATACATTTATTTCCATAGTTGGCCGCAATATATTGCCAACTATATCCATAACAATATTCCATACAAAAAAAATACCACTCCCCGTAGAAAAATACCGCACTCCATACTACATACATACTGCGCGAAAGTGCCAAATTTAATATAAAA
The DNA here is from genome assembly GCA_018150905.1 of Drosophila ambigua. NCBI lineage: Eukaryota > Metazoa > Arthropoda > Insecta > Diptera > Drosophilidae > Drosophila > Drosophila ambigua. The sequence continues at coordinate 663,526 of JAECWS010000099.1, forward strand.
TTCGCGATTTTGTACAATCCGTGCACTCCAGCCACTTTTCACGATCGCTACCCCAACTCCAAAATTCTCCACTTTCCAAATAAATTACTCGCGACTAAAGCACGGCGTAATTATAATAATTATTTGGCAATTTCCACTGCCAATTGGCAAATTGTTGTTTCGATCTTTTGTTGTTGTTTTTTTTTGTTCCGTTTATTAGAGGTGGCGCAATCCAAAAATATCGGTATCGTAACCAAGTTTTGCGTTCGACCAAAAATAAATAAATAAAAGAAAAAATATAAAAAAAGACAATTTCCAAACAAACACACCGACACTATAGAAATAAATTGAACGATCCACGATTTCTAATCTAAACCGTTTCGTCATCCTTTTTCCGATTTTTTCTTTTTTTTTCTTCGGTATTTCACCCGATAGTTCTCCAGCGCCCATCCACATTCATATTCTTGACTGTAGCTTCCGGTAACGATTACGGCGACTAGGTTTATCTGCACTTTGTCGATCCAAACTGACATAAAGAGCAAACTATCGCCCATTCCAATCAACTATCGAGGATATAAATGACATTCCGTCCGCCGTCCATCCGCAAATAACCCCGTTCTGATCACGACTCCGTGAAAGAGGTAAACGGAGGAGCCCGCACTAACAATATTTGCAAAATATTGCCAAAATCAGTGTGACCGGTCCTCTCCTCGGCTCAGTGCAATAAAAGTCACTCATTGTTTGAGAAATTTCACTTCACGGTGATCTCAAACAATCCGAGTCGACCCGACTATTCTTTTCCAACAAGCTCGAGGCCTTTTTCCTGACAGCCTTCCATAAGTGGGTTATATTTGTTTCACTCAGATCATTCTTCTGTCCCTCCAAGACTTCCAAGTCCGATTTTCTGTGCGTGTGTGAGTTCGGAATATGCCAACAGGTCACAAGGACGGCAACCAGCTTTTGCCTGTGACCTCTTCCAACCGGCTACGCACCTCGTCCGCCTCCGGAACTACGCCGACTCAGAAAATCAAGGCACCCCTCACTCCGAGAGCAGCCAGTAGCAGCCCTGCGGCAAGGACCAAATCGGTCCTGTTCCCGTCTCCTGTCACTCTGAAAGTTCCAGCTGTGACCAAACAAGATCCGAAGGGCTCCTTCGTCAGCAGCCCTGTCAGCTCTCGCCACTGTATCACAATGGCTCAATCCGCCACCTCAGTCGCTCGGACCAAATTGGTCGCCGCTATTGGCCGACTGATGCACCTGGCAGAGCGCATCACCGCCGCCCCATCCGCCTCTTTGTCCGAAGTCCGTCGAGGCCAAATCCTCAGCACTAAACGAGCCCCCGATGGGAGGTATATTGTTACTCTCCGTTTCAAGTGTCCAGAAAATGTCGATCTAGGACATTCCAGGTGCGCGGCACAGGCCCAGTTCCTTAAAAACGAGCAGCGTCTGCAGCGGAATTTACCGCTCAAAGAGCAGTACGACCCCGTTATCCAGGAATATTTACAGCTAGGCCACATGACAGCGGTTACACGTAGTCATTACTACCTTCCACATCACGCCGTGTTTAAACCCGACAGCACCACAACCAACCTGCGCGTGGTCTTCAACGCCTCCAGCCCGTCTTCCAACGGGAAAAGCCTCAACGACACATTGCATTCGGGGCCAGTCCTTCAGTCTGACTTGACTATGCAAATCCTGAGGTGGCGAGTCTTCCGCTATGTCTTCAATGCCGACATCAGCAAGATGTACCGCCAGATCCTAGTGTCTTCCCAACACACTATCAGCGAATACTCTTTCGCGACCGTAATGGGGACGTGTGTGACTACGAGCTTGCCACTGTCACCTACATAGTCAATTGCGCACCGTACCTCGCCCTTCGCGTCATTAAGCAACTCGCACAAGAGGTGCGCCCACAGTTGCCAATGGCAAGCGACATCCTGGAGAGCTACATGTATGTGGATGACGTGCTAGCTGGTGCTCACACTCAGTCGCAGGCAATTGCCGCCATTTCCGAATTACGCAAAGCACTCGACTCCGCAGGGTTATCACTCCGAAAGTGGACAGCAAACCACAAGGACCACCTACTTCGAGCTGACTTCCTAGAGCTTGACGAAAGTAGCATCGCTAAGACATTGGGGATCCGATGGCAAGCCAGTGCCGATAAGTTCTTCTTTGCTCCTCCCGAAGTACTGCAGCGGGAGTCCTGTACGAAGCGCAATGTGCTACCGAAGATTTCGCAGCTGTTCGATCCAGCGGGATGGCTTGCCCCCTTTGTCATCCAAGCCAAAATGTTCATGCAGGAAATTCGGCTAAGAGAGTTAGGGTGGGATGACGTTCTCCCAAGCGATTTATCTCACACCTGGGAGACGTTCCTGAAGAGTTTTCCGGCCACCCAGGATATCCGCATTCCGCGGTGGTTGCACGTTTGCCCAATGGCCAAGGTGCAGATACATGGCTTCTGCGACGCGTCTCAACGTGCCTATGGGACAGCGATTTACATCCGAGTTGAGCGACCGCAGGGCATTGTCTGTGCCCTTCTCACAGTTAAAACCTGCGTGGCCCCAATGAAAACGGTTTCCTTGCCTCGACCCGAACTGTGCGGAGCCGTCCTTCTGACAGAGCTTTCCGAGGCCATCCCTCCACATCTGCCACTGGAAACCAGCCAAGTATCCTTCTGGACCGATTCCACGATTGTGTTGGCCTGGCTGAACCGACCTGCATGCGATTGGACCACTTTCGTGGGCAATCGAGTAGCCAAAATCACTCGATGTTGGCCCAGCGAGCGATGGAGCCACGTCCGATCCGAGGACAATCCGGCCGACCTGGCCAGTCGAGGGCTAGGACCCTCTGACCTGGTTGGAAGTGATATGTGGTGGCATGGCCCTGCTTGGTTGCGTGGTCCAAAATCGGAGTGGCCATGTCCGCGGGACTCAGTCCTTGAGACTGACCTGGAGAAGCGAGTCGTCAAGGTGCACCATGCCACCAGCAGCGCCTCCGAAATCCTCAGCCGTTTCTCCGACCTCGGACGCACTTTGCGCGTGATCGCCCAATGTCTCCAAGGAGCTGAACGAAAAGGAGGTCGCTGCCGCTCTCCAGGCGGTCACACTGACAACACAACGCTTCCATTATGCTGGGGAGCATCGGTGCCTGCTAAACAAACAGCCACTCCCTACTACGAGTTCTCTTCTGAATCTTAATCCGTTCCTTGACCAGAACGGAGTCATGCGGGCATGTGGCCGAGTCCAAGCCTCGGCGTCCATGTCCTACAACGAACGGCATCCAATCCTGTTGTCACCCGGATGTCTCCTGGTTCGCCTGCTGGTTCGATTCACCCATCATATATCGCTACATGGTGGGAACCAGCTGGTCATCCGCCTTATCCGGGCAACATACTGGATCCCTCGACTACGTCACGTAGTGAGGGCAGTGATCTATTCTTGTAAGGTTTGCGTCCTCCATCGTAAACGACTCCAAACCCAACTAATGGGCGACCTTCCTGCATCACGAGTCACATTCTCCAGACCGTTCACATACACCGGAGTCGACTTCGCCGGCCCCTTCCACGTTAAAAGCTCCACAGGTCGCGCATGTCGCATCTCAAAGGGGTATGTGTGCGTGTTCGTCTGCTTTTCCACGAAGGCCATCCACTTAGAGGCCACGTCGGACTTATCCACCGACACCTTCCTAGCCGCCTTCGTTCGTTTTGTCGCGAGACGAGGGTGTCCTCATGAAATTCAATCCGACAACGGCAGGAATTTTGTCGGCGCGTCCCGCTCTCTGGCTGTGGATCTCTCGAGGCCATTCGCACTCGGACTTCTGCGGTGTACAGCCAGCAGGGGCTATCGTGGCGGTTTATCCCTCCCGGAGTCCCACATATGGGGGGCTTGTGGGAAGCAGGTGTGAAGAGCTTCAAGGCTCTGTTCCAACGGTCAATGTGTACGTCAAAATACACATTAGACGAGTTCGCGACCTTACTTTCGAAAATTGAGGCATGTCAAAACTCGTGACCAATCTCTCCTATGTCTGAGGATCCAACGGATCCGTTGGCCTTCAGCCCAGGCCATTTCCTGATTGGTGGTCCGCTACTATCCGTGGCAGAGCCAGAAATACAAGCGAGCGCCTCCTCCATCCTAAACCGCTGGCAACATCTGAAGGCTCTCAACCAGCAATTCTGTTCGCGCTGGAAGACAGAGTACCTGCGAGAGTTGCACAAGCGCAACAAATGGCAGCATCCGACAAGAGACCTCGAGGTTTGAGACCTCGTGGTGATCAAGGAGGAGAACATCCCCGCTCAGGAATGGCGTATCGGCCGTGTGCAGAACGCGTATCCAGGAGCCGATGATAAGGTCCGTGTGGTAGACCTACTCACGGCCCGCGGCCTTATCAAGAGACCGATCACGAAGGTGGTTGTTGCTGGTTCATTATGATATAAAATCAAAAATTTAAATTTCAACCGTCACCACGTTCCCACCCCATTGTCGGCCTGCTATCGATATTTGTAAGCAATAGATATATCATTTCAATTATTATCTATATTTCATAACTATCGGGTGGTATGTCGATTGTCGCCCATCTCAATAGAATAAGCAATATAAAAAGAATCGGCGGCACGACAATACAAATTAATAAATGGTTCTTGTTATTATCCAGTACAAACATTCTATTTTGGTATTGTCGTCACTTTTTTGCCACATGGAGTGGCAACATCTTTATTAATTTCGTGAATTTTGTCGTCGAAGAGCAATTTGGCAGTTGTGAAATGTTCGAATAAACACACAAGAGGCGTGCATTTTCGGAGTAGTGGTGAAATCGACATACACAGGCACACACTAGAGGCGTGCATATTCCGAGAAGCCGTGAATTTCACAAATACAAGCACACACAAGAGGCGTGCATTTTCGGAGTAGTGGTGAAATCGACATACACAGGCACACACTAGAGGCGTGCATATTCCGAGAAGCCGTGAATTTCACAAATACAAGCACACACAAGAGGCGTGCAAAAATTTTGGAGAAGTTGTGAAATTCACACATACACGGACAGATGGAACTGCGCAGCAAGAAAAAGTTAGAATTCGACTCAAGCAACATGGGTGGTACATCTACACCGATTCCAGGCCGCATGTCAATCCATGGTTCGAACTCGGAAGACAATATGGAATCCGACGAGGGTGCTACAATGGTAGAACCAAAAGAAAAGGAGTCAAAGAACGACATCTTTCGGGATTTAATGGAAATGCTGAAAAGCATAAAAGAAGATCAAGCTAGCATGAAACAACAAATAAATGGCCGAATTGATGGTCAGGAGAACCAAGTCACGTTGTTGGAAGAGCGACTGATGAACATGTGCAAAACGGAAATTAGATCTGCGATTGGAGGCAGACAAAATCCTGGCGCTATTGGAAGCGCACATAGCCACGGTGCCATTGGAGGCACACATGCTCTCGGCGCTGCTGGAGGCGCACATAGCCACGGTGCCATTGGAGGCACACTTGATCTCGGCGCTGCTGGAGGCGCACATAGCCACGGTGCCATTGGAGGCACGCTTGATCTCGGCGCTGCTGGAGGCGCACATAGCCACGGTGCCATTGGAGGCACGCTTGATCTCGGCGCTGCTGGAGGCGCACATAGCCACGGTGCCATTGGAGGCACACTTGATCTCGGCGCTGCTGGAGGCGCACATAGCCACGGTGCCATTGGAGGCACACTTGATCTCGGCGCTGCTGGAGGCGCACATAGCCATGGTGCCCTTGGAGGCACACATGTCCCTGGTGCTCATAGAGGGGCACATAATCCTGGCGCTGCTGGAGGTGCAAATAGCCTTGGTGCCATTGGAGGCACATATATCCCCGGTGCTCATGGAGGAGCACACGACTACGGTGCCATTGGAGGCACACATAATCCTGGCGCTGCTGGAGGCGCACATGGCTTCAGCATTTCTGAAGAAGCATATGGAAGTCAACCCTATCGAAACATTGGTGTCAACAGAAATATCGGTATGTACAGGTTTGACAATGTTGGTGGAGACAATTTGCGTGGTGACATTAATAGTCGTTTGTATGAACAACAGCTCTCCCATAATATAAACTCACGAAAATTGATAGATTTACCAGAATTTGATGGCAACCCTGAGTCATGGCCCGTATTTTCCACAATGTATTGGGAATCGTCAAATGCATATAGGTATACAAATTTGGAGAACCTGTTGAGGTTGCAAAAGAGCCTGAAGGGAGCAGCGAAAGAAGAAGTTAAGGGTCTATTAATTAATCCTGTAAATGTTAGGTTTATTATGGAAAGATTGCAGTTCACTTATGGAAGGCCAGAATTGTTAATTAACAGTCAGATGAGCATGGTCAATCAAATAGCACCGGTAACAGAGAATAATTTAGAAAAGCTAGTTGTATTTGCTACCAAGGTAGATAACTTAGTAATATTTTTGAAATCTGCAAATGCCGCTCAACATTTACAGAATCCGTCTTTGATAGAAAACTTGGTAGGGAAGATGCCACTTAGCAAACGTATTCAATGGATTGAATACTCATCACAAATACAGCCCTATCCCAATTTGGACAACTTTAGCAACTGGCTGAGCAACATAGCCAGAAGTATCGCAAGAGCAACAATTGCAGACCCAATTCACGTCAAACAGGCGAAAGGTCCATACAATTCTATCTTACATTCTTCCGAGAAAGAACCAAGACAGAACATAGAGAAATGTCTGTTATGTAAGGGTGAACATTATTTATATAAATGTGAACAATATTTAAAAGCTGAAGGCAAAGAAAAATGGAAAATCGTCAAGGAACTTCGATTGTGTTTTGGTTGTCTGCGGAAAGGACACGCTCTCACAGTTTGCAAGTACAAACGCGAAAGCAATAAAAATGGAAGCAAGAAGCAGCACCATGTATCTTTACACCAGGAAGACGCTATTAGGGAAGAGAAATTTGAGCCGGAGGAGGCTACAATAAATACGATTAAGCCAAACACTTCCCAGTTGTTGTTTAAAGTTTTGGCTGTGGAAGTTATGGGACCAAACAACAAGATAGTTCAAGCGTACGCATTTTTAGACGAAGGATCATCTGCCTCACTGATAAACGAGAAGTTAGCCGATATGTTGGGCGTACAGGAGCCAAAGAGAAAGCTGACTTTGAACTGGATAGAAAATCATGCTAAGGAGTTTTTATCAATGAAATGCAACCTTCGCATTAGAGCACCTGGAGCTGATAAAAAATGGCTGCGAATAACTGGAAACACAGTACCTCAATTAGATCTACCATTACAGTCAGTAGATGTTGAGAAACTTGTCAAAAAATACTCACGGATAAAGAATTTACCATTAAACGGATATACAGATGCTAATCCTATGATTTTGATTGGAATAAATAATTGTCATTTGGTAGCCAGCATCAAGAGTGTTTATTTAGATACAAATCTAATTGCAGCTAAAACGCCGTTGGGATGGCTTGTGTATGGCTCGAATGGAGGCCAAAGCATTGGGTCAACGCGATTGTCAGTAGTCTTACATGCATATCCAAAAGAAGACAATTCTGAACAAGAAATCCACAAGATGATAGCAGATTACTTCACCACGGAGAACTTTGGAGTAAAAATACCTGTAAAACCATTGGAATCAGCGGATATATCTAGAGCAAGGGATATATTAAAGAACACAACTAGAAAACTAGAAGGATGTTACGAGACTGGACTCTTTTGGAAGCAGGACGTGGTTAAATTCCCGGATAGCTACAACATGGCTCTCCAGAGGTTGCACGGAGTAGAGAACAAAATGCACGGATTGGGAAAAATGGACGAATATGACAAAGCCATTATGGATTTCGTTCAAAAAGGATACGCCGTCAAAATGTCAGATCAAGAAGCCACTCTGATTAAACCAAGGACCTGGTATTTACCGCACTTTGGCGTTGTTAACATAAACTACCCAAGGAGAGAGTGACACCATATCAACGGCCATTCTCCTATGTGGGACTAGACTACTTTGGACCGGTTATGGTAACCATCGGAAGGCGACAAGAAAAAAGATGGGTTGCACTCTTTACGTGTCTGACAATCCGAGCCATGCACCTGGAATTAGCTGCTGATTTGTCCGCAGACGCCTGTATTTTATGTATTAGGAACTTCGTGAATAGAAGAGGAGTTCCCGTAACCATACGATCCGATATGGGAACAAACTTCGTAGGAGCAGATAACGAATTGAAACAAGTAAAGGATTTATTTGACTGGGATTACATAAAATCAGAGATGTCGAATAAAGGAATCGACTGGCAGTTCAATTGCCCTTCGAATCCTAGTTCAGGAGGTTGCTGGGAACGCTTGGTGAGATCAACAAAACGAGTTCTAAGCGTCACACTTAAGGAGAAAGCACCACAAGTTGAAACGTTAAGAAGTTTACTTATTGAGGCCGAAAATATAGTCAATAGTCGACCTCTCACTCACCTACCTGTCAACATAGATGACCCGGAACCTCTAACACCCAATCATTTCTTGCTTGGAACGACGAATTCTACTCAAACCCCAGGAGACGTTAACAAATTTTGTCATCGTAAACAATACCGCATCGCCCAGCAATTAAAGGATCACTTTTGGAGTCGATGGATTAAAGAATACTTGCCGACTCTGACTAGACGAACCAAGTGGCATTCAAGGACCAAGCCGATCACCATTGGAGATGTGGTCATCATTTGCGAGGACAACCAAACTAGAGGAAGCTGGAAAAGAGGTATCATAGTCAACACGATTCCAGCTAAAGATGGCCATATTAGATTAGCAGAAGTTGAAACAAATACTGGCATTCTTAAGCGTCCAGTATCAAAATTAGCAGTTCTGGATGTCTTAGGTAAAACTCCGGGTTAGTTTTACGGTGGGCGGGATGTTGCTGGTTCATTATGATATAAAATCAAAAATTTAAATTTCAACCGTCACCACGTTCCCACCCCATTGTCGGCCTGCTATCGATATTTGTAAGCAATAGATATATCATTTCAATTATTATCTATATTTCATAACTATCGGGTGGTATGTCGATTGTCGCCCATCTCAATAGAATAAGCAATATAAAAAGAATCGGCGGCACGACAATACAAATTAATAAATGGTTCTTGTTATTATCCAGTACAAACATTCTATTTTGGTATTGTCGTCACTTTTTTGCCACATGGAGTGGCAACAGTGGTTCTGCTGCCTATGGAATCGGATGTCCTTTCCACCTACTCTCGCGGAGGCTCCGATTCATAAGCCTCCGTCCTTTTGTTCTGCTTAAATCCAGCGTAGTTATCCGTACCCGTATTCGTATGCCAACCCATGACAGATCTTTACTAATGCTCCGGTGATTCCCTTTTTACATCATAGTTTCTTCCAGAAGGAAGATATGGCCCCTCAAACCTCATCACGTTCCCGATCCAGCCGCAGGTCGGATCGCTCACGGGCACGAGGAAAGACTTCCTTCCAATGTCGAGTGTGTCCCGGAGTTCACCCACTGAGGAGCTGCCGGAAATTTATCCGTTTGAGCATCGAGAAGAGGCTCCGAGCCGTCCTCCTGCATAAATATTTCTCGAACTGCCTGGCTCACGAGCACTCGGGCAAGGACTGCCGCAGTGGAGACCTATGTAAGGTGTGCTCCCGGAACCACCACACTCTGCTCCACCTGCCCGGGTCTCGGCGCGCTGCTGGCTCCTCTTCGGCTCCGTCGACTTCACCTCCGTCTTCCCGCGCCAAACCACGCCCTCGTCTTCCGTTCAGCCGCCCTGTCATCAGAAATCCAGTCCCGACAGCAAACTCCTTGCTCCAGCACCGGAGCATCAACGTCCTCCCGGCGGCAATGGTGGTCCTCGCAGGCACTAAGGTGATAAGTGTGCTGATCGACCCCTGCACGCCGGTCAGCTGCATCGACGCCGAGGTGGCTGGGGAGCTGAAGTTGCCCACCACTTGCATCGGGGACGAGAAGGTGTGCACTACCATGATCCGGGCGAAGACAGGAGAGTTTAAAGTGGAGGCCGTCTTCAAAATCGAGCCCCGTCTGCGCGTCCGTACGCCGATCCGTCCACTGAGCGACACCATCCGTGCTCGCTTCGACGACTTTAAGTTGGCCAACGAGCAGTTCCACAAGCCGACGACCATCTCGCTCGACTTGTATCCAAGGGTCATCCAAGCTGGGTTCCTCGCCCGCGTAGTCGGCCTTCCCGTGGCTCAAAGCACGGTGTTTGGATGGATCGTCTCTGGGTGCGTGCACGCAGACGTAAAAATCTTTGCACTCCTGCAAGGGGGGGGGGGAGAATGTTCAGAGTGAGGATGGCGCTGGCGGGGCAACCGCTTTGTGGGCATTCCAGCCACACATCGCTGTAAGCGTTCTAGCTACACAAGCGGTCGCCCTCGCTCTTGCCCTCGTACTTAAGAGCTCCCGCCCACGCTCACGCTCCCGCTCCCGCTCTCGCCTCCGACAGCCCTCGGCAGCTTGAGTACCACCGATCTAGAATTAATTCGCTATTCCACCCTAAGAAAAACGGCCGGCTTTTGCACGCGATACATACTTATACTAAAACGATACTACAAATAAAACCCCGAAATATACTTGGAAGAATTTGGATTGCGTATCATATTTATCTGTGGGAAACCATCTGTGGAACTTCGCACGCCTCTACGCTCAATCACGGAGCAAAGGTCAATATCGATGGGATTGACATGTTAGTAGAGTTTCATGTTATTCCTGATGGCGACATGAAGTTTGATGCAATTTTGGGCACAACTATTCTGGACAACGTCGATATGATGGTTACCAAGAATAGCACTATATTTTCGCCAAGGGTTCATTGTCCCGGAAAAAGAGCGGAATTAGGAACAGATGATGGTCAGCTAGGGCAGAGTTCTTGTGTGCAGTTGAGGAGCGAGTTTGAGAGCCTTTGCATGTTAAGCATGGAAGACTATCATGTTAAGTCTGTGGTAGAGTTGGATCATTTGAGTCAGAAGGTCGCATCTGAAGTGAAGTTCATGATCGAGAACTATAAGCCGAAGCGATATCTCAATTCGCCAGTAGAGATGAAGCTCTTGTTTACGGATGAATTGCCTGTATTTCAACATCCGCGACGTTTAGCATATTGCGAACAAAAAATTGTCGATAATCAAGTTCAAGAATGGCATTATAAAGGAAGGCATTATAAATCCTAGTATATCCGAGTTTGCTTCGCCAGTGGTTCTTATACACAAAAAGAACGGGGAAAAAGCGTTTGTGTTGCGATTATCGCAAATTAAATGCGAAGATTGTCCGGGATAACTTCCCAACAGCTCATATGGATTGCGTGATGGAGAAACTGCAAAGCGGAGATGTTTTCACGATTTAACAAATGGTTTCTTTCACGTCCCTGTTTCGCCAGAATCTCAAAATTATACCTCGTTCGTAACTCAGAATGGACAGTATGAATTTCTGTTTGTACCTTTCGGTATCACGAACTCTCCGGCAGTGTTTACGAGGTTTATCATGGCGGTCATGCGTGACTTAATCAAGAATGAGGATGCGGTTGTATACATGGATGACGTGATCATTGCAAGTAAGAGTATCGAAGAGGGCGTGCTGATATTGAAAAGAGTTTTAGAAGTAGCAGAGAGAAATGGCTTACGTATAAATTGGAGTAAGTGTCAGGTATTGAAGAGGAAGGTAAATTTCTTGGGATATGTCGTTGAAAAGGGTAGAAGGGAATACAAAGATTTCTAGGATTGACGTCATACTTTCGTAGGTTTGTGGAAGGATACGCTGTAATTGCCAAGCCGCTGACAGACTTATTGCGTAAAGAGATGAAGTTTGAATTTCAGCAGAAAAATTTAGCAGCATTCGAGGAGTTGAAGGAGCTTTGGTAAAGTGGCGTCCTTGGGAAAAAGTTCAAGATAGTTACGGACTCAGGGACTTGGCAGCCCCCTGTTCTAATTATGCCTTACCCGGGTAACGCAGAGCTCTGCCGGGGTGGACCGTTCCCTTTCTCTGCAGCTCGTGGGAATCATATGGATAAATACACAAAATACAAAAACGAAAACAAAAACGAGGAAGGCACTCCCCAAATGCCGGCTGGGAGAAATCCCAAGCGAGAGAAGGCAACGGCCCAAAGGCCTGGCCAAATCCGCTCAGACGCAGGAAAGACCTGCACGTTGAAGGACGCGGGAATGAATCCGGGTGGGTCCCATCCCAAACCTGGGATGGGTGGAAAGCCAACACCCAAAAGTGATACCATGGTAGGGCAGCTAAGCAATATTGCAGCTGCTCAACCTTCCGGTGAAGCGGCGGGTGATGACTTACCATCAACCAGCGTCCAAACCAAAAAATATAGCTATGCCGAAAAAAAAAGTGCTGGGCACATACTCCGTCAGCAGAACGCCAGCCAGGAAGTCAGTCCAACAGCAGACTGGTTGAAAAAGGTGGAATGGGCCTCGGCGGTGTTGCCCAAGTTCAGTGTGGAGCCACAGAAGGTGGCCGCACAACCGAAGAGGCAGCGCTCGCAAGAGACGCCCGGACCTGCCGCGAAGCGCTCCAGGGTGATACCAAACGTATCCTTCGCGCAGATTGCCATGGAGAGGACGCTGATAGGCGTTCTCGACAAAGGCAGCGCGGAGGGGAGAATACCCAGAAGCCAATGGAAGTGGGTGGAAGCGGCACTGGCCGACCGCTGCTTCGAGCTTCTAGAGAAGGATCCCGGGCCGCCCCCAGTCGCAAAGACATGGGATGGTTCCAGGGGAGCATCAAAGTGGTAGCCTGCGAGGATGAGCGCTCCGTAAAGCTATACAAAGCTGCGGTGGCGCAAATCGGTGAGGTCTACGCCGGGGCGAAGCTCGTCGCTGTGGACTGGAGCGAGGTGCCCAGTAGACCGGCCACTTTTAAGGAGCCCGAGCGGATCCTCACGATGTTGCAGAGATGCAACCCCACACTGCCAACCACAGACTGGAAGGTGGTCAAAGTGGAGGCATCAAAAGGCCCCACCAACCAGGCAGTGATAATCCTGAATAAGGAGTCACTAGCACCGATCGAGGCAGCCAAGGGAGAGCTCTACTTCGGGTTCAGCTCGGTGACCATGAAGGTCTATGAGCAGGACGTTGCCTCGGAGATCGAGGCACCCGAGATAGACCCGGAGCCGGAGCCGGCCCTAGAGAGCTACTCCTCGGAGACGGAGCTGATGCTCGATTTTGAGGCGCTGTGTCGGGACGAGATCCTCGACGACTCGGACGCCGATATAACAGTGGTGGAGAATGACTCTAATGAAGTCTCTGAGACTTCTGCAGATAAATCTCCACCACTGTAAAGCAGCATCCGCTGCCCTGATACTCCGCTTAGTCGCGAGCGGAGGGGACATAGTCCTATTCCAAGAGCCCTGGGTGGTAGGAGGCAGGGTCTGTGGATTAGCGACGAAGGACTACAAGCTGATTGTAGCCCAAACGGAAGGTAAAATTAGCACCTGCATATTAGCAAGAAAGCACCTTTCTGCTCTTTCTGCTCCACAATTTTAGCAATGGCGACAACACGGCGGCTAGCCTAGAGCTACAAAGGAAAGCGATCCTCCCAGTGACCTCGTTCGCAAGATTGCCAGCGACAGCGAGAGGTCGGATACAAGCCTACTAATAGGCTGCGATGCCAACGCTCATCACACCCAATGGGGGAGCTCGGATACAAATGTAAGGGGTGAGTCACGTTTCAGCTTCATCCTAAACTCCAACCTAATTATTGGTAATAGGGGTAATGACCCCACTTTTATCATAAAAAACCGTCAAGAGGTTATTGACCTCACTCTATTGTCTCACAAACTGTCAGACATAATGAAAAGTTGGAGAGTCCTAGAGGACCACTCCTTCTCCGACCTCAGGTACATCGAGACAATCCTATCGCTCGAAAGCACCATACCCGCTAGCTATATAAATCCAAGAAAAGCCAACTGGGATACGTTTAGTGCAAAAATGGAGGAATTACTCCCCCCCTAGCCGCAAAATGCCCGGACACACAAGACGATCTTAATCGTCTTGTGGACAATTTCACGGAAGCTTGCAACAAGGCCTTCATGGCAGCTTGCCCCTCAACCAAACCAAGAGGGAAAAAGAAACCTCCCTGGTGGTCTAAATATATAGATGCCCTCCGGAAAGACTGCAGGACTCTCTTTAACAGAGCCAAAAGCAGCAGCGAGGTAGAGCACTGGGAAAATTACAAAAGTAAGCTAACCCTATACAAAAAAGAAACAAGGAGAGCAAAAAGGGCCTCTTGGCAAAAATTTTGCTCCGAAATTCAGGACACGTCAGAAGCCGCAAGGCTACGCAAGATCCTGTCAAAAACATCCCCCTCGGTGGGATATCTCAAGAGAACGGATGGTACGTGGACGAACTCTAGTGAGGACTCCCTACACATTCTACTCGATACTCATTTTCCTGGGTGTACGACCATCGAGCCGGCAGACACCCCAAGTGAAGGCCCGGAAACCTCGATGAGGCACATCCTCACAAAACGGAATATTAGCTGGGCAGTAAACAGCTTTAAATCCTACAAATCGCCTGGCCCGGACCACGTCATTCCGGCTCAGCTACAAAAAGCCGGGGACATGGCCATCAACTGGCTGCAAAGTATCTTCAGGAAGATACTGACAGTGGGAAAAATCCGCCGCGCTTGGCTAAAGGCTAAAATAGTCTTTATCCCCAAAGCAGGGAAACCCTCACACACAACCCCAAAAGACTTCAGACCAATAAGTCTATCGTCCTTCCTTCTCAAAACCTTTGAGAGACTAGTCGGGCTGCAGCTGAGGACAACCATAAATCCTCAGTGGCTGTCAGGCGCTCAACATGCCTACCGAAAAGGAAATCCACGGAAACGGCACTCCATGAAGTAATCTCGGCGGTGGAGAAATCTCTACACGTCAAAGAATACTCCTTAATTGCCTTCCTAGACATTGAGGGAGCTTTTAACAACGTCATACCGGGAGCCATCACAGAGGCCCTGACTGACCTGGGAGTGGATCGTCACTTGGTGATGCTCATAGATCAATTGCTCACATGCAGGACAGTGACATTATCAATGGGATCGTCCACTCAGTCAAGGTATGTCAACAGAGGCACCCCGCAAGGTGGTGTCCTGTCTCCCCTTCTATGGAACATAGCAGTCAATAAGATTCTGTGTGACCTGGAAGGGGAGGGCTGCAAGGTGGTAGCATACGCGGACGACGTTGCCATTATCTTCTCGGGAAAATTCCCTCAAACACTCTGCGATCTAATGACCGTGAAGCTCGCGCGACTGTCAGAATGGACAAAGTCGCGTGGACTGGGAGTAAATCCCTCTAAAACGGAACTTGTGTTGTTTACAACCAAATACAAAATCCCGTCCCTCAACCCCCCAATGCTAAACGGATGCAGGCTCTCCTTCAGCGACAATGCCAGTTACTTAGGGTTGGTAATTGATAAAAAGCTTAGCTGGAACCTGAGCATCAAAGACAGAGTGAAGAAGGCTACGATAGCCCTCTACACTTGCAAGAAGGCCATTGGGCTAAAATGGGGCATGAACCCAAGAATAGTCCAATGGATCTACCTAGCAATAGTAAGACCAATACTGCTCTACGGAGTCGCAGTGTGGTGGCCTGCCCTATCGAAGGGGACCATTTCACTGCAGCCCTATGCATCAGTGGAGCTCTGAGCACAACACCAACGGATGCGCTAAATGCCATACTATGCCTGCAGAGCCTTGACCTTGCAGGTAAGGAGCAGGCAGAAAAGGCAGCAATCCGTCTGAGAGACTCTGACCAATGGGTGTCACATCACACCGGTCATGCGTCCATCCTAAATGGAAACAAAATCGTCCCCACAAAAACGGACTACTGCGTTCCGAGGGAGTATACAGTTACCCCCTTTGAAACAATCATCCCTCACAGAAACAACTGGCTTGAGGGACCACCTGGTCCAAAGGGAGCCATTCGAATCTTTACCGATGGCTCAAAGTTGGACAACAAGGTCGGAGGAGGAATCTACTCCGAACAGCTGAACTTAAGTTACTCCTTCAGGCTCCCGGATCACTGCAGTGTCTTCCAAGCGGAGGTCATAGCGATCAAGGAAGCTTTGAGCTGTCTTCAGGAACTAACCCCTGCGGCAACTCACATAAATATCTATAGTGACAGCCAAGCTGCAATCAAATCGCTGAATGCGATAACGACAAGCTCGGCTACCGTGGCAAACTGTCGCAAATCTCTTCATGAGATGGCTTATCAGTTCGTCATCAGCCTAATATGGGTCCCGGGCCACCAGGACATTGAAGGCAACTGCATAGCAGACGAGCTGGCCAGAGCTGGAACAACAATCCCCCTTCTCAATGATAAGGAGGATATTCGTATGCCAATGGCCACCTGCAAGCTCAAAATAAAAGAACATTTTAAGCAACTAATAAATGACAGATGGCAAACTGTGCCACTATGTCGCATAACTCGGCAAACATGGCCTAACATAAATAGGAAGCGCACCGATGAGCTCTGCAAACTCAGCAGGAGTAGGTGCAGCTCAGTCATACGCTCCCTTACGGGACACTGGCTAATAGGCACACATGCAAACAGGCTGGGCGCCCCATATAACGACTTCTGTCGTAGCTGCAGAGATGAGGACGAGGAGGAGACTGTGGAACACCTGTTCTGCTCCTGCCCGGCTCTCAGTAGAAGGAGACTTCAATACTTGGGCGCTCCTTTTCTAACTGACATTTCGGACATGTCTGCAATCAGTCCCAGAAGGATCGCAAGCTTTATAAGGGCATCCGGATGGGATAATGGATAAAATAGGGTCTCACGAGGGAGAAGGGAACGTAACATGCGGTATCACAACGGGCCGAAACCGGCCTAGGTGTGTCGGGTCTCTGACAACCCCGACAGCCGCCTCAACCTAACCTAACCTACGGACTGTAACGCTTTTACCATGACCATGAAGAAGAAGGAGATTCCGCTCAGAGTGTCGAGATGGGCAATGTATCTCCAAGATTTCGACTATGAGATAAAGCATAGGTCCGGTTCTAAAATGAGACACGTGGATGCCTTGAGCAGGGTGTCGTGTAATGTTGTAACTGATAGTTTGCTACATCGCTTGAGGGAGGCACAGCGGTTAGATGAATGGACGTAGGTGGTCAAAAGTGTTGTCGAGTCCAAAGGGTATGAAGATTTTTACATATTGAACCAAGTTCTGTTGAAAGATCCCAATAAGAAGTTGTTCGTTGTACCTTAGCTCATGGAAAATGAAATCATTAAGATCAACCACCAGCAAGGTCACTTTTCTTGTAAAAAGACTCAAGACTTGATCGAGAAGTCATATTATATTCCCAAGCTCAAGGAGAAAGTAGCGCGAGTAGTTGACAGTTGTGTAGAGTGCATTCTGGTAAATGCAAAGGCAAGAAGGGTTCCTCACACCGATAGACAAGGGGGATAAGCCGCTGGTCACATACCATATTGATCATGTTGGCCCGATGCAGCTAACCAAAAAACGATATAATCACCTTTTCGTGATTGTAGATGGCTTTATAATTACCCTTTGGTTGTATCCTACACGAAGCACATGGGTTGAAGAAGTTATTACTTGTTTGGAGCGTCAGGCTGTTTGCTTTGGAAACCCGTACAGGATCGTTTCAGATCGCGGAGCTGCGTTCACTTCGCATCTGTTTAAGGCGTACTGCGATCGGGAGAAGATTCAACATTTGCTAATTGCAAAAGGCGTACCAAGGGGAAATGGACAGGTCGAGCGTATCCATAAAATTGTTGTCCCAATGCTATCTAAAGTAAGTCATGAAAGTCCAGGATGCTGGTATAAGCATGTAGGGAAGATACAACAGATCATAAATATTACCGAACCGAGGAGTACCAAAGTTTCGCCATTTAAACTGCTGGCTTAGATATGCGTGTTTCAGGTAATGTGCAGCTCAGAGAATTGAAACATGACTGTCTGATTTCAGAATTAGATGATGAGCGTGACAGCTTGAGAAAGGAAGCAAGAGAGAATATTCAGAATATGCAAGCTAAGAATAAGCGAGCTTTCGATGCCAAAAGAAAGGTAGAGAAGAAGTATAAGATCAATGAGTTGTTAGCCATTAAGCGCACCCAGTATGGGACTGGCTTAAAATTGAAGGGCCAGTACCTAGGGCCATATAAAATAGCCAAAGTTAATAGTCATGGCCGATACGAAGTTGAAAGAGTCGGAGAAGGCGAAGGGCCGTTCAAAACATCGACAGTTGCTGAATATATGAAAGAATTCGGGTCGAATAGATATCGATAGGAGACGAACTCAGTTGCAACGTGAGAAAAGAGTGGCAACATATGGCCCTTCTTCATTCGCTGCCGAAATCTCGAACAAGATACAACGAAAATACTCTGTCGAATAAGCTATAGTTCTTTAAATAAACGAACGAATCTACACATATGTGCATTCCAATTCGCAAGAGCGGCTCCGCATCTCCAAAATTACATACAAATATATATACACATCCATAAATACATACACATACATACATACATACACATAAAGAAGAAGAAGAAGGTCCCCAAAAGCCTACAGGCCTTGGCGTCCGAAATGGGAGAGATCCTAGACGGGCTGGTCCTCGAGATCATAGAGAGGAGACCGGCAGCGCGGTACATTAACCAGGCGATAAGGGACTCTATAGTAATCCTTAAAGAGTTGCACTCGTCAATGTGCGCGAGGATTCAATAGGAGCAGCTCAAAGTCCACACACCTGAGACGGCGGACCAACAGACATCCCCGTTCGTAGGCAAGCTAACGGAGGCATCGACACAAACGGTAGAAGCACCGCAGGCAGAGACATGGTCTACTGTCAGCAGCAGGCCCAGAAGCCGGCCTAGCCAAGCGCCGGTAGTACGACCAAACAGACCCAGAGAGACTACATCCCACCCGCCCAAGCGTAATAGGCCAGACGCTATTATAATTGCCACTACAGGAGACCTGTCTTACAGCGACATTCTCAGGATGGTGACCAGGAGGGATGACGGCAAGCTGAAGGAAATCGGCAACAATGTCGACAGAGTCCGACGGACAGCAAAGGGAGAGCTCTTGCTAGAGCTAAATGGTGCGCTAAAGGAGAACACAGCCCAGCTAACGGAGGATATAAGCCAGGTGCTTGGCACTCAGGCAGGCGTCCGGGCGGTGGTAAGCGAAGCGTTTGTCGAGATCCGCGACATCGACGACCTAGCCACGAAGGAAGAGATCGCCGAGGCAATGTCTGCCCAATTGGAGCATCCGGTGGGTGTAGGAAGCATCAGGGCCCTGCGCCCGGGATACGGAAGTTCGCAGGTGGCTATCGTTGGACTCGCGTACCCACTGGCGAAGCGTCTCACTGAGGTGGGCAAAATAAAGATTGGCTGGACGAGATGCAGGATCGTAGAACGATCAGGCCAGAGGCGCTGCTTTAAATGCCTAGAGTTCGGGCACATTGCAGCCAGGTGTACGAGCAACATCGACCGCAGCAACTGCTGTTACAAGTGTGGAAAGAGTGGCCACAAAGTAGCCGGATGCACGGACGAGCCAAGGTGCTTTCTCTGTGCAGAAAAGCATCCTGCAAGCCTTCCCATTGATGTCCCAGGAGTACGCAGCGAAACGCCGTGCTCCTAAAAGGCTTATCAGAGGAAGCAAGAGGGATTGCTTCCTTGAGCTGTGTGACTCAGCGGAGAACGACCCCTGGGGCCTCGCCCACAAGGTGATAGTCAAGAAGCTTAACGCGAACTCCTTATCGCCACATCGGATGGAGCGACATAATGGCGAGCGAGATCCTGGAAATCGCTGGAGCAACCCCAACCAGCAAGGCGCCAGTCCCGGATGACATCCCTGACACCGCAGTCAAGCTGGCAATGACGGCGCACCCGTCGGATTTCGCGCAGGCTTTCAGCATGTGCCTCCGTGAAGGAGTCTTCCCAACGCCTTGGAAGCTCCAGAAGCTAGTCCTACTGCCGAAGCCTCAAAAGCCTAATCGACAACGTGGGCAAAGCACTGGAGCGCTGCATTTGCAGGAAGCTCCAAGCCGAAATTGCGCAGGCAGGTGACCTGTCCCCCATGCAGTTCGGTTTCAGGAAGGCAAGATCGACAACTGACGCGATCCGCATAGTGACGGACATCGCGGCAAAAGCCATAGAGGGCACCAGGTGGCTTGGAGGGCGGAAGCAGTACTGCCGCGTTGTCACATTGGATGTCAAAAACGCATTCAATTCGGCGAGGTGGGACGTCATCCTCAGGTCCCTCAAGCGTCTGGGAATCCCAGACTACCTGGTGGCCATTATCGAAGACTACTTTCGAAGCCGGAGGCTGATGTACGACACCGACTTCGGCACCGTGGAGTACCAGGTAACATGCGGCGTTCCCCAAGGCTCTGTCCTCGGCCCGACCCTCTGGAACGTAATGTACGATGCTATCTTCAAGCTACAGCTCCCTGCCGATACTCGGACAATAGGCTTTGCAGACGACGTTGCGTTGGTAGTGGTTTCCAAGCACCTCGGAGAAGTGGAGGCCAGGTGCAACCAATCGGTGGCCGTGATCCACGAGTGGCTGACATCAGTAGGCCTAAGGCTGGCTGATCACAAGACGGAAGCGGTGTTGATTTCCAGCCGCAAGAAAGTGGAGGTTGCGACGGTGCGAGTCGGCTCCGTCGAGATCACATCCTCGCGAGCAATCCGCTACCTTGGGGTACTGCTGGACACTCGTCTCTCCTTTCGCGAGCACCTCGAAGCAGCCAGCAAGAAGGCAGCAGTACTAGGCAGGGCCCTGTCACGCATGATGCTGAACACGAGGGGACCCAAAGAGGCCCGCAGACTCCTGCTTCAGTCAGTCCGAAAGGCGGTCATGATGTACGCAACCCCAATCTGGGCTGAGGCGGCGAGGATCAAGTCCTACAGGAAGGGGCTAGATGCGACGCACCGGTTGGGAGCCCTGCGAGTTTGCTGCGGCTTTCGAACCATCTCGGAAGATGCGGCCCTAGTCATCGCCGGAATGCTCCCAGTGGTGGACCTAGCCGAGGAAGCTAGGGAAATCTCGTTGGAGCTCGACGTTCCCGCTCAACATCGTTCCCCGGCAGACAGGAGACGTATAAAGACGGCAGCGAGGGAAAGAAGCCTAGCTAGGTGGCAGAACCGCAGGGCCACATCACAAAAGGGAAGATGGACTCATACATACATCCCAGTGCTAACAGAATAAAAACCCACCCCAACAATTATTAAGTTTTTTTTATTTAAACAAAATTTTATTTAAATTTTTTTTCAAATTCAAAAAAAAAAAAAAAAAAAAAAAAAAAAAAAACAAAAAAAAAAAACCCCCAAAAAAAAAAAAAAAAAAAAAAAAAAAAAAAAAAAAAACCAATAAAAAAAAAAAAAAAAAAAAAAAAAATAAAAATTAAAAAAAAAAAAAAAAAAAAAAAAAAAAACAGCGATTTCGCATTTTTTCGTGCCAATTGTCGAATTGTATGTCCGAGGGAAATTAGAGGTGACAAAATTTAAGAAAAACTATCGGCATCACGAACACTAAGTTTAAGACAAGAAATAAATTCAAGCTGCCGAATTATCAAAAAATACATAGTCCTACGTTTGTTCCGCTTCCACTAACAGACGACTGTATTTGGAATTATTGGTTTTATTTCATATTCGCAACGATAGTCTCCGCCACACCAGTAACAGTTAATTTCTTGGCTCCGATCCTCGTGCTCGTTTAACCTATCGGTCCTTCCACCTCCACGGCATAACAAGCGGAGCAAGAAATCGACCAATTCCGTCCACAATCCATCCGCACTAGATAAGGAAGATTGGTTGCCCACTGCAAAGGTCCGTCAAAAGGGTAAACGGAGGAAAGCCGCACTAACAATATATATATATTTTTTTTTAATATTTCCACAGCCAGTGTGACCGTTCCTCTCCTCGGCGTGTATCAATTTGAACCTCGATCCAGAGCGGCCACAAATAATTCGAGTTGGTATTAAAAATTGTTGTCCAACATCGCGCGAGGCCCTTTCATTTCCATTCCTCCAGCAGTGGGTTCTTTTGTGTGTTGAAGGGATTTAGTGCCTTTTCGTGTGGTGCCAAGCCCAGCCTTAGTTTTTTTTCTGTTCTTTCGCCAATCCGCGGATTCCGCATCCGACTTCGCATCCAACCTCTGCGTGTGTGAGTAGTTTGCCAACTGGTGACAAGGACAGCAAAGGGCTGTTGGCTGCGACCTCTCCACGTCGGCTACTCACCTCTTCCGCCTCAGGAACTACCACCACTCAAAAGATCAAGTCGCCAGTCACTCCCAGAGCAGCCAGTAGCAGCCTAGCTGCAAGGACCAAGTCGGTTCTCTTCCCGTCTCCCGTCAATCTCAAGGTGCCAGCTTGGATCCAAGACGATCCAACCAACTCTTTCGGTAGTACTCCCGTCAGCTCGAGACCTTCCATCACAATGGCTCAACCAGCCACCACTACTGCACGAGCAAAATTAGCCGCCGTGGATTCACGAGCCAGCTGTATTAAAAAAAGGCAGCTGTGCTTGAACTGTTTCGCTAGAGGTCATCAGCTCCGGGAATGCCAAAGCGCACACAGTTGCTTCACTTGTGGAGCCCGCCATCACACGCTCCTGCATCGGGGGACTCTAGCTCCCAGCGAGCTGACTTCCACAACAGCGGAGGATCTCGCTTCCTCCGTCGCTCCGCCCAACGTTCAGAACTATTTTGCTTCGGGAACAAGAGCGGTGCTTCTCGCTACGGCAATAATCAGCATTTTCCACCGGGGGACAAATTTCCGTGCCCGCGCTCTGATCGACTCGGACTCCGAGGCGACGTTCATTACGGAACGTCTCTTTAATATCATCCAGTTGCCATTCCGCCTTATTCAGGCCCAGGTTGCAGGCCTAAATCAGACTGTAGCAGCTCAATCCAAGAAGCTCTGTGATTTGTCCATTCGCTCCCTGATGACGCCGAGCGTACAGTTAAACGCCACGGCCTACGTCCTGCCCGACATAGCCGGCAATCTCCCTTCATATCCGATCCCGCAGAGCGCGTTGCGAGACTTGCCAAGCCTGCCTTTAGCAGACCCTAAATTTTATGAGAGCCCACAGATAGACGTTCTGATCGGAGCCGACATCCTACCGTCCATACTGTTAAGCGGCACACAGACCGACATCTGTGGTTGCCTCCTCGGAAAGCAAACCATCTTTGGGTGGGTGCTTACCGGTCCAGTGCCAAGTGCTGTTCTTGACCAGATTGCATCTTTCTCCACCCAAATTTCCCACGTCCGCGATGCTCCATTGGACAAACTTCTCACAAAGTTTTGGGAGGTGGAGGATCTACCTATCAAGGTAGCAGGAGAGTCGGACTCCTATTGCGAAAGAAATTTTCTTCGAACCACGTCAAGAACGTCAAGCGGAAAGTACGTGGTAACATTGCCGTTTCGTGACCCCGATCATTGTGGGTCAGTCCTGGGGCATTCAAGGTCCATTGCCCTAGCTCAGTTTCTCCGAAATGAGAAACGTTCCATTTCAAGAACAGTATAACTCTGTGATCCAGGAATATTTAGATCTCGATCATATGACAGAGGTTCCGTCCACTAACGAGTCCGCCAATTATTATCTCCTGCACCATGCGGTAAGCAAGCCGGAGAGCACTACCACTACCTTCTGCGAACGGCACGAGCTTGAATGATCTTCTTCATGCGGGTCCGGTCCTCCAATCCGATTTAACCCTCCAAATCCTGAAGTGGCACTATTTCCGATACGTCTTCAACGCCGACATTACAAAGATGTATCGCCAAATTTGGCTACATCCAAAGTGCACATCCTTCCAGCAAATATTATTTCGAAACCAGGAGGATGAGATTCGGGATTATGAGCTGAAAACCGTGAAATTTGGTGTCAATTGCGCCCCGTTTCTAGCCATCCAGGTACTGCAACAGCTTGCCGACGACATCCAGTCGCGATTTCCAAAGGCAAGTCACACTCTGCGGCATTTCATGTACGTCGACGACGTCCTAGCCGGGGCAGACTCCATCAAGGAGGCTCAGCTGGCTATCCACGAATTGCAGGCCGCTTTCAGCTCCGCAGGTTTTCCACTGCGCAAATGGACGTCCAACCAAAAGGAGATTTTGGACGAACTTCCGAGTGACCACCTCCTGCACACCGATTTTCTGGTTATCGATGCCGAGAGCACGGCAAAGACCCTCGGAGTTCGCTGGAAGGCGACGTCAGACGAGTTCTTCTTTGTTCCTCCCATGTTCACGCTTGAGTTATCCAACACCAAGCGAGAAGTTCTTTCCCAAATTGCGAAGCTGCTTGACCCCGCGGGATGGCTAGCCCCATTCATCGTCCGGTCCAAGATTTTTATGCAGGAGATCTGGTTGCAAAATTTGGGATGGGACGAGCCTCTTCCAAGATCGTTTTACCGACGCTGGCTAGACTTTCTGCAAAGTTGCGCATTACTACCCGAGATCAAGATTCCAAGATGGGTATGTCACCAGCCATCGGTAAAGATCGAATATCACGGTTTCTGCGATGCCTCCGAAAAGTGCAGCGATCTACGTGCGCGTCGAGTGTGACCAGCATATCACGGTGCATCTACTGTTGGCGAAACCACGAGTCGCTCCCGTGAAAACCGTTTCGCTTCCTCGACTAGAGCTGTGCGGTGCAGTGCTCCTCTCCGAAATGGCGACGGCTATCCTGCCAAGCATGCCGACGGAAAGTCATCAATGCTACTACTGGACCGATTCTACTATTGTCATGGCCTGGTTGAGCAAGCCCGCTTGCCACTGGACTACCTTTGTGGGCAATCGAGTGACGAAAATAGCTCAGACTACCGAAACCAAGGATTGGGCTCATGTTCGTTCCGAACATAACCCCGCTGACTTAGCCAGTAGAGGCGTAGCTTTACTAGAACTGGTGGGTAGCCAACTCTGGTGGCATGGACCAGCGTGGTTGCATTCTCCACGTGATCAATGTCCAGCCCAAGCCGCCGAAACTCCAATTCAAACCCTAGAGTAGCGGGCCGTGAAGGTCCATCTCGTTTCCAGCCCACCCGAAGATTTCCTGGAGCGATTCTTCCAGCTTGAGAAGGCTCTTCGAGTGCGGGCATATGTTCTACGTTTTATTCGGTGTTGCCGGAAGGTAACACCCGCACGTAGGGACCACCTCACTAGTATGAATAAACGAAGCGGAGCATACTCTTATCCTAGAGGCTCAGCGCCGGAACTTCCCCCAAGAATCTCACTGCCCGAGTGGTAAACGTCCCGTGCCAAGTTCAAGCTCTATTTTGAATCTGAACCCCTTTCTAGACCGACATGGGATCATGAGAGCCTGTGGCCGGATCACAGCTTCACAAGATCTGAAGTATGACGAGCGCCATGCAATCATCCTGTCCTATAGTTGCCGCCTGTCTCGTCTGCTCGCTCACTTCACGCACTGGATCACTCTCCATGGCGGGAGTCAACTGATGACGCGCCTTATTCGCTGCAAATATTAAATCCCGAGAATCCGGAACCTGATGATGTGCGTGGTGAACTCCTGCAAGGTCTGCATCATCCATAAGAAGAAGCTACAGACCCAACTGATGGGTGATCTCCCGACAGACCGAACTTCTTTCTCCAGACCGTTTACCCATACCGGTATTGACTATGCAGGTAATTTCGACATAAGGAACTATACCGGGAGAGCGTGCCTGATCACCAAGGGTTATGTGTGCGTATTTGTATGTTGTTCCACGAAGGCCATTCACTTGGAGGCCACTTCCGACCTGACCACCGAGAAGTTTCTAGTAGCTTTCGCTCGCTTCGTCGCTAGACGAGGTTTTCCGCAGCGTATCCATTCCGACAATGGAAAAACTTTCGTGGGAGCAGCAACTGTACTTTCTCGGGACTTTTTAGAGGCGTTCCAGGATTCGGTGACTGAGGCATATAGCCATCAACGGGTTGCATGGCGTTTCATCCCGCCAGGAGCTCCACATATGGGGGGCTTGTGGAAGCCGGCGTAAAGAGTTTTAAAACGCTCTTCTACAAAGCAACGTCCACCCGGAAATATACCTTTGAAAAGCTCTCGACGCTGCTCGATAAGATTGAAGCATGCCTAAATTCCAGGCCACTTTCACCTATGTCCGAAAGTCCGACGAAGTTGCTGGACCTCACTCCAGGGCACTTCCTTATCGGAGGACCGTTAATGGCGACCGCCGAGCCCGAAATAAACTAGAACCTCCAGTCGATCATTAATCGGTGGCAGCATTTGAAGGCCCTCAACCAGCAGTTATGCGAGAGGTGGAAGGATGAGTACCTCAAGGAACTCCACAAGCGCAACAAGTGGCAGACGGATATGCCAAATGTTCAGATCGGCGATATGGTTATCGTGAAAGAAGATAACCTGCCTTCTAACTGGTGACTGTATCCCGGAGCCGACAACAGGGTTCGGGTGGTAGACATTCTTACTGCCCGCGGTGTGCTCAAACGCCTTGTCGCAAAAGTCGTTCTCCTTCCGGGGAAACTCCATCGTCCCGTACAACAATAACAGAAGGCGTCTTGTGCCTAGGCCGTTTAATAATGCCTCTCCTTGTCTACTATTCCATCCAAGTTCTTTTCGCCTCCAAAAAACCCTCGTTTGTTATTCCAACAGTACTTAGAGAAGTGCCTGTCACCTGTTCCTAGCACGTTACTAATGCTTCTCCGATTCTTCTTTTCCAAACCAGTTAATTTTGCATCCAGATCCTGATGGCTCCACAACCCCGTGTCAACCACACCTCAGGGAGCAGACGCTTCCGAGTACAAGCTTCCTACCGCTGCCGAGTCTGCTCCGGAAGCCATCCACTACGGGACTGCCGTAGCTTTCTCAAGCTGAGCGTGGCGAAGAGGCTCCGAGCCGTGCTGGTGAACAAATACTTCCGGAACTGCCTGGCTCATCAGCACTCTGGCAAGGATTCCCGAAGTGGTGGCCGGTGCAGGTGTGCCACAAGGACCATCACACGCTGCTCCACATGCGACCGTCCCAGCGTCCAGCCCGCTCGGAATCGCCAGCTCCGTCTCCAGCTCCGGTGTCCCGAGCCGATCGCCGCCTCCGTTCTCCGGAAAGACGCCCCAAAGACGGGGCCCTCCCGGCGGCCAGCCCGCTCAAAGTCGTCGGCCGCGACTCCAGCTCCGGTGTCCCGAGCCGATCGCCGACCCATCGTGGGTCATCCGGCTCCATCGGTCGATACGCTGTTCCAGCACTGAAGCACCAACTGCCTCCCGACGGCCCGGGTGGTCTTGGACACGGGAACAAACCCCACGAGACAACGGCGCTCATCGACCCATGCACGCCGGTGAGCTGCATTGACGCTTCCTTGGCCGCCGACTTCAAGTTTCCCAGCACGCGCATCGGAGCGGAGAATGTTGCCACCGCTATCATCCGCGCCAGGACCGGCGATGTCCAATTGGACGTGGTCCTCAAACTGGCGCCCCGCTTACGCGTCCGCACGTCGCTGCGACCCTTGAGCGAGTCGACTCGGGTCAGGTTCAACGACATTAGCCTTGCCAATGAACAATTCCATCGCCCAGCCACCATCTCTCTAGTATTGTTTGGGATGTTTAGGGCAGCAGCGCGGTTAACAGCGTTAACAGCGCTCTGTTAGCTTGCGCGCTCTCCCACTCCCTTCGCTCTTGCGCGGCGTGGACGCGATCCATTTGGCGCTCCATTACGGGCGCTAGCCATAGGCCGAGCTGGAGAGAACAGTATCTCGACACCTACGCGCCCTTACACAACCGTCACATCAGCCCTCAGCTTTGTCCCAGCAAATACACGCCAATTATATTATTATTTATTGGGAATCCGGGCTGTGGGAACCACCAACATCCGCCCTCCTGCAAAACACAGTCAACACCGTGAAAGTTGACAAATCGAAATGGGAAAATTTTGCT
This sequence comes from Drosophila ambigua, assembly GCA_018150905.1. Taxonomy (NCBI): domain Eukaryota; kingdom Metazoa; phylum Arthropoda; class Insecta; order Diptera; family Drosophilidae; genus Drosophila; species Drosophila ambigua. Next base: position 691,372 of record JAECWS010000099.1, read on the forward strand.
GACCCCGATTGTTGGCCGTATTTTAAAACAAAATTGTTTCAATATTTTATTTATTTAAATTCAGTTTTACAAAAATTAGCTTCTCTAAAGACTCCGAAGACAGGTTGCCTCTCAGATCCGATGATATTAATCGGAGGGCAGAAAACTCTCTTTACACACTGACTTGCGTTGCAGGAGCAGAATGCACAACTTTGGCCAGTTGATATAAATTAGGATATTGGAATTTTTATACACGTACTCAAAAAAGAGTTAAGGGGTATATTAGATTTGTGGTAAAAGTGGATGTGTGCAACGCAGAGAAGGAAACGTTTCCGACCCCATAAAGTATATATATTCTTGATCAGCATCAATAGCAGAGTAGATATAGCCATGTCCGTCTGTCCGTCTTCATGAGCGCCTGGATCTCAGAGACTATAAAAGCTAGGGCAACCAAATTAAGTGTATTTCAAAATTTCGCCCCTACAAAGGACGAAAATCTGTGGCAGGCACAATTTTAAAGATACGATAATACTAAAAACGCAGTATCGTAGAGAATGACCTAATCTACCAGACTGCCGAATCTGAATCAGATCTGATCATAATTATAGCCAGAATGAGGAAATTAATTTTCTGTTGGTTCCCCCGCCTCCATCCGCATGAGATCAGCTACTCTATCTCTTTCTCGCTCTCACACTCTGCCGCGTTCAGTGCGCGAGCAACCCCTAGCGGAGAAGATGTAGAATATGAATGGTATATCAATAATCTACATGTTAGATGTAAAATTTACATTGTAGATGTAGATAACAAATGTAGCAAAAAATATAATATGTAAAATTTATTTTTTAATTCTTAAATTCTAAAAAATTATATGCTCCAATATGTATACACTGAGTACGGGTATAAGTAGAGTCGCGTCCCCAAAAGCGCCCCACACGTTCCTTCTCGTTTTGTTTCCCAATATTGCATAATATTAGAATTTACATAATTGTCTTTGGGCTATAATTGTCAATTTCTAGATAAGCTATTTGCAATTTCTTGTCAATTACTTCATCTTCCTCATCGTCATCTGAAACTTCCTTAATATAATTGAGAAATTCATTTAGGAGAGAGCAGGTATTTGATGCATGTGAATCTTTGTTCTCTGCCTGAGGAGATGTTGATGGCTGTGAGTTGCCAATGAATGGAGTTGATACGTGGTTAATCTAAATAAATAATATAAAATAACAAATTTAAACATTTTAAGTATATATTAGATATATATACATATAATAATAATTCCCGAGTTCCAAAGTAAGTTTTTAAAAAGATATTTTATTAAACGAACTTATAGTAGAACATAGGAGGCGAATTCCCCAACTCGATATTTAGAAGTCTTAAACGGAATTGATCTTTGGTTCTCGAGTTCTTCATCTCGAGACCTCTGTTATGAAGCTTTAAGCTTATCTCCATAAGCTTTTGGCTTCGGCTGATGTATTGTCTTCGGGATAGAGTAATGAGTGGCGAGAGGCGTTGTTTTGAAGAGAGATGCTGATAGCGATGCGTTGGCCTATGCGTGGGAGGCTTGGCGGGGGCGTCGGCTTGGATGAAACGGTCAGCCGCAGCTGGTGATTGGTGTCGGCTTTCCTCTTGGGAACTCACTTGTTTACATGAGTTCTCCCTTCTGTTGGAGTGTGGGATCGATTCTAATTAGTCATAGGATGGAGTGTGGGAACGAGCTGATAACGTATTGGTCAGCGACGATTCTATTGCACTCCAGACTTTCGGTATGCATGGGACTTCCTGTCGGCTCTGCGTTGTTTATGCAGGTGTTGGGGTATCTTATATGGTTATCTTATTTCATATAGAGATACATGGGGTAAGGGTGAGTGCTGGGCAGATACATAATCGTGTGTAAGTGTGGGTGTGGTTATGAATGTGTCCAGTGCTTAACGTATACTTAATGCAGGGCATTATGGATATGTTACTCCCCCGGCATTTCTTATAAGCCTGTCCTCAGGTTTTCACTTTAGGGTATAGGGAGGGGATATCCTCTATAACTATTGGGTTACTTTTTTCTTCTTGTTCTTCTTCTTTTCCTTAGGTTTTACATATTTGATTGTTATATTTTTAGGTATTTTCTTAAATTTAACAATTAGAAACCCAATTATGCTTATTATTGATAAAATGAACATAATTATTATGACTATCTGCAATATATTACTATATTTTGTGTGTTCTATAATTATTTCTTTTGTCTGTACATAAGACAGTGGTTCTAATCTAGTTATGTTATTACTTACATAAACATTTTGTGTGAAATCTAGCATTGAATTAGATATTGTGAATTCGTTTAGCTGGGTTGAACAGTTGTAAATCTTGATTATGTTATTTCCTTCGATAGTTATTTCTTTGTCTAAACAATTTTGGTTTAATTTGGATTTGGGAAGGTTCCATGTTAACAATATATTTGGTTCAACGTAATTAATTTGGAATTTCTTAAATGTTTTTGTGTATGGACATTTAGTGGGTTGTTGTTTTAAAATCCCTTTTATGCACTTGTCTTCTATTATTTGTTTAGTTTCTTTGCTATATATTTTGTCTTCGTAAATATAATATTTACCGAATGTTATTTCTGTTAAAATATTATTTTGATTATCTGGGTATGGAACAATTTTATATATTGGGACATTAGCAGTTTCACTCGGAATATTGGAGATTATATAAATTTCATTTGTGTCAACTTTTAGCCATGTGGAAGTTTTAATATTTAATAATTTCTCAGAATTTATATGTTTCAGGTAATCTTGTTTTAGTAGTTTTGGGTTGAAAATACCAAGTCTAGTAAGTTGCATTCCCATTTCTATATCTTCAATGTATTCTGTGAAATGTTGTAGATTGAAAATTAAAATTTCTAATTGTTGATTTTTGTTATTTTCTTTGTTTAATTGATTTATTATCTCAATTCCATGGTTTACTACGTCTATAACTAAATTTAGTTCATTTGTTTGGATACTATGGCTGGCGAGATTTTCTATTCTCTGTTCTAATTCTTTCCTATCTTCTTGATCTAATGTGCCAAATAAGTATTTATAGGCGGTACCTACTATATTTATTAGGCCTCTCCTGTTGCGTTTAGCTATTTTCAAGCCATTTATTTCCCTGTTTAGTTTATCTACTAGGTATTTTACTTGGATTACGTTTGGAAATTGGTTGGCCATTACTAGAAGGTTTTGATATGTTTCTTCGGTTTTTGTTACGTAAACTATTAAGTAATGGTACTCATAATTTATGGGGAGATCAATTGATCCCGTTTTAAATATGAGATATCCGTTTCTGGATTCAATTGGATTTATTTCAATATTTTGTCCTTCTGTTGTAAGGACCGTTAATGTCATAAGGACGATGAATTTAATTATGTTGCCGTTGATCGTTACCTTCCGTTTCGATGGGCGGGCTGGAATTATTATATTTGCTTATGTTAATTTTCTTTTTCTTTTTATATTTAGATTTGTAATGTGTTATCTTTCTTCCCCTATTCTTTTCTTCGTAGTGTTTTTCGTCTATTTTGGTTATTTCCCCGTCTTTTTGAAAGGGTTAGTTATTTTGGACTTTACGAGAGGTGATTTTCTAAACCTAGTGTCCACTTCAAAGTCATTACGACTTTGGTTCAACTGGGTGATTTGATTCACCTTGTTCAGTTGGGTGTCATACTCTGGACTTCCTGCATATATGAATATGTCTGCAGGTGTTCGGTTGGTAGTGTTATGCCTGGTCTTGTGGTTATAGGTGTACATTATTAGTTCGAATTTGGTGTACTTGCTTTCGAGGTCATTCTCACTGGATATGATCCTCAATTTTTCGTTCACAGTTTTATGGAATCTTTCAATGTCTGATATTCCGTTTTTACTGGAGGTGATTAGGATTTTGACATCTTCCGAGATTAGCCATGCTTGCAATGCTGCGCACATAAAGGCTGAATCTTTATCGACTTTAATTTCCTGGGGTTTTCCCATTTCATTAAAAACTTTTAGTATCGCTCTTTTGGTTTCTAACCAGTCGCGGCTGTTCACTTCTATTCAGGGACCGTAATCATTATAAGCTATAATTTAAAAATCACACAATAATAATTTTTGTTTAGTTCTTGGGATAATCATTGTTGATAATAATTATTTTTATTAATTATAATTAATGATTATCCATAATAATTATATTTCAGCAAAAAAAATAAAACTCAAAAATAATGATTAAATTTTGAGTTTTATTTTTTTCGCTCAAATATAAAACTCAAAGTTAAATAATGAAAATATCATGGGGTGTTGAGAAAAAATTGATACATATCCTTACTAATTAAGTCAAACGGAACGCATAAAACATGTTTTTCAATAAAAAAAAAAAGTTCTTATATTTTTATGAAAATATGTATACATTTTTAGGATGTTGAGGTTGAGCCAAGAGGGCCTTGTATTTTTGCTTCTTAACTATATAAAGCAAAAGAAGAAATAATGTATAGGCCCAATTGGCCTATTAATTATTTCATATAAATCAAAAACATGGCATACAAATACAAATACGTACATTTTTATTAAAGCATGATTGTTTAAGCCGCAAAGTAGGCACCGATGCAGCCAATAGGCTGCAAGCTTATGCTCCCGAAGCATGAAAGCTTTTAGAGCGGCCTCTTCATTGCTAATTAGATCTAAGCTTAATCATGTGGAGTTAGTTGAAATCAGACCTTTGAATAAAGAACAACGCGCACGCGCATATTTACCGGAAAATTCTGTCGACTATCTTTTTGATTTAGTTTGGGCACCTAAATCCCACGATTCCAAAATAATTGAAGGAAGAGACAAGCAGGCAAGGATCTCCCACTACAAACATGATTATTAAATTGTGGTAAAGCTTGCTTGCTTTGTTCATGCATGCATTTCCGAACTGGTTTCTAGAAGAAGCTTCGCTCGCCATACATAAGCTTGCATAGATATTGAGCGAAAATATAGGCGGAGAATCTTAGTAGTTGCAGAGCTTTAACAAACATACAAAATTGTAAACAAAATGTGCGGTCGAACTGCCAGAAAGCTTTTTAATGTTATGCACAAAATTTTGGCTCTAGATGAGCTTATCATGATCGTATTCTAGCTTGCAGTAAGAGCACGCCTGGATTCTGGAAGTGCTTTACTATGCCTTCCAATGCAAGAGATGATCTGCAGGGTGCGCCAATTAAAAAGCGATCCATGTAAACCTTGAAAAACTTTGATATTTGTGAAGAAATTTAAAAGGGATTTTTATTTAATTTACTCCTTTAGAATTTATATAGACTATTTTTTGAAAACAAATATCAAAGTTATTCAAGGTTTACATGGATCAGTTAAAGTTGGCGCAACCTGTTTTTATAGAAAAGCTTATCTTAAGCCAGAATCCAGCAATTTCGTCAAAAATGCGTGTCTGCATTTGGATTTTCGTTGATCATTCTTATCGTGTTGTAAAATGGGTCGCAAGCGAAATCATATTGAGCGGATATTAACCAAAATATAATGGAATACTGGGAAGAGAAGAGATTCAAGTATCCCAATTTGTTTAGGGTTGGGTCTAGGGTTGTGCACTCTGTTCCGCAACTCAAGTCAGCGTTGAGAGGACATTTTCTGCTCTAATCTGGTTCTTACAGATTTCAGATGCAACCTCTTACCAGAGCCTTTGCAAAAACTTCTTTTGGTAAAATTAAACAAATAAATCAATTTAGAACCATAAAAATATATGTATATATTATTGAAAAAAAAATGTTTTCCTTAAAACATGTTTTATGCGTTCCGTTTGACTTAATTAGTAAGGATATGTATCAATTTTTTCTCAACATCCCATGCTATTTTCATTATTTAACTTTGAGTTTTATATTTGAGCGAAAAATAAAACTCAAAGTTTAATCATTATTTTTGAGTTTTATTTTTTTGCTCAAACATAATTATTATGGATAATCATTAATTATAATTAATAACAATAATTAGTATCAATAATGATTATCCTAAAAACTGAAAATTTAAAAATTTTGGTGGATTTGCATAGTTTATCCTTAGAGCAGACTATAGGTCTATTTAATTATTCTGTGCGGCTACTTTAAGTGGATGATTTTTTCGAGAAAAAAATTAAAAATAATCATTATTTACGGTCCCTGCTTCTATTAGTGTCGCGAATTTTGAGTATATATCGATACATGATAGGAACTGTTGGCTACCTATCAGATAGAAATCCATTACGTAACGTTCTCGGATGTTTAAGACTTCCGGTGTTACTTCAAAGGACAACTTGGTGTTTCTATGCTCAGTCTTGGCGATATTACACGTTGTGCATTCGTTTATTATGTTCTGTATCAATTTTTGGTGATCAGGGTAGTAGTATTTTCCCTTAAACCAATTGGTGGTTTTCTCTATTCCAGGGTGAAGTAATTCTTTATGGTTCTTCATTATTAATTCTTTGAATTCCGCGTAATTTGGTATATCTATGAGCTTGGTACTTGATTTCATTACTTTTGTGAAATTGTTTGGACTGATAATTTCCAAATACGCTTGTTGGAAAGTTGGGAAATCAGTGTCATTGTGGAAATATAATGCACTCTTTTTGGTACATAGATATTCCTTGATGAGTTCTTTGGCTAAGGTGTTAGTCATTTCCTTGTATGTGATTTTGATAATCAATTTGTGGAAATAGTGTTGCGTAGTTACTTTATCTTCATCTCCCTTGATCAACTCAATCTGGCGATTGAAATAGTTGATTGGTCGTTCGGTGATGGGGATATGATTTAGATTGTCTTCTTGCGCACTGTGTATTGTGGCGCCTGCACTATCAGAGACTTCTCCTAGTAGGTTTTCGTTAATCTTGACTCGGGAAAGAGCATCAGCTACATGGTTTTCTTTGCCAGGTAGATATTTGATTTTGAAGTCGAACTCGTTTAATTTGATCTTCCACCTTTGTAGTTTCATGTTTGGTTCCTTGAGGTTGTTTAACCATACTAAAGGCTTATGGTCGCTGAGTATTTCGAATGTTCTTCCGAACAAGTATGATCGGAAATACTTAGTAGCCCAAACAATTGCTAACAATTCTTTCTCTATAGCGGAATAGTTGATCTCATGTTCGTTCAACGTTCGGCTGGCATAGCAGATTGGCTTGTGGTCTTGCGATAAGACTGCACCTATGGCCATGTTACTAGCATCGGTAGTAACAGAAAACATTTTGTTAAAGTCTGGGTACACGAGAATGGGGTCTGAGGTGATGAGTACTTTTAGTCTCTCAAATGCCTCGACATATTTCTCTTCCTTAGGGTCTATTATTGCTCGTTTCTTGAGTTTGAGCGTCATATGCTTGGCTATGTTAGCGAAGTTAGGGATGAATTTCCTATAAAATCCGCATAGACCTAAGAATGACTTGATTTGTTTTGTGGTTTCTAGGATGGGAAACCCTGTGATGGCTGTGATCTTGTTGGGGTTTGGTACTATTCCTTCGGGTGTAACTATATGACCTAGGAACTCAGTTTCTTTCTTCAGAAACTCACACTTATCCATTTGTAGCTTGAGGTTTGCATCTCTCAGCTTGCCAAAGACTTTTCTTAGTGACAGAAGGTGTTCGTCCAATGAAGTGGAGAAAATTATTATGTCATCTAAGTACACCAAGCAATCGGTGAAAATCAAGTCTTCCAAAAGATCGTTCATGCATCTTTGGAATGTGGCAGGGGCGTTGGTTAGCCCGAATGGCATTCGAGTATACTCGTAATGACCATGTTTAGTAGAAAAGGCCGTTTTCGCGATCGAGTTAGGTTCCATTGGGATTTGATGGAAACCTTTTGCCAAGTCGATCGTAGTGAAGTATTGGCACTTTCCTAATTTGTCTAGGATTTCATCCATTCTTGGAGTTGGAAACTTATCTTTTATGGTTATCTCGTTGAGACCTCTATAGTCTACGACTAACCTGTACTTTTGTTTCCCGGAAGCGTCTATCTTCTTTGGAATCATTGAAATGGGGGAACAGTAAGGCGATTTCGATTTACGAATAATTCCTTGTTCAATCATTTCTCTGATTTGTTTGTTGACTTCTTCGTCATGTATTTGGGCATACTTATATGGTTTTCTGTATACCGGATCTTCGTGTTGTGTTTGAATTGGATGTTTGACAGTACTTGTGAAGGTCAAATTGTCACCATCTCTGTACTGCACATCGCTGAATTCATACAACACTTTCTTCAATTTTTCTTTCTCTTCATCGTTTAGATGATCGAGCCTTAGCTCATGACATTCTCTTAATTCATTTTCGATAGCGGAAGTGAAGTATTGATCCCCTTCTGAGGATGAGTCAAGGCACTTCCGTGCGATATTATCTTCTTCCGAAGATATATCTTTGCACTTAGGTGCGGTCCTAACTTCTTCAATTGCTTCTCCACTAAGAATGATTGGGAATGTTCTTTCTCCTAACATTACAGTATTGTCTCTGTAATTAATTACGGCTTTGCTGGCCATTAGATATTCTCTTCCTAAAAGGATATCATAGTTGTCTGAGAAGTTATACAGGTAGAACTTCTGCTCGCTCGGACAGACTTTGTTGGGGGGCCTAACTATACTTTTAGTTAACTTAACTGGTCCGTTGATGGTATGGACCTTGAGGTTTTCTGTGTTTATGGGGGCATTCGGAATATTTTCCTTTATGATATTAATTGATGATCCCGAATCCACGATACCTCTAAGTATTTTATTATTTAATTTTAGGTTTATATAGGATCCCCCTCGGTTTCTTCCGAGGCTGTTTGATGAAAATTTACATCCATTTTCATCTGGCCGCTTTCGCTTTCCCTGACCCTTTTTGTAGGTTGATTGAACCTGCTGCCACTAGACTGGTTTTGATTAGTTTGGTAATTCGCAGGATTCTGTGCCTGACCTTTATTCAAGGAATTGCGAAATTCCTGTTGCAATCCAGGATTATTATGATTGTACCTAGATGTACCTGAACCAGATGGATTCTGAGATTGTTGTATGTTGCTACTAAAATTTGGGTAATAATTCCCATTATTCTTCTGAGCTGATTGTTGCGGTTTATGCTGCTCTTTATTTGTATTCTTATCTTCTATCTTGGCTTCGTATATGCCTTCTTCTTGAGCCACTTTTTTAAGTTTAGACAGGGTTGTTATATCTTTACGTACTAAAGTCATAAAGGTCCTATCTGGGAGTTTACGCGATATTACGTCTTTGACGGTATTATTTAATGCATTTTGATAAATCAGGGTGTTGGCTACATTGTTTTCTAAGGCTAGCTTATCGGTAACTACAAGGACTTACGAAGACTCCCATTGAATTTTGTGAAGTGGATTTGTCTCATAAGCTCTTCATATGGTGTGTGGTTCTTGAATTCATCTATTAGAGCTGTCTTCAGTTCCAGCCAGGTGTTGGGTTGCACCATTTGTGATAGTCGCTGTGCTTCTGAGGTTAGCTGCACCTCGACGACTCCAAACAGTACTCGTGACTGGTCTTGGGGGTCTTGGGTCGGGTACAGCTCTAGGATGTACTCGATGCGTTTGATGAAGGAACTCAGCTTTCCAGCTGATCTGTCATATGCTGGCACTTGTCGAATTGACAATAGTGCTTGGTTTAAGTGAATTTCACTTAGGATTGCTGGTGGTAATGCCATTTTGATCGGTAGTTTATTTTAATTCACTTGGCGTGTATGTCACTCAATTAATTATTTAGTTGGTGTTTTATTTCAATCGTTGCGGTTGGTGATTTAGTTAAATCGTTCTAGTTTTGGTTACACAGGTGTTGTTTGTTTAACGTTTGTGTTTAGCCTAGTGCTACGTTGCACCTAGGTTCTTTGGCGGATTCACTTGGTCTAACTAGTTTCGCTAATCTCCAGCAATCTAGTCGTTTAGATTGCTTCTAATAGATCAGTACCGGAACAATAACGTTAGTGTTGTGAATCCTACCGGCTGCGCCAATAATAATTCCCGAGTTCCAAAGTAAGTTTTTAAAAAGATATTTTATTAAACGAACTTATAGTAGAACATAGGAGGCGAATTCCCCAACTCGATATTTAGAAGTCTTAAACGGAATTGATCTTTGGTTCTCGAGTTCTTCATCTCGAGACCTCTGTTATGAAGCTTTAAGCTTATCTCCATAAGCTTTTGGCTTCGGCTGATGTATTGTCTTCGGGATTGAGTAATGATGGCTTCGGCTGAGAGAGTCGAAGCTTCGGTGGCGAGAGGCGTTGTTTTGAAGAGAGATGCTGATAGCGATGCGTTGGCCTATGCGTGGGAGGCTTGGCGGAGGCGTCGGCTTGGATGAAACGGTCAGCCGCAGCTGGTGATTGGTGTCGGCTTTCCTCTTGGGAACTCACTTGTTTACATGAGTTCTCCCTTCTGTTGGAGTGTGGGATCGATTCTAATTAGTCATAGGATGGAGTGTGGGAACGAGCTGATAACGTATTGGTCAGCGACGTTTCTATTGCACTCCAGACTTTCGGTATGCATGGGACTTCCTGTCGGCTCTGCGTTGTTTATGCAGGTGTTGGGGTATCTTATATGGTTATCTTATTTCATATAGAGATACATGGGGTAAGGGTGAGTGCTGGGCAGATACATAATCGTGTGTAAGTGTGGGTGTGGTTATGAATGTGTCCAGTGCTTAACGTATACTTAATGCAGGGCATTATGGATATGTTACTATATATATATATATATATATATATATATATTAATATAGTATATATTAGATATCTTTAGATATTTACTTACTTTTTGGTCCACATTATATATTCTTCTAAGGTGAACCCTAGCGAGCAAAAGTGCTAAGGGAGTTTGCTGCAGTACTCTTCTTATTCTAGGATATAAATAAATTCTGCAGACTACCACATGGTTTTCCATCAGGGCTTTCTCTCTGTTTTGGATGCACTGGTGTAATATTGGGCTTTGAAAATATTTTGTAGCTCCGACTGCAAGTTTTAGCTCTAACCACAGCTTGTGAAAATCACCCATATACAATTGTGTACTCTGCAGCTTAAGCCTGGCTAAGTTTACCGGTTCCAAGATGCTCACGAGTGTTTTGATTTCATCCCAATCAGATGAAGTTAGCTTGATTGGACTACTAACGTGCTCGTCACAAAACTCTTCAAACTTCAACAATGTATTTAGCATTGTAAACGTTGAGTTCCAGCGAGTAGGAACATCCAGTTCTGGTTATGGCAATGATTTAGCCATAATTAAAGACTTTTGAAAAGCAAAATGAATTATTTAAAATATGAAAAATGGTTTTATAACACGCACCTGTATGAAGGAGCTCTGAGAATCTTGATAGTTTTCCGTGTTTTCTCAATATACTCTTCGGACTCCACGTGTTTTAAAAAATCTTTTGCAGCAAGCTGCAGGGTATGTGCTGCACATTTAATGGACGATATTGAAAATATCTTAGCTTTCTTCAGCAGTGTCTCATCATCCAAATTCTCATCTTTGCTATTAGACCCGTCAGTGGCATCTTAAACTCTAAATAATATGGCCTATTCATTTTCTAAACCTTCTTCTTGAATCCTTCTATTTACAGATTTTAACAATAACTCGACAACTGCTCGTCAACTTAAAATTTATTTTAAGTGACGAAATCGTACTGGCGTATAATGTGGAGGAGGAGCCACTCGGAGTTTTATGGAGCTTTGCTAGGTAAAGTACACTACTAGTGCTAATTATATTTTAATTAAATTCAGCATATAATTATTATAGAATGTATTCCGCCTGGAGACGAAGCACCAGAAATGCTGATGCGCAAATCGATGCAGAGGGTGAAAAAACGAGTTTTCAAGCAAAGCTTAAAAAAAACATACCAGTTTTCAAAAATTCTTCAAAAAAAAGTTCTGCCATAGAAAAAAAACCATAATTCTTTAAAAAATTTTAAAGCCCCATATCTATCAGAAAAAGTCGGTTTGGATCCTTGAGGAAAAAAAAAGTTTGGTTTTGTCGAGTAGTGTAATCGAAGGGTAATCGATCGGCAACTTGTTGCTGACGATCTACTGGTAATTAGGTCGGAACTAGCTCATAAGCAACTAGCTACTGGTATTCGAAGGGTAATCGATCGGGAACCAGGGGTGGTTACGCCCTAGGACATGCATGTGTTAAATTCTCCGTTGAAATCAACATCTACTAACCTTTTAGAATTCTCGTCTCTAATCAACCGAGGATTTCAAAGTGGCTTGCAGACTGACGTCATTTTTACAGATTTCAGTAAAGCTTTTGATTCTGTTAATCATACTTTACTGATCCATAAACTCTCTTTATTAGGTTTTCCCACAAATCTTGTAAATTGGATATCATCGTACTTGTCGAATCGCACACAGCGTGTGTTGTTTAACAATGTCTTGTCGAATGTTGTCAAAGTAACCTCTGGAGTTCCTCAAGGAAGTCATTTAGGTCCGCTTCTTTTCAATTTGTTTGTGAACGACCTGCCCCAAGTTATTTTGCACTCAGTTACTTTAATGTATGCTGATGACGTTAAAATTTGTTTTTCCTTCTCCAACTGGTACTTGCATACTCGCCTAAAACTTGACCTTGATGAATTAAGCATTTGGTGTTCAAATAACCTACTTTTCTTGAACCATTCTAAGTGCAAACTTATGACTTTTCACCGCCGTGCACCACATTTGGTCTCCTATTCTCTAGGACACCATGTCCTGGATCGAATCTCCACATCAAATGACTTAGGAGTCCTTTTCGATCACAAGCTATGTTTTAATAGCCATATTGCTTCAACTGTTAACAAAGCTAAGGGAGTTCTAGCGTTTATTAAGCGTTGGTCAAAAGAGTTTGACGATCCGTATATAACTATAGCACTGTACGTCTCGTTGGTTCGCCTGATATTGGAGTATTGTTCTTGTGTGTGGAGTCCACAATACAAGGAGCAACAAATTATTATTGAATCCGTTCAAAAACAATTTTTAATATTCGCCCTTAGACATCTAAACTGGGACTCTGACAGACTCCTTCCACCATACCTATCTAGGCTAAAACTACTGAATCTACCCTCTTTACACCACCGCAGAATTTGCAATGGCGTGGTATTCATGCATAAGCTCATTCTCGGGATTGTGAACTCCCAAACGCTTTTGGGACGAATCGATTTTTCGGTTCCCTCCAGACCAACCCGTACCTTCCGCCCCATCCGATTATCCATATGTAGATCTAATTACTCCCAGCATGAACCTTTCGGGTTTTATGCAATAATTATAATTACTTGTACCATTTAATATCCCCCGAATTATCCCTTGAAAAAATTATATTTACCATTTATCATTACCTTAGTTTAGAAAATGTGTAAATTGTATCTTTCCTTTCTGTCTTGTACATATATAATTAGTTTGTTTTTTCCTTTTTATTCCTATTCCATAATTAACAGATAATTGTTAATTGAAATAAATAAATAAATAAAAAAAATACATTGTCGGGGAAACGAAGCGGAACTAGGGACATGAGAATGGTAGCTAGTTCGGCACCGGTACCGAACTAGTTGCCTCCGTGTAGAACCAAAGGGGTGAATTGACCCTCTCGCACTAGCTCCGCTCCGATTTCCGCGCAACTAGTTCTGAAACTAGTTTTCGAAGTCAACAAATAACCGTAAAACCGTGGAATTATGAAGAAACCGCGAAAAAGAGTTAGTCTACAGTGCGGACTCAGTTAGTTTTTACTTATGCCGCTACATGCAATTCGCACCAAAATGGTAAGTTCTTCGTGATACTTTACTGTACTTGCACTCGTGGAATGCAAGAGACAAAAAAGTACACAAACAAAATGCATTTGTTCTCTGTGCGTTGATTTTTTTCCACTTCTGTGCTAGATCTAGTTGCTGTAAGAAGCATTTGCAATTTTTCTGTGATCAATTGATTAAATTGTTTTGCGGCTCGCTAAATAAAGTTGATCTTTGCACATACCTCGTGAAAATTTTTGCAATCCGTGGAAAATACAAGTAATCAATACTGGTGAAAGCCAGAAACGATTCCCTGCAGTGAGAGCCGTAATATTTCGCTCATCCATTTTCGTTGGTGTGTCACTGTTGGAAACGTACGGTGGCCGCCGATAACATTGAACTGGGCACCAGCTTCAAGAAAGCCGCATCAGGACGAGATCGGACGATCTCTACGCAATTTTTCTGGAGGAGCGGCCAACGCACTCTCTCGCTCTCTATATCCTGGTTACGAGCCACCGTAAGCCGATATACGCAGCCGGCGAGGAACCAGCTCCCATAAGGGTCGCGCCCTATAAACGCTCCCTGACCTGAATACCTGAATACCTCCTATTTGTGCGTCGAATAAGAATGAGGGATGTGAGGAATGGAGTTTCCTCACAAGGGAACTAAGTAAGGGTTAAGAAGAGAATTCACGGCGAATTCACAAGAGAGTGAGAGCCGGCCGGGAGCCGGGTGCCGTTAGAGTGGCAGGGGTCCAGCGCATGACCATGTATGGGCATGAGATCATGCCTCCGGTACGAGCCCGTGGAGAGATTCGGGAATGGAGGAGCACGCAAGGAGCGGCGCTCACGTCAGGCTAGGAACGGCGGGAGCGGGCCGGCAGCAGTCCAGCGCATGTCCATGTATGGACATGAGATCACGCCACCAGCCCGGTCCCTTTAAGAACGTGAGGGACTCAAGCGAAGAGGCCGATGGAAAATTACCAGCGGCGCACAGATTTACCGCTTTTGCTAGGCAGAGGCGCGGACGCTAGCGTCGGAGCGAGGGTATAAGAGGAGCCCGGCAACAGCGAAGGAGGACTCTGCTGACTAGCAGAGTGCGAGCAACGAGGAAAAAGCGCGAACACAAGCGAGTGCGGTAGAACGACTGACAAGAAGAGTCAACGTGAGAGTCCAAGGAAGAATCAAAGTGACCCAACCAACAGGCAGCAGTACGACCCAGCAAGGGGAACAAGGTCTGCGAAGTGCCAAAGGAGGGACGACAGGTACCGCTATCGCCAAGGCGATCAAAAGCGACTCAGTGGGTGCGGAGTTGTGTGTGTAGATCAGGCGTGAGCCAGGTCGGACGCATAGCCACAGCACTAGCGAGGAGCCTGAGAGGCCGGTGGCGCGAGAGCGTATAGAAATAAAGAATCGATTCGTTGAGCCGGGACGCGTTATGGCAAAACCAAAACGCGCTAGACCCATATCAGGGCACCAACAGCTGATCCCCGGCAATAAAAGGAGGATCGCCAGATCGAATCGGGGCAGTCCAACTCGGAAAGCCCTGGCCTAACAAACCAGAATTTTTACAGCGGATCTTGTGATAAAGGTAATATCTACTTTTCCACTCGTTCTGCTCAATACTTTACCTCTCCTTCCCAGAGTGTGTCCAAACCTCTGAATCCTCTCCAGAGTGTGTCCAAACCTCTGCATCCTCGCCAGAGTGTGTCCAAACCTCTGCATCAATCCTCTCCTCGGAGCGTGTCCAAACCTCCGCATCAATCTTCTCCTCGGAGAGTGTCCAAACCTCCGCATCAATCTTCTCCTCGGAGTGTGCTCAAACCTCCGCATCAATCCTCTCCTCGGAGCGTGTCCAAACCTCCGCATCAATCTTCTCCTCGGAGAGTGTCCAAACCTCCGCATCAATCTTCTCCTCGGAGTGTGCTCAAACCTCCGCATCAATCCTCTCCTCGGAGCGTGTCCAAACCTCCGCATCAATCTTCTCCTCGGAGAGTGTCCAAACCTCCGCATCAATCTTCTCCTCGGAGTGTGCTCAAACCTCCGCATCAATCTTCTCCTCGGAGCGTGTCCAAACCTCTGCACCAATCTTCCCCTCGAAGCGTGTCCAAACCTCTGCACCAATCTTCCCCTCGGAGTGTGTTCAAACCTCCGCATCAATCTTCTCCTCGGAGTGTGCTCAAACCTCCGCATCAATCTTCTCCTCGGAGCGTGTTCAAACCTCCGCATCAATATTCTCCTCGGAGCGTGCTCAAACCTACGCATCAATCTTCTCCTCGGAGTGGGCTTAAACCTCCGCAGCAATCAGCTCCTCGGAGCGTGTCCAAACTTCTACATCAATCTTCTCCTCGGAGTGGGTTCAAACCTCCGCACCAACGTAACTGGCAGGTAACTTAAGGAGGTTTTCCGACGCTTAAAAAGTGCCAACTTGAGGTTGAATGTGGAAAAATGCCAGTTCGGCCGAAGGAAGCTGCGGTACCTGGGTCATTTGGTGACGCGAGAAGGCATCTGCACTGATCCGGAAAAGGTGGCCGCCATTGCAGAGCTAAAGCCACCGGCGAACGTGAAGGAGCTTCGCCAGTATCTGGGCGTCGCCTCATGGTATCGACGTTTCGTGCCAGGGTTCGCCACCATGGTACAGCCGCTCAGCACATTGCTGAAGAAAAAGGTGAAGTGGGAATGGGCATCAGAGCAACAACAGGCATTTGAGTCCGTGAAGGGTCGGCTGGTAGCCGATCCGGCACTAACCTGCCCGGATTTCTCGAAGAAGTTTGTGCTACAGACGGATGCCAGCGACTATGGATTGGGAGCGATTCTCGCCCAAGAAACGGAGAAGGGCGAAAGGGTGATCTCATACGCCAGCCGGACGCTGAACAGTGCGGATAAGAATAACTCGGCTACAGAGAAGGAATGCCTGGCAATTGTGTGGGCCATCAGGAAGCTCAAACCCTATTTGGAATGGTATCACTTCAAAGGTGGTCACCGACCACATGGCATTGAAATGGCTCAACAGCATAGAGAGCCCGACGGGGAGAATCGCGAGATGGGCGCTGGAGTTACAGCAATACGACTTCGAAATAGCGTATAGGAAGGGGCAGCAGAACGTGATGGCTGACGCGCTATATCGACAGCCCATGGAAGAGCGATGTAAGCGAGCGGAGGACGTAGGACAGGAGCCCGAAGAGCAATGCTCATGGATAAAAAAGTCAAGGAGAAGATGAGAAAGGAGCCGGCCAAGATCCCAGATTATGTGGAGTAGGCAGGTGGGGTGTACCGGCATATCCCGCACCGGGCCGGCGACGAAGAAGTAGTAGCTTGGAAGCTTTGCGTGCCGAAGGATCGACGGGAGCGGGTCGTGAGGGAGAACCACGATACCCCGGAAGCGGGTCACGCCGGCGGCAGGAAGACGATGGCAAGGATAGCTGCCAGGTACTACTGGCCGGGGATGCACCGAGACGTGAGGACGTATGTCAGGAAATGTGACACCTGCATGCGTTTCAAACCAAGTCAGGCGCAAGCGGCCGGGAAAATGCTGACACAAGTACCAGAGGACCCATGGGCGACGGTGTGCGCGGATTTTGTGGGACCATTGCCCAGATCAAAACATGAGAACGCCATGTTATTGGTGCTGGTGGACCGGTTTTCAAAATGGACCGAGCTGGTGCCAATGAAAAAGGCCACGGCAGAAGCCCTGATAAAGGCTTTCAGAGAACGAATATTGGCCCGGTTCGGCGTACCCAAGGTGATGATCACCGACAATGGGGTACAGTTCACCAGTCGGGCGTTTAAAAAGTTTCTGGATCAGATGGGAGTTCGACACCAGATTACGGCACCGTACACGCCGCAAGAAAACCCAACGGAACGAACCAACAGAACGGTGAAAACCATGATCGCGCAGTTCACCGAAGGGGACCAGAGATGCTGGGACGAGAAGTGGCCCGAGTTAATGCTGGCCGTGAACTCTGGGGTCACGGAGTCCACTGGATTCGCACCAGCATTCATAGTGCATGGGAGAGAGTCCAGGCTGCCGAAGGCTTTGTACGATGAGGAAACACTCGGCACGGGTCAGGAGACAAACACTCCGGACGAACACGCGGTAAAGCTGAAAGAACTTTTTCAGCTGGTGAGGCGGAATTTGGAAAGAGCAGCCCAGGATCAGGCAAGATATTACAACTTGCGAAAGAGAGCTTGGAAGCCCAAGGTCCGAGGGGTTCGCAGCAAAATTGGCCCCAAGGTATGCCGGTCCCTACCAGATCACTGATTTCGTGTCACCGGTGATATGCAAGCTGCGGAGAGACAGCGATAAGTATACACGGACGGCACATATTGGAGACCTAAAGCCACAGGCAAACGACGAAGGAAAATAAGGAATCAGAAATGAACAGGGATAAAGGAAGCGGATGAGTGAGAACATGCAAAGGGGGCCGGAGCGTGGGCAGAGGCTCTGAATTGGGTCGCGCAGGACGCCGTCAAGAGCCGACACCAACCCGTATAAATAAAACTCTGGAATGAGTTGGGTGCGAGCAGACCCTAACCGGCCGCGGAAGGGTTAACGCGGCGAAGAGCCCCAGTGCTGAGAGGCAGAAACCTTCGAGAGAGTGGGAGAAGGAATGCCCAACTACCGTACGACGGAACGACGGGAAAGACAGCAGAGGCTGGAGATGTCGATCAGTCACAAGCCAGAGGTATCTAGACACAGACGCAAGCACGGAGTCAAAAAGAAAAAAAAAAGGGAAATGGACGCCATGTTGGAAATTTACTTGGAGGAACAGGCCGAAAGTGTGTGGAGCCGCAATCCCGAGATCCATCGCCAGCGACGGGCGGAGCCCTCGCGAGGTGACCGATGTGATCGGTGGAGCGAGACTCCAGAGCTGGAGCTTATGGCATCCCCATTTGAAAGCCCCATGGCATCCCCAAGGAGCGAGTGGTCCTCGTGGGCGTCTCCTCGAAGCAGACGGAAGCCGGAAGTGTCGCCAGGAGGGACGGAGGAGGAGGACAGCGACGTGGTGGTGGTCTCCGTCGAGCCGGCTCCAAGGAGAGCCGAGCTCAGGAGAATGCAGCTCAACGACGAGGAGAAGCGGGCACGGGAGCAGAAGCTGCGACGCGACGCAGCGTTCCTCGGCATCGCCATCCGATCGGCGGAACGCTATTTGCGTGAGCGGAAGCGCGAAGCTGCAGGGCAACGGGAGCCGCAGCAGCCTATGACAACCATGCCGCCAGCGACGCCATCGCAGCCGACGGCAAGGCCAACAGCAGCGCAGCAGAGACGGACGGCAGAGGTACCGCTTCAACGGAGAGCGCAGGCCTCAGCGACGCGAAGAGGGGCGGCGACGCGAGGAGGAGGCCCGAAGGAAGGCAGCGGAGAAGGCGCAAAGGGAGGCGGCGCTGAACAAGGCCATAATGCGGGAAGCACAGGCCGCCCTGCAGCGGCAGATGGAAGCCGTGCGGCATGAAGCCGAAGCTCACGAGAGGAACGAGGAGGAGGCTCCGTCTCCGCCGAGGTTCCTCATGGTGAAGACGGGTCTGTTTGACGGACCGGCGGGGCAGCAGCAACCACAACAGGGTGAGGAGGCGCCCTTATGGGAACGCCGGCATCCCGAGCCACCGCCGCAGCCACAAGGCACGCAACAGCCAACGCTCCCGTGGTCGCCGCCACCAAAATCACCATCACCGAACTCACCACCACGACAGTCGTCGCCACGCCAGGAGGAGGCACCGAGGGAGCCGCCACAGGAAGAGGCACAGCAGTCCCGGTGGGGTGGTCCAGAGAACGCGGTGTGCGGGCCATTTGTGTCGGCCTGATATGGCACCACCAAACTATACACATAACGTGGGCGTCGGGACCCGCACCATCGGTGGCGCAGGAAGACCGGAAGGTATGGGAGGAGGAACCAGCCCCGCGAAGCAACGCGCGTGATCCACGGCAGCACCAGAGGCAGGCAGAGGCCAGGTCGGCAGAGGAGACGGCGTCGGAGGCGCGGGAGCCAGCGACAGCGGCAAATGGGGCGGCAGCGACAGAGGCACCGACAGCGACAGCGACGGAAGAGGCGGCAGCGCCAGCGCCAGCGACGGCGACGGAGGTACCGGCTGCGGCAGCGACGGCGACGGAGGAACTGGCAGCGCCAGCGACGGCGTCGAAAGAACCGACAGCGGACACGGAAGGTGAGAGGTGGGAGCGCGGTCCGTGGGTGTGGCCCTCACCTGCGAAAGCCAAGGCTAGGCCTGTCCTAATGCGGCAATCGTCGTGCCCAGATCCCAGGGCTGAGGTCGCCCGGCCGCAGCTGCAGAGACAGCAGTCGATGGAGGAGCCGATGGGGGAGAATGTCCGCTGGCGACACGTGGACGTCGAAGAATGGCCGGAGGCAGTGGCTCGGGCAGTCGAAGGCACACGCCGGATCGGCCGACGCGTAAAGCGTCTCGTGAGGGTGCGCGGGGTGCGGTACCGGGTTTCGGCGTCGGCAAACCAGGTCGAGGTGTCCGTCGAGGTATGAAAGGGGGGAAAAAAAAAGTTGTGAATGAAATGAAAGAAACCAAATAAAGAATATGAAGTACATCTTACCCAGGGCATGGCAGCTTGATGTCGGGCCAGTCGTGGGGTTAACACGCGAGGTACACCGAGCCCACGAGGGCAATAAAATAAACAAACTTACGCGAAAACGCGGCCGACCAGCGTGTACAATAGATACCGCAAGCGGAAGCAACACGTGAAACGGGGAGCGATCCGGCCACACGTGAAAAGGGTCTGGCAGCACATTCAGAGGCACACCTATCGTGCACGCAAGCCCGCACCTATCGGGAGAATCATGCACGGAGCTGGTTCCGGCACTACATCGGCAGACCCGATCCGATAGGGGGCGAACCGATCGGGCAATGGAGGAATCAGTCCGGAACCAGCGTGAGTGCGCGCCCGCGCGCACGCTTGAATTCAAATGGGAAGGTGGCCGGAAGGAAAACGAAGGGAGTTTTCCTCTGGTAAAGAAAGGGGGAATTGTGAGGAATGGAGTTTCCTCACAAGGGAACCAAGTAAGGGTTAAGAAGAGAATTCACGGCGAATTCACAAGAGAGTGAGAGCCGGCCGGGAGCCGGGTGCCGTTAGAGTGGCAGGGGTCCAGCGCATGACCATATATGGGCATGAGATCATGCCTCCGGTACGAGCCCGTGGAGAGAGTCGGGAATGGAGGAGCACGCAAGGAGCGGCGCTCACGTCAGTTCAGGAACGGCGGGAGCGGGCCGGCAGCAGTCCAGCGCATGTCCATGTATGGACATGAGATCACGCCACCAGCCCGGTCCCTTTAAGAACGTGAGGGACTCAAGCGAAGAGGCCGATGGAAAATTACCAGCGGCGCACGGATTTACCGTGGCGCGGACGCTAGCGTCGAAGCGAGGGTATAAGAGGAGCCCGGCAACAGTGAAGGAGGACAGTCAGTAGAATGCGAGCAACGAGGAAAAAGCGCGAACACAAGCGAGTGCGGTAGAACGACTGACAAGAAGAGTCAACGTGAGAGTCCAAGGAAGAATCAAAGTGACCCAACCAACAGGCAGCAGTACGACCCAGCAAGGGGAACAAGGTCTGCGAAGTGCCAAAGGAGGGACGACAGGTACCGCTATCGCCAAGGCGGTCAAAAGCGACTCGGTGGGTGCGGAGTTGTGTGTGTAGATCAGGCGTGAGCCAGTTCGGACGCATAGCCACAGCACCAGCGAGGAGCCTGAGGGGCCGGTGGCGCGAGAGCGTACAGAAATAAAGAAACGATTCGTTGTTATATAGAGCGTAAGATCCCATAAGTATAAGATACCAATAAAATACCCACAGCAAGTAATTAAACCCACCCGTGCATTCTCTGGTCAAGAGGATGAACGACCAGCGCCACGTTGACGTCCCCATGAAGGATCTAGCGCTGACAATCGTCGCATTGCAGGCGCTAGTTCTCAAAAACTTCGACAAGCTGCACCTAAGGGAGATTGCGACCGCCACCAAGAGCACCCAAACATCCGCGAAGCCGCCACCAGCAGGAACGAAGAGGCAACGAGAGTCTCCCCAGCTGGCCCTCGGGCCTACAAAGAGGCAACGAGGCACCAAGCAGAAGCAACCGACGACTCAGCTTGAGCTGCCAGCGCTGGATGAGGCCGAGATGACACCCTCGGGCGCAGTGGACCATGCTGCCACCCCAGCCGCGAGAAAGCAGCTCAAATGGCAACAGGTGGGCCCCAAGGTGAGAAAGAAAAAGGAACCTCGTTCCCGCGAACCGAGGCCGGACGCGATCATAATCCAGCCCCAGGGAGAGCTAAGCTATAGCGACATTCTTCGAATGGTCACCAGGCGCCAGGACGGTAAGCTCCAGGAAGTGGGCGAAAACGTAAGCAGGATCCGGAGGACGGCAAAGGGCGAGCTGCTGCTTGAGCTAGATGGCGCGAGCAAGAGCAACACGGCGAAGCTCAAGGACGTCATCGGCGAGGCACTGGGCATGCAATCCGGCATTAGGGCGGTGACCGAGGAACTCTGTGTGGAGATCAGAGATCTTGACAGCCTGGTCACAAAGGAGGATGTCGCAACAGAGGTGGCGGCAAATGTCGGCGTACCCTGCGTGGACATTGCAGCGGTCAAAAGCCTGAGGCCGTCTTATGCTGGAACGCAAATAGCGTTTGTGTGCTTGCCCCCCACCCAGGCAAAAGCCCTTCTGGCACCGGGGAAGATCAAAGTCGGGTGGTCGATCTGTCGGCTCCGGCAGCGGATATCTCAGAGGCGATGCTACCGATGTCTAGAGTTTGGACATCTTGCAGCCGTGTGCAAAAGCACGGTGGATCGCACCGGATGCTGCCTCAGGTGTGGCGCAGATGGGCACAAAGCAGCTACCTGCCAGAGCGACCCTTCATCTGCATCGCCAACAAAGCCAAGGAGACGCAACATTACGCGGGCAGCTCAAGATGTCCAGCAGCCAAGGGAGGATCCAGCATGCCGCCCCAAAGATGAAGCTATTGCAGCTTAACCTCAACCACTGTGCTGCGGCCCAAGACCTCTTGAGCCAAACTGTAGCGGAGCTAAAGATAGACCTCGCAGTCCTTAGCGAGCCATACAAGGTCAGGGAGTCGGCTGACTTTATTCTAGATTGTACCAAAAAGGCGGCGCTGTGGATGTGCGGCGATTACCAGTTCACCGACATTAGCCGTGCGAGTGGGTATGTTCGTGCAAAGGTTGGAGCTACGTGGGTCTATAGCGTCTACCTCGCCCCAAGCCTATCCCTCTACGAGTTTGCAGGTATCCTCGATAACCTTGCGGCGGATGTCAGAGGTCGACACCCAGTGGCTATTGGAGGCGACTTCAACGCATGGGCTGAGGAGTGGGGAAGCGTTGCGACAAATGCAAGAAGCAGGGCGGTGCTGGAGACTTTCGCTCCATTGGAAAACGCTCTTCTTAACCAGGGAAGGGAGCACACCTTCTCTAGAGCAGGAGTCGGTTCGGTAGTTGATCTCACCCTGGTCAGCAGCTCGCTCTACAATCTAACTAGCTGGAGCATCAGCAGCGCATACACGGCGAGCGATCATGTGGCAATCATATGCCATATCGGACAGCGGAGAGGTAGCACAGTACCGGCAGAGCCCAAATGGAAATGCTACCGCGCCGACAGCATGAACACGGCGCTGTTCACAGAGCGGGCGGCGAACCTTACGGCGGGTGGAAATGCGGAATGTATGGCAAACCACGTCATGGAGGGCCTGGAGTCAGCATGCGACGCCTCTATGTCCAAGAGGAGGCAATATGGTCGCCACCACCGACCCGTGTTCTGGTGGAACGAGAGTATTGCCCAGCTACGCCGGGAATGCAACCATGCACGTCGACGTTGCCAGCGATCACGCGGAAACCCTTTAGGCGGGCAACTGCAGGTGGCTTTTAGGGACTGCAGACGCGCGCTCAAGACGGCCATAAAGGAGAGCAAGCGCAAGTGCTTCCTGGCGCTCTGCGACACTGCTGAGCACGACCCCTGGGGAAGGGCATACCGGCTAGTGGCCGACAAACTGGGCGGCAAAAAGCAGACACCCCCATCGGACCCGGACCTAGTCAGATCCATTGTCGAGGATCTCTTTCCGCGCATGGCGGACCACATAGAGGAGACCCCCAGCCCACAGGAAACCTCAAACCAGCCCGCCTTTGAAGAAGTGACGCTGGAGGAGGTGAGAATCGCAGCCAGGAGCATAAACCCGAACAAGGCACCAGGGCCTGACTCTATTCCAAATAGGGCCTTGATTCTCGCCCTCTCCTTGCGCCCAGAAATTTTCGCTGCGCTGCTGAACCAGTGCCTTCGAGAAGGAGTCTTTCCTGAGAGGTGGAAGAAGCAGAAACTTGTGCTTATTCCCAAGCCAGGCAAGCCGCCAGGGATGGAGTCGTCGTATAGGCCAATCTGCCTGATAGACACAGCGGGCAAACTGCTCGAGGAAGTGGTGTGCTCGCGACTGGAACGAGCCATCGCGGATGCTGGTGACCTATCACCGCATCAATACGGCTTTCGCAAGGCCAGATCCACGATTGACGCCGTGGGTAGAGTGGTAGACATTGCATCTAGGGCAATCGCTGGCACTCGGTGGAAAGGCGGCTGCAAGGAGTACTGCCTAATGGTCACGCTGGACATCCGGAACGCGTTCAACACGGCGAGATGGAGCTGTATCTTGAGGGCGCTAGGGAGGTTTAATACACCCATGTACCTTCAGCGCATGGTACGAAGCTACTTCGAGAAAAGGCTGCTCTTGTACGACACTCATGTTGGCACGGAGCAATACGAGGTATCTGGAGGCGTTCCCCAGGGGTCGGTATTGGGTCCCTTACTGTGGAACGCAATGTACGACGGCATACTGCGACTCAGACTCCCCCACGGAGTGCATGTGGTGGGCTTTGCGGACTGTCCTGGTAGTGGCTAAGGACTTGGCCGCAGTAGAGACGACCTGCAACGAGACGATTGCGCTTATACAGCAGTGGCTAGAGCTGGTCGGGCTTGAACTCGCACCTCACAAGACTGAGGCAGTGCTGGTGTCCAGCCGGAAGAAAGTGGAGACGGCCAGCATCACAGTGGCAGGCACCCTAGTGTCATCAAAGCGGGCTATCAAGTATCTTGGCGTCCTGATAGACACACGTCTCTGTTTTCGAGAGCATCTGGCGTACTTGAACACAAAGGCGGCATCCAGTAACAGAGCGCTGTCGAGGATAATGCTGAACACCCGAGGACCCAAGCAATGGCGACGACAGCTTCTATCGAGTGTGACGAGATCGGTGATGCTTTACGCGGCGCCAATCTGGACAAAGGCCCTACAGACAGCGAGCTACACCAGAGGCCTGGCAGCCACTCACCGACTCTCTTCACTTCGAATAGTCAGTGCCTTCCGAACAGTCTCGGACGATGCTGCTCACGTGATAGCGGGAATAGCACCATTTGAGTTCCTAGCGGAGGAGCGGTGCACCTTCCATCGGGATACGCATGGCAGAGGCATGGAAGCAGCGGACAAACGGCAGGTGCGCAAGGCTTGCAAGCAGCAGAGCCTCCGGAAGTGGCAACAACGTTGGGGCATTGGACCCACCAACTCATCCCATCCATCGAAGCGTGGGTTGTCAGAAAGCACGGCCAGGTAAATTTCTACCTAACTCAGCTACTCAGCGGCCACGGCTGCTTTCGCAAGTATCTGCACCGCTTCGGGCATGAGGACACACCAGAGTGCTCATGGTGCGGACACAACGTGGAGGAGGACGCCGAACATTCAATATTTGCGTGCGGCAGGTTTACGGCGCAGCGTCACCAGCTGGAAGTAGCCCTGGGTGGGGCAATATCCAAGCACAACCTAGTGCAGCACATGCTAAGGTCCCCAGGTAACTGGGAGGCGACCAGTAACTTCGCGGCTGCGATTATGACGGAACTGCGCGCTGTTGAGCGCCAGAGAAGGGAGCAGCAAGGCTAAGCGACGCCTCCACTTGTGTGAAGCATTGCTTCGCGGCCGTACCACACTTGTCGGGCTCGCATAGTCATGTCACCTTATTGTAAATAGTTAAGTAAAGTAGATCAATTAAATAAATGAAAAAAAAAAAAAAAACACGTGCATTCTCTCGTGTCTGTGAGGCAACATACAAAATTGTTGCAACGAACCGTCGGCCGCTGAGCCAGCCTCGCTGATTTAGACGGACAGAAACAGTTCGTTACAGGGATTAAATCATTTTGTCTACGTCGAGCACTGAGTGGATGCCTCAGATTCTGTGTTTCGTCGCTCCGCCTGGGAATAGGCAAGAGCCGTTTCTCTCCAGCAATTCTGACGCCACCCTAGGGCGGGTGTTTCTTTCTACTCGGCGAGATTCCGCAGGCAATGTGAGCCTTGCAGAGTGCGTCGCCAATACGGCCATCGTCCCTAGCCTCGAAGACCCAATATAATTCTTCCAAGGGAGCGTGCGCCAAACCGGCTCGCCTGCGTGTATACTTGTGTTGACCTGGAGATGGGCGTACCGCCAAAACGTGGAATATATTTTTGTATAAGGCTGTTTAGAGACCCAGATAAAAGGCATGCGCGATATCTTTGTATGCTGCAGACCGTAGAGGAGAATCCATTAGGATTGTTGGGTTCACGACCCCAGACCGTTTAATTATTGAGAATTGACCTTGCTTTTGAATATAGTTCGGCCTAGAGGCCTTGAATAGTTCTGACTGATCGACAAGTCCCGAATAAAAATCAAAAGATATTAAATTAAAGAAAGACTAATTCCTGAATTCAAACTAATCCTAATTTTAAACTTCATTAAAGTGAAACAAAACTCGAAAAGTCTGAATTTGAAAACAGAACTGATTCTTAATAGAGAAATTCGTAGAAAGTAGATATTCCTTTGTATTTTATACCTCTTTATCTTATATTATCTCCATATATATATATCTTTATGCCATCATATACCCTCATTATATATTGTTACCAATTATTATATTACTACATATTTCCGTCGCCATCACTTTTGTATTATGATACCCGTTAGTTAGAATTAATGATAGAAATGAAGCTGAATATAGTGAATTACCGAAAGTTTATTTGTGTTAGCTCAGATATGATTCTGAGTTTTGAGTGGAACACCTGATTGAACTCATGCTGAAGGACGCGTAATCGTAGGGAAGGGATCGCTTGAAGTCTCCCACTTCAAAGATCCGATCATTGGTAGGGAGGGTCCAAAAGGAGTCACTTCGACATCTGTGGGCTCGTAATCCGACATTCTTTCGTTTCCTTTTCCTTTCTCACCTATCCTTTCTCATTTTCTTTTGTTTTGCCCTACCGATATAGCTTCTAGCATTGTATTGTCGTACGCACGCTAATTCTTGAAATTTTTTGTTCGCCCAAGACCACCAGCCCCGAAACCGACGAGCTAGAGCCGATGAAAACGCGTGCCGCCCATGCCATTCGATGACCGTGCTACCAGGCTATCGTCGTTACACGTTAACCTTCGAATGTAGGATGGTAGGAGTCGTCAGGTATAGTGAGCGGAAGGGCTCGGGTTAACAACGCTATTGTTGGGTCCGAGACAAAGCACAGATCTAGCAATCGACCCAAGGAATTTTTCACATGGTTGACTTCAGACAGGGATAGGTCTAGCAAGCCGTCGATAAAGTCTCGTTTACCGAAGACCACACAGCACCTGGCAAATTGAAATCACCAAGAACTATCATATGATCTTTATCTGATAGCGAGGAAGAAACAGGAATTCCAGGTCTTGTTGAATCTGGACCATGAAATGTTCCGACGTGAAGTTTGAGTCCACTGCAATGAGAACACTACCTCCACGCCGAGACGAACGGTCATTTCTAAAAATTGTGTACCGACTTGCCAAAACTTCGGAACTAAGAATGTCCTGCTTTAACCAAGTCTCAGCAAACACAATAACATGGGACGAAAATGCGAGACTCTGAAGAAAAAGAGTGCTGAGCTTACTACGCAAGCCTCTAGCATTCTGGTAGGGAACTAAAAGAGAGGAAGTTAGTTTTTTGGATGGGTAGAAGTTGAGGTGGAAAATGAGAGTAAAGATGGAGCACTGGTCTGACTACTAGGAAGAGTTATGGGGGGCCTACTCTTTTTCTTAGCCTTAAGCTCTTTAACCAAAAAAACTCCGGTCAAAACTTGGCGGAACAAATGGTGTCAAAATGAGCCGGGAGACGCTTATCTTAAAGGAAGATATCTCCCTGGCGTAAGAAAAGTTAAACTTTTCCACCTTGTAGCGGGCCTGAAGCGATCTGTGCTGAAACGATAAATGGCGGGAAAAACTAATCGAGTAGATTCTTGACTAAATATCGATCTTGTGGCTCAGGGATGGCAATGATAGAGTGAAACAGTTTAATCCTCTTGTGGATTGCCATATTTGGGGTGAGCAAGGAAATTAGAGTACGCAGAATGCATTTTTAAGACAAGTTTTCCATGGCGCACGAAATAACTGCTCCCGCTGTTTAATGGAGTAGAAGACAGGCAAAAGGAGTCTCAACGTAATGTCGCCTTAAGGAGAAGCGTGCTCCGCCACGAAGATCGGACGGTCTTTTACAATTGCGGGGAAGCGGTCCACGCTATCTTTACGCTTCTCGCCTTCCAGTCACTGGCCAAGTAAGCCGCTAGTCGCCGCCGGCCAGAGGCTGGAATAGCAATCAGTAGAACCTTTCGTTCGGCTGCATCGTATCTCACTAGGAGCGCCCTAGACAGGGCAAGACTAGCAGCGCCGCGCCGAGGCGCTCAAGAAGAACTGAAGCAGACGTAGAGAACCCGCTGATGTCTCTCTAGAGCCACCTGCGGAATTCGATTCGGCCCCAAGGACGGGCGTTTGCTCTCGAGGATGCCGTAATCTCCTCCAGACCTTAGCAACCAGCTAGTGAGGAGGAAACGAATCCTCCTACCGTGAGGTGATAGTCCACATTCTGTCGCTCCGGGCAGTTATCTCGCTCGCCCAGTTGCTACTAGTGTCGATCGGCGTTTCAAGCCGTAGTGTGAAGTTCTAGAATTCAAAAAGCAGAGCTGCTGCCTAAACAAGTCGCAACCTCCTACAGAAGTTTTTAAGATGGTCTTTCTAAGCCTTAATTTGTTTAAAATTCAGCATAATTGCCCAGTCTCAGTTGTAAACATCAATTAAGTTTCAATTAGTTAAAACTTATACCGTTAAATATCCCTAATGCACATTTTTTAGTTAAATTCGATGTTACCAATACTGAATCATACTCATTAGCTTAAATTCACATATACACCAGTTCTCTAAATCATTTTCCGTATAATTAACATTCATAAATATCCTTAAGATACTTTTAGTTGCTTTTTTCAAAAGAGAAATGCACGTAAAGTTTTGTGGTTATGTAGCAGATTGTTGAGAATGATTAGAGTGCCTTGATGTAGCCAGCAAAAAGACACACACCCTTCCCTTTCCAGAGATAACGTTTAAGGTTCAGCACACGTCGGGAGATCGATCTTTCGCCGAGGGATAAAATGTATTGTGCGTGAGTAAATATCAAACTGTACGTGTGTAGTGTGGTACGCGAACAAACCCTTGCTCTGCATCAGGACCATTCCGTCTTGTTCGATGGTCTGTCGTGGCCCAAGCCTCAGCGCTTGACTTTAAACCGATTTTTCCATGTATAACTAGAAAAGCCCTCTGCGTTTAGTTATCGACCGTACTTTGAGAATAAGATTCCTAGATTTTCTAGTACAAGTTAACTCTCGAGAATCAGGACTGAACCTGAATTAAAACTAAATAAGACTTTTGTTTCAAATAATGCTTCAGGACAGCTTTTTTTTGGAAAAAAAAATAGAATTAATGGTTTTGACCTATCGACAAAGCCCAAAGCCGACGAGCTAGATCCGGATAATTATAGCGTTGCACGTTACAACCTTTAAGCCAACAGCTTTTATTTTGCTTTGTATAAAAGCGGTTACATCATTGGATGTGAGGTCAGGGACTAGCCGCGAGACAAAAACTTGTCGCTTTGGTGGGACTCCGACCAGTAGTTTTGGCACCACAGGCCTATCCGGTGGTCCTGGACATCTATTAGCTGGTGGCAGCGAAACTGAGGGGATAATTAAAGAGTTGGGTGCGGACTCAACAGACACGGACGCTACAGACACGTCTACCTGCATACTCTCCGAAGTGATGCATTCGGCTCCCGAATCTGCATCACCAGCAGCGATCGTTTCCCCTGGAGTAGCAAGCGTAATCAACTGCTGCACTACGGGAGTGGTCGGACATGAGGCAGTCGGCACTTGCAAGTCCCGCGGAGTAGACTTCTTTCGCCTCGGAGACTCAGCCAGCAGCTGTAAACTGCTGAACTGAGTGTCCATGTCCAAGAGCCGATCATATTGCTGGTTAAAGCCTACGATCAGCTCTTTGAAGCCACTCCGCGTCTGCCTCATGAACGAACGCATTTCGTTTTCCACAGCACGGCATTCCTCACAACTATAAAGCAGGCCGTTTTTTTGTGAAATGGCGTCTCCTACACGGTACGAGATCCCTACACATTTTGCATGCACTACGCTTTCGCAAAGCCAGCACAGGATATTGGGCTGGTCATTGGTGATCTGCTTCTTGCAGGTTTTTTTGGCACAGACGACAGAATATTCCATATTTATGTCTTTTATTTTTTTTTACTTCGGGAAAAAAAAGTTCAAAACAAATAGCAATCAGACCACTGTGCAGAGCAAATGCTTAGAGCAATGCTTAAAGCGAAATCGGTAAAAGATGAGAGAGGAGAGTGGTTGCAGCAACAGCTTATAAGTGAGAGCGTTACTGCACAAAAAGTTACAAGAGCGAGAGCGAAAGAGCAGTTATTGAGAGTTAGGTGATAAAGAGAGTGATAGACGGGAATTCCTACGACAAAGAGCGGCTAAATGTAATGAGAGGGCGTACTTACGAAAAGCAACAACACAAACACACGAATAACCGACGCACAAAATTAATTAAATAAGTTGTGTTTTTACACAATCATCAGGCATGCACCCGCGGTAAAATTTGATTTTAGTGTAAGTTAGTTAGAGAGTTAAATTATAGATCAAAAACACCGGCTGTTTAAGTTAAACAAAAGGAAAATGCGGAGCGCAAAACAAAAACACGTCTGGTCACTACGAAAGAGAACGAACGATCACTACATGCCAATGTAAACCCTTTTCTGGTTCTACTAATTTCGCTATCATTTATCCAATGCTTCTGTTGACTCTTTACACCTGACCATTTGCTTGGGGCAATCCTGTTGCAATTTAAATGTGTTTAATGTCAGTCTCTGTCAAGAACTCATCGAACTCGTTTGATTTGAAACAACTTCCTCAATCTGAAATTATGCGTATGGGTTTGCTGTATGCTCTAAAATAGTCTCTTAACGAAACGATGTATTCGTTGTTTTTGTTGAATATAAGCGCACAAACTTTGTAATGGCATCAATGACTACTAAGATGTGCTTATTTGATCTTCCTGAATCAACCGGACCGTAGTGATCGGTGTGGATTCGTTCAAATGGCTTATTTCCTTTTGGAATGGAGTGTAAAACGCTACGCATTTCAAACAATTTTCAATATGACCGGAGCATTTTTCTTTTACGTTTGGAAACCAATAGCTTTTGCCTATTATATTCATCATTTTGTCTCTGCCTGTCCTATTTCGTTATGATATTTGTATAACTGTTGCTTGATATTTCTAACTATTTGGTCCTTGGCTTGGCAAATAACTAAGTTGTCTTCAAACGTGTTTGTTTCTACAATGAGAATGTTTGTGCATCTACTTAGCGCATCTACGTGCTGCATCCTGTTGCCTTCTCTATGGCTCAACTCATAGTCATAACTTTGCAATTCTAAAGCCCATCTAGCAATACGCGGGTTTAGGTCAATTTTGTTGAGCGTTAGCGTTAGTGAATTACAGTCAATAAAGATCTTGAACCGTTCTCCATATAAATATATGCGAAACCTGTGTAAATAATTGCCATTGTCTCCAGCTCAAAGCTGTGATATTTTGATTCCGCTGGAGTTTTACGCTTAGAAAAATAAAAGATTGGATGCAGTTTTCCGTCGTCTGAAGTAGCACTGCCCCGAAACCAAGAGCGCTTGCATCACAATGCAGTTCTATCTCGTCTTTATGATTATAAAGTGCTAAAATAGGTGCTGGCATTAGCATTTTCTTAAGCGTTGAAAAGCAATTTAATTCGTTTTCACCAAATTTAAACTTTGTATCTTTTTTCAGAAGATCGAAAAGAAGTTTGGCAACAGTTGAGAAATCTTTTATAAATCTCCTGAAATAGGAGAATAAGCTAAGAAAACTTCTCACAGCCTGCACCTTATCTGGGATTCGAAACTTTTTGATTGCTTCTAATCCTTTGTCATCTGCTTTTATACCTTGTCCGTTGATTGTTAACCCCAGATATTTGATATTAGATTGTAAAAACTCACATTTGTTATAATAAAAACTTCTTTCAGCGTTTCTAAGTGTTCTTGCGTATCTTTGCTAGCTACCATGATGTCGTCCATATATACGATCACTTGTCCATCCCTAATTAAATCATCGAATATTTTATTAACAAATCTTTGAAACACTGCTGTTGCCGTTTTGAGGCCCTGTGGCATTCTAAGGAACTCAATTTGTGTCACGAACGATGTATACCTAATCGATTCCTCATTAACGAATACATGGAAATGGCAATTTTCGAGATCAAGTTTCGAAAAGACCCTTTTGTTGGCTAATTTGTCCAGCAGATCATCGATGAGTGGTTTGGGATAGTTGTCCTTAATCAAAGTCTTGTTAAGCTTTCTAAAATCATAACCTTAAATCCCCCGTTTTCTTTTTAACTAGTACGATAGGTGAAGCGTATTCAGAATCGCTAGGCTTTCTTATTCATTTTCTTAAATATTCATCAGTTGTTGCTGCACTTTATCTTTCTCGGTATATGACAGTCGCCTTGGAGCACAACTGAAAGGTTTTGATTTCTCTAAGTTAAGTTTTATCTCACTTTTGACTAAAGGTTCTTTTGGTTTAACCGTCCTTCGATTGTTTGCATTAGTTGACACTTGAGCCTATGACAGATGTAATAAACTTTTTTGTCTTCGATATAATGTCTGGAACGATAATTTCATTGAATGTGTCATCAGCTTTGCTGCTAAGGATTTCATTCATAACCATCGCATCGGTGTTTATCGAATTAACTGTTTTCTTTTTAAAATTGTTTGGTCCGATAGAATCGCTTAAAGCTTAAAACTTCATTAGTTATTCCTCTTACAGTTTCTCTGAAAACGTTACTCATGGTTTCATTAAAAATTTTGTTTACCTCTTTACTAATAGTTTCACTAACAATTTTATTAACTTCTTCACTAACAGTATCACTAACAATTTCATTATTATTATCTTTTTTAAGCACCTCATCTTTAACTATTTTATCAAAATTTTCTATAATCTTTGCACTACTTATTATACTAGTAAGTACTATGAAAATTTTAAAATCCCGAAATCTATCAGAAAAAGTAATTTTGGTTCAATTTTGTTGAGTAGTGTTGCCGACAGATATGGCAAGCGGGTTTATCTTCAATGAAAGGTTCCTCTAGCAGGCGGAGACTCTGATTACCGCTAACTTGGTAGCGGTCAGGTCGATTCCTGGGGATTGGACACTGGACAAATACATGGATCGACGTCTTATGCTGCCGGCGTCAGTATTCTGGAAGCTCAATAAGCGGAGTGATATCCTACCGAAATGGCTTCTATGCTTCCGTCCCGTTAAAAACGAGCAATTCTCCTTGACACGCTTCCTTCTTCGCCGCCATTAAGTTGGTGGTGCAGGCTCGGTAGAGCATGTCTCCCGACTAGCTCGGATCCGGCTCTGAACTCTTGACCCCGTGAAGGCAAGAGTCAACCCTAGCATGGCCTCACTGCTTGCAAAGACAACCATGGGATCAGCAACGCGACTGCACGAACGAAGGGGAACAACGACCCGGGAGTTGGGACCCAACAGAATGGATAAATTTCTAACACCACAAGCAGAGACGAAGGCAGAAAAGGCATTCGCGAAGAGTGCAAGACTGGCGAGATCACCGGATGAGGTGAGACCAGCAGCTACATTAGGTAGAGGAGCCCAGGAAAGGGTACAGCACGGTGCTACGCGACCTTGGCCAAGAGATCGCTAATCTGGTGGAAATGCTGGAGGTCGGAAAGAGGCGCTCCATACACCAGCCGATGAGGGACTCTATAGAGAGCATCCGGGTGCTCTACGAGCTCGTGGCTATCCAGCTCGTGGCTATCCAGCTCCACGATGACAAGGCGAAGGCGGTCATACGCAAACATCAGTCCTCCCAAACCTCGCCGTTGTTCCGGACAGCGGTGGAGACGAAGAGGAAGCAGACAAATGTGAATACTCCAGACAATAAGAGAAGCAAAAGGGCTGCTGCCCAGATGGCAACCTGCTCTGTCGGTGTAAACACAAAGACACCCGAAGCAGCCAACATGGAGACTCCAACGGCACCTCCAGCGAATACGGAGGGGAAAAAGGTGACCAGAAAGACGAGGTCACGAAAGCCTAAGCCTACTCGGGTGCTGACCGAGCGGGCATGCCCTGATGCCATCATCATAGCAGCGAAAATTCCGAGTAGCTACGCAGATATTCTGCGTAAGCTCAAGCTGAACGAAAAGCTCCAGGGGCTAGGCGAAGCAGTGGCAAGAATTCGCCGTACCCAGAAGGGGGAACTCCTTCTCCAGCTAAACAAGTCTGGAGAGGAAACCTCGTCCCTCCAGAACTTAGTTGGCGAGTCACTGGGAGAGGTAGCAGGTGTCCGCACGATCCAGCAGCGAGTCATCGTCGAATGCAGCGACTCGGATGAGGTAACCACCAAGGAGGAGATACGGGAGGCCATCATGTCCGAAATCCAGCTGTCAAATGTGGCACTGGACGACATAAGCCTCAGGAAGGGGTACGGACAGACGCAGATAGCGACTATACGTCTACCGACAGAGGATGCCCGCAGTGCCTTGAAAGTAGGCGTGCTTAAGGTCGGCTGGGTTAGAGGCAGGCTTAGAGAACGGGTCATGTCACTAAATGCTTCAGATGCATGGAGTTTGGACACATGGCCAGGCAGTGCAGGAGCTAGACTGACCGATCCAAGATGTGCCGGAGATGCGGTAAGGAGGACCACCTCGCAAAGGATTGCGAACTGGATCCTCAGTGCATGCTCTTCAAGGGCAAGACTGGAGGCTGGAGGCATGTCGCAGGCAGTGGCAGGTGTCCTCTATTTAAGAAGGCACTTGCTAAACGGCTAGCATGAGGTGAACACAGCTAAACCTCAACCATTGCGTGCGGCCCAGGCACTCCTGAGCCAGGACACCAAGGAGAGGAGACCAGACGTGGTCCTGGTATGTGAACCCTACAAACCCGTACCCGATACCCGATACAGAGCAAGTGTAGGAAGATCGCGATCTGGGGCGTGCGGACCCCACCACTAGACACTGACGTGTCCAGGGAGGGCTTCGTGCGAGCCAGACTTAGCGGCGTAACTTTCTACAGCTGCTACGCACCGCCGAGCTGGGAGCTGCCACGGTTCCAAGCCATGCTGGAGAACATTGCGGAAGACTCCCGCGTAAGGGCGCCCTTCGTCATAGCCTGGGACTTCAACGCTTGGGCCGTAGAATGGGGTAGCAAAGAGACCAACACAAGAGGGTACTGCCTGTTGGAAAAGTTCTCGTCTCTGGATGTTGG
Organism: Drosophila ambigua; assembly: GCA_018150905.1. NCBI lineage: Eukaryota > Metazoa > Arthropoda > Insecta > Diptera > Drosophilidae > Drosophila > Drosophila ambigua. Next base: position 726,706 of record JAECWS010000099.1, read on the forward strand.
GCTGGCTAACGACGGAGCTAGGATGACGTTCTGCAGGGCGGGACGGTCTTCAATAATAGACCTGACCTTCCTTAGCAGCTCCCTGTCTAGGAATTTCACCTGGAGAGCGGGGGAGGAATTTACCTTCAGTGACCACCAGGCGATCCACTTGGAGCTCGGACGACCCAACAGAGGTCCCAGTAAGCCGAAACTAACTGGCCCGAAATGGAAGGATAGCCTCTTGGACATCGCATCATTCTCGAACTCTATAAGGCAATGCGAGTGGAGACCAGCTGGCAACTCAGCGGATTACGCAGCAAGGGAACTGACGCACCGGATCGTTGACGCATGCAACGTATCAATGCCTAAGAGGAGACGCTCTCAGAGACGCTCTCAGAGACGCTCTGAGGGGGAACTGGAGACGCAGGAGATTGACGAATTCAGGAACGCCTGCCTCAGAGCGAAACGTCGCGCCCAACGAGTGAGAGGCCGCCAGGACTTCGACACAAGGCAAGTAGAATTCCGCATGGCGAAACAGGTGCTGAAAGCTGCCATCAAAAGGAGCAAGAGCGACAACTTCCGCCGCATCTGTGACGGTATTCCAGCAGGGCCGTAAAGCTCGCAGTGGCCATCTGGCCTGAACTCTTTGTCGACGCCTTTAACAGCTGCTTGTTTGAGGGACATTTCCTGAAACGATGGAAGCGGCAACGGCTCATCCTGCTGCCGAAAGACAACAAGCCACCAGACGAACCTGCTGGGTACCGGCCAATCTGCCTGATGGACAAAGTGGGAAAGCTGCTGGAGAGAGTTCTCTTAAACAGGCTCTTATAGTTCATAGAGGAGACAGGAACTCTATCCGAGGAACAATACGGCTTCTGGAAATCTCGCTCGACAGTGGACGCCATCATGGCGGTGTTCAACATCGTGACAGGGCACAAGATGGAGGTGACGCTCGACGTTCGAAACGGTTTTAACACGGCCAGTTGGGAAAATATTGAGTCTGCACTGCGCTGGATCGGAGTACCAGGATATCTGCTGAGGATAATCTCCAGCTACCTCTCAGATAGGGTGCTAGGGTACGAGACGGAGCAAGGAGAGACAGAGTACGAGGTCACGTCAGGAGTTCCGCAAGGATCGGTTCATGGACCGCTCCTGTGGAACTTAATGTTCGACAGTGTGCTTAGACTGCAGCTACCAGCAGGATGTCAGCTAATTGGCTTCGCCGACGACCTGGCACTAGTCGTTGTAGCTAAGGTGATCAAAGGAATCAAGTCCGCAGCCAACACAGCAATCGAAGCAATCGCCATTTGGATGCGAGAAGCTGGTCTAGATTTGGCCAGTCATAAGACAGAAGCGATCCTGATCCTGTTTTTTCGACAATTAATTGAGGCCAAATAAATAGTAGCACAATACATTTTACAATAGCGGAGAGCTCAATGTCGACATTAAAAAAAGCGATATTTTTTTATAAAAACATTACAATGTATTATATGTACAGCTGTGTTCAGCTGTGTTTTGACTACTTTCAAAAATAATTTGTAGACATTCAAAGTCTAAGTCAAATTAAAGAAGATATACTGTAGATACTGCAACATTACATGTTACATTTTCTTTAAGATTAGAAAAGTCTCAAAAATATTTTTGAAAGTGGTCAGGTGCGGCACTACTATTTTATATTATATATTTAATTGTTATATATATATTAAATTGTATTTACTTATTTATTAATTTTTACTTTTATACTTTTACTTTAAAAAAATTGACTCGAAAACAATTTTTTTTCTTAAATTACAATTAATAATATCATAAATATACCAAAACATTTAAAAATAATTAACGATAGCAATATGATTGGTGATTGGGCAGACTAGTTAAGACAGAAATGGAAGAACTGGCCAGAAATTTTGAACTTTTCGATCGCCAAGGAGTAGAAAGGGAACATGATATTCAAACAGGCAACGAAGATTCTGTGATGCAGGAAGATGTTGAAGAAGTGCAGGAGGGCATGGAAGTAGAATTGGCAAAAGAAGATTTAAATTCAAAACTTAAGAAGTGGTTTGTAAAGCACAAACACACGCGTAGTTGCGTTTTAGATTTGATAAAGATTTTAAATGAGGAGAATTTGAACATTAGGCCATTTTATTTTATATATTAAATATTACCAAATGATTACAGGTAGAACATAAAGTGGATTCTACATTAACTTACAGCACTCGTTGCGCAGAGTTAATAGCAGATGAAGGTTTTTCAAACAGAAAGTACCCAAGTCAGCATGAAAATGATTATTTTATGGTTCAGTCCGCTTTGATGTGATTTTTAGCAAAATAAACTAAAATAAAGTAGAACAAAAATATAGAAGGAAAATAAATGTACGATTTCCAAAATATTAACGTCAATCCATATTGTTCAAACATGAACATGTCAATGTACGAGTACATTAAGAAAAGATTCTGTACACAATCTATATATTTCTAAATTTAAATGTAGTAGTACATAAAGTCGATAATTAACGACCGTTTGAAAGAAAGGGCAAAGATGTGTGGTAATAAATACGCGACAAGCAACGCACAAGTGGAGATCCCACTGATCAAATGTGGAGCTAAGCATTAATGTTGTATGCAATTAGTTGCATGCACTCAAACAACCCCCACGGTAACTGTAGTCTATGGGTCTAGCGATAAGAATAGAATATCAATTGTACCACATACATTGTTTGTAAACTGATATAAGGCTCTGATTTTAAGAATAAAATTTAGTTTGAATTTACAACTCAACTCGCAAATGTCTAGACTTTTCTTAAGGTCTTAACATTTTGGTCCTTCGAGACTCTCCGTTGTTTCCCCCCTGTGGTAAGAGCACGGAGTTAAACCAGCTCCTTAAAGACTGCAGCACCACTGTCTGGTACCACTGTAGCTCCAAAAGTTGCGAAATAATAAACTCGGGTTTCCCTTTTGTAGTAAGAAACCGAGTATAAAAATTAATGAAACAGAAGTTTCAAATAAATTCGATAAAATACGTGCTATACAGGCAGTATTTTTGAATTCTTACAATATAATTTATATTGTAGTCGTGTAAATAAATACGCGACGGGGGCAAGTTCGAGGCCGAAACATCGAAAGTGAAAATAAAATCCATCAACATGAAAAGTACAAAGTGAAGTGGAGGTTAGAAAATTGGAAAAAAAACCAAGCAGCCAAAAATCAAAAAAAAAATAACGACGCCAGTGCCAACAAGCAGTATTGACTATTGCATCAACAACAGCTTCAATAGCTACAGCAGCAGCAACTATAGCAGCGTCAACTACAGCAGCAGCGTCAACTACAACAACAGCGACGTCAGAAGCGGAAACAACAACAGCGTCAACAGCGACTTCAGAAGCGGCGACAGAAACTACTGCAGCAGCGTCAACTACAGCAGCAGCGACATTAGCAACTACAAAAGACGGCAGCGGCAGTAGCAACAGCAGAAGAAGATTCATCAGCTAAGTCAGATATACTCGTATTTTATTTTTAAAACTATTTTAACTTAATTAAGTACAAGATGTTGTCGGAAAAAATTATTCAGTTGTTGGAGGCACAGTCAGCAATAGTAGCTGAGATAAGAAGGATTGAGGCTGGTCATTTGACCAGTAACGTAATCCAAAGGCTAGGAGAGCTAAAAAATGAGGTTACAGCTAATCATGCTACTTTAGTAACCTATGGTGTAGTCGATCATGACTACTTTACGAAAAATCAATTTGAAAAAATTGTAAAAAACATTCAGGACATACAGAATAGGTATGATCTATTAAAATCTACTGGAGCCTTATCAAAAGGGAAGTAGAAATGGCAAAGTTAGGACCAGTAGGGACTGGAACTTTGAAGAGAGATACAGAGCCAAGAATAAGCGATAGTCTTGAAAAAAATTGTTGAGGAATTCGACAAATATATAGACCAGCTGAGAGCTTGTATAGAAGAAACTACTAGGAGAGTAGATCAGGCTGGCTTGCTTGAATGCCAGCGCAGGAAAAGTACCATAGAATTCCTCTCGAATAGACTTAATCAGAAGGTTGAGGATTACTATAAGACTTATGCTACAAATCCCAGCGTTGACGAGCAGATCTTCGAGTTAGAATTCGAAATTCAGGGTATATTAGACACCTTAGATGATAGGGTGCAGGCCATAAGTAATGCAAATGGTAACATTAGTAATGGGACAGCAAATAAAAGGGAAGACGATGATTTTCCCGTTCTACCAAAAGCAAAGGTACCCACATTCTCTGGAGAAGAAAAAGAGTGGGACGGATTTTTACAGTTGTACTGTGACATAATCCATAACAGAGATGATATGAAAACATCTTTGAAGTTTGAATTTACAACTCAACTCGCAAATGTCTAGACTTTTCTTAAGGTCTTAACATTTTGGTCCTTCGAGCCGGATATCCTAACCACATATTCATATACATAGGGAGTTTGCACGGAATTCGAGAACATTGTTGGAGCTTCCGAACTGGAAATTCACTGAGTTTAGGCAATTATTTTTTTACACTGGCACTGTGGCTCTTAAGGATACAATCCATGAAGAGCAGTACTAAGTATTTTAATTGCTGCACTGCACATATAGTCTGCTCTGCTCGGAAAATCAACGCGAAAATAATATAGAAAACGCGAAAATAATATAGAAAACGCTCAACAAATGTTAAATCTTTTTGTTGACAATTTTCCTAATACACTACTCGAAAAAATCGAAATTTTTTTTTCCTCAAGGATCCAAACCGACTTTTTCTGATAGATATGGGGCTTTACAATTTGTTGAAGAATTTTCGTTTTTTTTCTATGGCAGAATTTTTTTTTGAAGAATTTTTTAAGTCTGGTATTTTTTAAAGCTTTTTTCAGAGGTAGCGCTATTTTTTTCACATAACTCTAGTATCTTATGTCTGGTTGTAAAGAACTTTGCTGTTTTAAAAAGATAATTGAAGTAGCTAGAAGTCAAGCCCAAACTGTGATTTAAGATTAAGCTTACCTTCTGAGAAATATAAAGCATTGAAATGCAAAAATTATGACCAACCAGTCGGAATGAGTTCCAGACTGCTTTTTAATTCGTAGATAAAATATTTTCAAATTCATCATCCTTTAGTAGTTTTTTAAATTATGGGTCCATCACATACGCCTTCTTTAACTTTTGCCAGCGAAAGACAGAAAGACATTTTTTAAGTAACTCATCGATTCACCTTCCTTTGTTTGCTGCTCACTGATAGAATCATTGAAAAAGTATTCAAAACACTTAAAGGGCGTATCAAGCTTTTTGATATCTCCTAGGTCAAGCTCAGTAAAGGAAATCGCAGATTTATCCAAGACAATTCTTTTGGCGCCACAATATCTTTTTGAATATCTGTGATTTTGGATATATAACAATTTGGTTATTGTGCTTTCTTCAGCATGAGCAATATAATGCCCAGCAGGCGCTTTGCGTTTGCGTTTCTGTGCTTGAGATGAATTCGATGCAATCGAAGTTGAGGGTGACAACAATTTCGCCAATGGAGCAGGACTTCCGCCTGAAGTTACACAAATCTCTGAAGCCAGCATCTGAATCTGAAATATTTACCGCTTTTTCAATCTCTTCTTTATCTTCATCATTGATGGGAAACGCTGCCTCGCAAACATCATCAGCTAAATCATCCTCCAATTCTTCTTCTCCGTACGTATCAAAGTCAAAATCCGTCGAATTCAAAAACTTCTCAATTTCCACATCGGAAAGAGCTAATAGCCTATGCATTTGTCGTCGTTCCATGTCTACTAGAGAAATTATTTGGACTTTAATATGTCTTATCTGTTCCACTTTCAAACTTACCTTATAACTTTTTTTCCCCGAATTGTCCCAAGACTAAAGGACTTCCTTGTAGAAGCAACAAAAAGATTACGAAACCTTCCTTTTATAAATACGGCATTATTTTGCGTCCTTGACACAATCAGCAACACGTTAGTAATTTTTTCTTCCAGTTGCGACTTTAAAAAATGTTTAAAAAAATTTTTTTAATTTGCACTTTTTCAAAATAATTACTGCGACGAAATTTCAAAAACTTTCAACTTCAAATGACTGAAGCAACTGACGCAAGCGCTGGAATGCAAAGGCGTTCCAAAGAAAACGAAAATAATTTTGGTTTTTTTCGTGTTAGACAAATGCAAAACGAAAACGAAAAAATAATGCGGAAAGCGAATATGGGGGTTTTGAAGTTGGACCGTCTAGATTCGGTCTTAGGCACTAGAGGGTTAAAAGACTGTGCCTTACAATATTTTTACATTCCAGCATGTTCAACGGAGTCTGGGAGGATGTTCAGCCGTGCTGGAATACTCATATCGGATAGACGAGCCTCCTTAAAGGCTAGCAACGTAAACAAATTGTTATTTGCAGGCAGGAACCAGTGGGTTCTGGAGCAATAAAAGAAAACAATGGATCTAAAAATGTGTTTATATTCGATTAAATCGAAATTTTAATTGTAGATGTGAATTTGTGAATGTATGCATATATATGCATGTATATACGTATATATGTATATTATTTAGTATATACAACTAAAAATCTACTTTTTAATCTCTGCAATCATTTCAATATGAAATTTTTAAATTATTGACAAAACACCCAAACATCGATGACATCGATGTTTCTGCATTTCTACTCTACTTCCCTAACACGTTCAGACCGGTACCGGTAAAACTTGAACACACGTATTTTCCATTAGGTATCACGCATTTACAAATACCAAGCTTACCCTGAAATTGAGTCGCCCGCCAAAAAACAAAGCTCAAATTCTACCACTAATTGGGCAGAGATAAAAACGAGATCGATTCGGTCCCGGAAAACCAATGAAGTGGGCATTCTCAATGAAATTATCAAGCGCTGGGAAGCCCTAAACACCAGTAAGTTGAAATATACATATTGTCATATATATATATATATATACATACATACATAAAGTAAGAAAACATATGTGTACACCTTCATTACTCTAGTTTGAACACCTACAGTAAGCACAGTGGTTCAGCCCCCCTTCCACGTGTAGCACGACTGCCCGTGCCCCTGCAACCAGTCGGCGAGATCAGCCACCATGCGCAGTACGTACCGCCGCAACAGTGCATTGTTCTGAGCCGCTTTCCTTTTGCTTTCCAGGTGTGTTACGGATTCTATGCGTCGACAACTCGGAGCTCGCATGAAAATACAACCGCCCTTGAAAATAGCAACTCTCTCCTCTGCGAGTGATGGTGGGTTTGTTTGTACGATTTTTGCCAGCCCCTGCATAGGCCGGCGGCTCCCATACATACGCCACTGCCATCGCCATTGCCTCAACAGCAACAGCAACAACAACAAAGGCAGCAGCAGTGCTGCCGGCGACACTGGGGATGCCATTGCCATTGTCGTCGTCGCCGTCGTCATCTGGTCGTCATCTGGTCGTCATCCAGCTCCAAGGCCGGTGGCAGCCAAGCCAGTGCATGCTCCCCAGCCAGTGCATAGATATCCTAAGGTCATCATTAGGAAGCACAAAGAGAGGGACCGATATGATGCCAAAAAGCCTGCCTCTCACTTGCCCACCAACATTACCTCCCCATTACCAGCAAACACATATGCCAATGCAGTTATTCTGCAGCCGTGCAGTGTCCAAATGTGCGCCAGTGGGAGAGTGGAGATGAGCGAGAGTGATGAGGAGAGGGAACAGCAACTACAACTGCATCGTCGGCAGCAGCAGCTGCAGCGAAGTCAGCAGCAACGGCAGCAGAGACGATCATCGGAGAGCGCATGCGCAAGTGCGGTGAACTCTGGTAGCGGTCAGTGCCCTTCGGCCCTGGCCTGCTTCTGCTCTTCCCACTCTTCCCACAGCTGCAACAGCAACAACAGCTGCTGTGCCAGCCACCGTCTGGCCTTCCACCCACGAAAAATGCCTTCTCACCATTTGGAAATCCAAATCCGAATGCTCTGCCTTCTTCGTCGTTATGCAATTCCGTGGCAGCCGCCAATCCCATGCCCATTTCCAAGCCCATGAACGAAAACATCAAATAGCAATGCCTATGGCAATAATGGCAGCTGCCACAACAAGAACGCCAATTCGACAAAAACAGCCAGCAGCAGTGGTCTCCCACCACCAACAGCACTTGGACCTGATGGCGATTTTATACATCAGCCCAGCCAGGAACGTGGCTTCTGATCAGACATCTCCATAGTGACACACCCACACAGTGGATCAGGGAAAGGATACAGGAGTTGGGCTATAATGTCTCATTTATTAGTGCTCGGCCCGTGGGTGGTGACAGTCGCAGCAGTGGCAGTGGTGGTGCCTCACCCTTGGCTGGTCAATACAAATAATACCGCACAAAAATCATCATTTTTGAATTTCAATGCTTTATATTTCCCAGACGGTAAACTTAAATCACAAAAAGTTTTTTTGACTTCTAGCTGCTTCAATTATCTTTTTAAAATAGCAAAATACTAGAGTTATGTGAAAAAAGAGGCGCTACCTCTGAAAAGTTTTAAAAAAATACCAGAATTAAAAAATTCTTAAACAAAAAGTTGTGCCATAAAAAAAAAAAAAATATCATCAAACCATTTCTAAGCCCCAAATCTTTAAGAAAAAGTTCGTTTTGTTCCTTAAGGAAAAATCGTGTTGACTAGTGTTATTTTTGGACAAAACAGTGTGTCCTACAATTCTCACGGATTACTTCACGCAAGGGAAACTAATAAACAGATCGAAAATCCGATTTCAGGATCGTCTTACTCTTTTGAAAACCATTTTCAAACTTTGAAACATTTTTTCCGTAAGCCAACACATATCCTAGAGCAAGTATTCGGAAAAACAGTTGAAGATAGGTTCGTGGCTCCCGGAAAGAACAAATATTGTTAGTAGGCAAGGTTCTCAAGATTGAGAACTGTACCCTTAAAGGTAATAAGCCAGACAACTTTTGCTTTTTAAGAGGAGATATTCATAAACAAATCGAGTAATTTGAAGAGGAATTAGGAAAAAATGTATTATAGGTAGAAGACTTAAAGACATCAGATGTTTTTATATTTAGTCAATTTAGAAGTGCCAAATATTCAGGAAAAGTTTGCTGTATAATATTTTGAGCGGAAAGCCGTTGCCATGCCATATCAGGGGGAAATATTTTTAGTTCCATTTTTGCATTTCGATTAGGTTTTTGGTATCGTTACTTATTTTAATTTGTCTGCATTATGTTTTATGTATTAAAAAATCAAAAGGAGGTGTTTAGTCCGTAGGCGTTATTTAATTGCGAATCGGGAATATCTATAGTGCCGGCGGTATAGATATCTTTAGAAGATTCACCGGCCTGTTTTATTGCATCAAATTAATTTTTTGTAGTTTCGAAATCGAACAGGTTATTAACATCAGGCGCTTTGTGTGCAATTACGAAATAAAATAAAAGCTAAAAATTTTGGTTACAGAGACATCAGAACAACGGATTATTGCGGCGTTTAAAAGTAAGTTATAATACGTTTTTTCGTATATTTTCATTTATTCTAATGTCTTTTAATGTTTAAATTTCATAAGATAATAGTGAACTGCACCAAAAAAAATCGACTTTTGGAACGAAAATTTAATGTGTTGGCGGAAACTTTGGCGAAGACCAAAAAGCCTTCGAATGCCACTTCCCAATAAAATCAAGGGAAGAGTTAGAGGTAATGAACAGAGCCATATGTGAGGAGCACATTGACTTATCTGTAAGTGCCAAAAATAATATCCTCCTATTTCAGTTTTCTATTGTAATTTTTTCTATTTTTAGACACCGAAACTGAAGAATATTTTGGGGACCGGCCAATCCTTGACAAAATGTTTAAAAAATGTACTCCATCGACGAGGAGCTCTTGATGGAGTACAATTTGGACGGGACATCAGGAAAGAGTTCCCTGAAAAATTTGAAAAATGTTTATAGAGCTCTGGAAAGTAAGTCCAAGTATAAACCAAACATACAAATATATTAATGGATTCATATAATTTCACTGGCGGTGCAGTTGAAAATTCCCAATGAGCGCGCTGAGAAGAGTATAAGGAAAGCGATTCACAATATTAAAAATGGGAGCGTTTCAAAAATTATCTAGGGCGAAGAAATTTAGGGCTCAGGGCCAGCCAGATGATACCCAAATTTAATATAAATAAAAAAAATTGATTAACAAAAAATGAAATGTATCACCTTTTAGGGCCTTACTTTTTAAGGGAAATTCATCGCTTATAAACAGCCCAGCATGATTCGTTCTCTTTCGTTTTTTTGTTTTGCGCTCCGCATTTTCCTTTTGTTTAACTTAAACAGCCGGTGTTTTTGATCTATAATTTAACTCTCTAACTAACTTACACTAAAATCAACTTTTACCATGGGTGCATGCCTTATAATTGTGTAAAAACACAACTAATTAATTTTGTGCGTCGGTTAGTCGTGTGTTTGTGTTGTTGCTTTTCGTAAGTACGCCCTCTCATTACATTTAGCCGCTCTTTGTCGTAGTTATTGCCGTCTATCACTCTCTCTATAACCTAACTCTCAATAACTGTTCTTTCGCTTTCGCTCTTGTAACTTTTTGTGCAGTAACGCACTCACTTATAAGCTGTAGCTGCAACCACTCTCCTCTCTCATCTTTTACCGATTTCGCTCTAAGCATTGCTCTAAGCATTTGCTCTGCACAGTGGTCTGGTTACTATTTGTTTTGAACTTTTTTTCCAAAGTAAAAAAAATAAAAGACAAATATGGAATATTCTGTTGTCTGTGCCAAAAAAACCTGCAAGAAGCAGATTACCCATGACCAGCCCAATATCCCCTGCTGGCTTTGCGAAAGCGTAGTGCACGCAAAATGTGTAGGGATCTCGGGCCGTGTAGGAGACGCCATTTCAGAAAAAAAACGGCCTGCATTATAGTTGTGAGGAATGCCGTGCTGTGGAAAACGACATGCGTTCGTTCATGAGGCAGACGCGGAGTGGCTTCAAAGAGCTGATCGTAGGCTTTAAACAGCAATATGATCGGCTCTTGGCCATGGACACTCAGTTCAGCAGTTTACACTTGCTGGCTGAGTCTCCGAGGCGAAAGAAGTCTACTCCGCGGGACTTGCAAGTGCCGACAATTGTATTGGATCGAATGGGTAGGCTATCCGAACGTCCGTACGAAGCTTAATAACCTCATTTGTGATTTTGATTGGTCCGCTCTGTATTTGTGCACTGACGTTATGAAAGGCACAAACATTTTTTACAATGTACTTGACACATTTTTTGATTCTTGTGTCCCACTTTCTTGTCCGGTTAGATCTGGAAAGCCTCCTTGGTTTACCAAAGAATTATCCAGTCTAAAGAACTTAAAATCAAGACTTTACAAAAAATTGCAAGAAGTTGGTTCTCCCTCTTTTCTTTCTCACTATGTAATAGCTCGGTCAAATTTCTCCGTTCTTAACGCTCAATGCTATAAAAAATACCTATCTCGATGCAGGACCCTAAACAGTTTTACAGCTTCGTAAATAGTAAGCGTAGAACGTCCGCACATCCATCCTCGCTATCTTTTCTCAATATGTCAGCAAACAATGATCAGGCAATTGCCGATCTTTTTGCCAAATTTTTCCAGACAACCTATTCTCATAAAAGCTACTCTGGTTAGCCGTATCCATACAGTTTACCAAGGTCGAATGGCATTTTCAGCCCCTTGTTAAAGGGGAGCACTGCCTTATGATCTTCGACTAGTTAAGCCGGTTTTTTCACCAGGTCCCGACGGAGTTCCCGGCTGTGTACTTAGGTACTGTGCCGACGCTCTGTGGGGACCCTTGCTTAAACTATTCATCCTATCCATTAACTTGGTGTTAAACTAGACCCAAAGTTAAAGTTTTCTGAACACATTTATACCATGGTAAATAAGGCCATGGGCGTGCTTGGGATTATAAAGAGGTGGTCAAAGGAATTTGACGACCCCTATATAACGAAGACTCTCTACATCTCGCCTGTTCGTCCGATTTTAAAGTACACCAGGACCGTATAGAATCAGTCCAGAAAAACTTTTTACTTTTTGCTCTGCGTGGCCTTAACTGCGATGAAGGTGTGAGACTGCCATCTTACCCTCGTAGATTGCTTTTAATAAACCTTCCAACCTTAGTTAGTCGTAGAAAAATGCTTGGTGTGATTTTTATGCACAACCTAATCAAGGGTGACGTAGATAGCCCTGACTTGTTGAGCCGCATAAACTTTACGATTCCTATTAGATCTACTAGAAACTTCACTCCTTTGTTCCTTCCGCTTTGTAGATCGAATTATTCCTTGCACGAACCATTTAGGTTACTTTGCTCGGACTTCAGTTCCCTCTACCACATAATATCAACTACTAATTCGCTTCCTCTTCTTAAATCACTAATACTAGCATACCTTTTCCGTAATCAGTACTATCTCTTAGCTATCTGTGCATGTTTAGCTCTTTGAGTTGTGTTTAGTTCTAATTTTCCTCGAATTTTAGTCTAACACCTATCTTTCCTGCATGCTCGGGATCGGTTCGGTAACACGTGTCGCGCGTCATGCGGCAGCGCCCCTCGGTCGGTTGGTGGGAAGAGGGGCTGCGTTTCTGCCTGGGTTCCGCGCGTAACAGGCTTCGGCTTGCATATCAACGTCCAGACGTCGTATGGCAGGTCATCGAGCTGCATGACGTTGCCATCGATGTGTTGTTTACATACACATCGCTGACTCGTACTGCAGGGTATTGAGCCCTGACTGTTTTATATATCACACTCATTTCAACACTCATAATCATTGCATCAGCAACTTCAGCTGAGTTACTTGGGCTACTCCAGTTGTTGTTGTTGCTGTGAAGCCAACACATCTCCTCAAAAAAATCATGGATCATTCACAATTAAGTTACTCTTAATACTGAAAAGACAAGCCGATCATTCTGGGGAGTGTTACATTGGTATATGTATATTTAGTCCAACATTTGTTGTATAGGTAAGGAAACCCAGGAAAACCTAACAAGACCCAAAACATATTCAAACAAAAAAATTCTTTCAATGGTACTTTACATTTTAAGGCTTAATATAATTATATATATTTGTATGGTATATTCATATATGCATTTAAACTAAATCAGCTTAGCTTTTTCAAAGTTTAGCTATTATTCTAAAGCAAAAATAAGTTTTACAACAACAAAAGAAAAATGCCAATTTGAATTATATTATTATTTGGTATAATCAGTTCATTAGACCAATGTGACTTCTAAAGTCATCAAATCGGGATCCAGGTAAAAACGCAGTATCCTAGAGAATGTCCATATCTACCAGACTGCCGAGTCTGAAGCAGCAATCCTCCTCACGACGGTGAGACTTGCTCACGCCTTTCTTTGCTCGCCGTCAAAATCTGTCTTTTTAGCTCCCTGGCACGTCTGTTCAGCTCGCTGGTCTGGAATATCACTCCTCGTTTTTTCATCTGGCTCTCGATCTTATAAACCCACCCTTGTTGCCAGTCGCTCGGCAACATTTTGTCGCTTTCGGCTCTCTTCATGGCGTGAGTATTGGTGGTTGCTGCCGTTTCCATGGTTTCTGTCGCTCTCTTCATGGCGTGAGTATTGGTGGTTGCTGCCTTTTCGTCATCTCGTCATTGTTCTCTCTCTCTGTGCTGATGCTGGTGGTTGAGCTTTCGCCCTCTCTCGCTTGGCGAAGCTTTCTAGGTTCGTGTCTCAACTGCGGAGCTTTCTCTTGCCAACGTTCTATCGGTTATGATGCAATTATATAAGGTGGTCTCGTCGGCAGCAGCAGGCCCTTAACAATACTTACAATAAGTGCGAGTGAAACGGCTCACCTCAGTAAGTGTGAGTGAAACAACAATAGAGCGAGTGGATTAACCCTCTGATAGTCCATGGGGTTTAAAGTTGCCGGTTATAATAAAAAGAGTTGATGTGCTTTTTATAATTTAATTTTTAATAGTTTTGAATTTGAAATAAGACGTTGTTTTTGTTTTTGAATAGATATTGTTTTGTTGAGACTCTTAATTCTAAAATAAATTCTAATCTTAAAATAAAATAATCTTTATATCTAAATTAATATTAACATTTTGGGAAGCCATTATCAATTTTTCCTAAACGTTTTTTGTTATGTTAAAATGTTCTTTTATAATGTTTAAAAATATTATTTCCAGCTCTTTCAGTTCATTTTTCAACTGTGCAGAAGGTTTTATGAGTCCACCAAGCGAGACCTCATCTACGTAGGTAAATGTCGAATTTTCGGCAAACTCATTGGAAAGTCGCAGTTTTTTGATAACATAGCCTGCTAGGTACTCAATGGCATCCTCCGTTAACTCGTCAAGCTCAGTTTCTGGTGCTATGTTGTTATCAATGTCTACCACAAAATCTTCATATTCGTTCTCCTTGTTGTGTTGACTTTGGTCTGCTTGAGTAGTTATGTCTAGGTTCAACCAAAGGTCAGAATTGTCCTCATCAACATTTTGATTGTTTGACAATAATTCAGTATTCTTGGCTGAATAAAAAAAAAGATTATTAAAAAATGATAATAATAAAAAACGAGAAGGAACGTGTGAGTCGCTTCTGGGGACGCGACTCTACTTATACCCGTACTCAGTCAGTATATACAGTTTTGAGCATAATTTTTAAGAATTTTGGAATAAAAAAAAAAAATTTTACATTTTACATTTTTTTGCTACATCTGTTATCTACATATACATCTGCAATGTATATTTTACATCTAACATGTAGATTATAGATATACATTTAGATTCTACATCTCCTCCGCTAGGGGTTGCTCGCGCACTGAACGCGGCAGAGTGTGCGAGCGAGAAGGAGATAGAGTAGCGTTGTCGAGTGCAGGAGGGGGCGGGGGAAACAACTGAAAATTAATTTCTTCATTCTGGCTATAATTATGATCCGATCTGAATCAGATTCGTCAATCTGGTAGATATGGGCTTTCTCTACGATACTGCGTTTTTATCGTATCGTAGTTTTATCGTATCTTTAAAATTGTGCCTGCCACAGATTTTCGTCCTTTGTGTGGGCGGAAGGGGGTGGGGCGAAATTTTGAAATACACTTGTAGCAGTGGGATATCACATGAGTCTTGAAACCAAGTTTGGTTGCCCTAGCTCTTATAGTCTCTGAGATCTAGGCGCTCATCGAGACAGACAGACGGACGGACGGACGGACGGACAGACAGACATGGCTATATCGACTCGGCTATTGATGCTGATCAAGAATATATATACTTTATGGGGTCGGAAAATTTTCCTTCTCTATGTTACACACAACCACTTTTACCACAAATCTAATATACCCCTTAACTCTTTTTTGAGTACGGGTATAAAAAAAAAACCAAAGTGAAAAAGTCGGATTTGGTTGGAGCAAAGCAATACCACTAACCATACAGTATATAGATGTGCCAGTTGATACAACGAAAGGGGCGCAGCTGAGTTTTCTGTCCCAGGTCCCCAGGTCTTCGGCTGTTGGACCTGGGACGTTCGGCATTTTTTCGACATGTTCGATTCATGACGAGATGCGAAAGCAAGCTGAGAATTGCAAATGTATGTGTGTGCACATGGACGACAAAATATAAATTTTTATTTTCCGAAAGCGTTTTGAGTTTCGTTTCCAGGTTACGTAAATGTGTGTGCCACGTATTCTCACATACTATGCTTGTGTGTGGGCTCTACAATTTTTGGCCGCTTGAACTGAATTCGGTTTCTCGTTTTGTTTTGAAGGGCTGATGTAGCGATCTGAGCTGACCTGCCCCAACATAAATGAGGAATGGGCAGAGTGGGTGGGAGTGAGAAATAAATACAATATATAAAAATAATATATGTTAATTTTTTGACTTATTTGATATTGCACTCTTACATATACATATCCCTGTTTTAGAAATGTATATACTAAATAAAATGTTCATGTACATCAATTTTGTGCAAATGACTCAGCTTTCGACAAATTTGTCAAATTCGGCAAATTTGTCAATAAATTCCTTTTTTCGGCCTATTCAGGGCCGGATCAACCCTCAACCGGGCCCTGTGCAACCATAAATCTGGGGCCCTCCATTTTTTCACGCCAGTTCCTTATCTTTTCATTTGAAATAAAAAACTTACAAATTAATCAAACAAACATTAAATGTATATGTTCATCAGTGGCTATTATATTTTTTATCAACTATATGGAGTTTTGTTTTTTCAAAAAAAATTTCTGTTAGCCCTAGGCCCCTGCTAATCCGGCCCTGTACCTATTCCAGTAGTCAGACTTCATATTTTGTTGTCGCTCGCTTTTGCTCCTCGTGCAACATTTTTGTATTGTATAGTCTTTGATTCGACACAGCTGCAAAGGCGCTCTCTCTCGGCTCAAGCCGGAGAGAGCCGAGTGAGCTGCCGAAGCTATCGGCTCCCGACCCGAAGGCCTGGGAGCCAATCTTCCAAAAATTGTATGCAGGCAGTTTTTAGTCGATTTGACGCCTCTATGTGTCGTTTGTTTAGTGCTAAAACCAAAAATGTTGGCCAAGAATATTTTATGCAACCAGATATAAGATACTGAAGTTATGTGAAAAATAAAAGCACTACCTCTGAAAAAAACATTTTAAAAATACCAGTTTTTAAAAATTCTTTAAAAAAAACTACAACATAAAAAAAACCATAATTTGTTAAACATTTTTAAACCCCGAAATCTATAAGAAAAAGTTATTTAGGGCCACAGCCTAATTCTAGCAGCAAACACATCAGACTTGTAAGTTAATAAATATGTAACACAGTAATATGTATACTGGTCAATAGTATACTGTTGTTGGTGAAATTGGATCGCACACGTCCGAATGGATAACAAACAGTGGCCTATTTATGTGATCTTTATTCATAACTTTTTCAAACTGGACCCGTGCTTGTTTTTCTTTTATACAACTCTCGTCGCATTGCTCTTCACTGCGTTGAACATTGTTTAAAAAATAAGAATCCTCAAATAAATTGTTATGTTTTATTTCTAGAAATTTACCTTTGTTTATGTGCCCCAACCTCTCATGGCATAAGCTATAGTTTATTTTATTAAATGCAAATGCTTGCTTAGGTATTGTAAACCTAACGGACGGAACATTATCAAAATAACATGCATTCATAATATTTATTTCTTCTTTACTCACAAGTACACCTCCGGGGTGAAATACAACAGCAAAGCTAGCATCTTGGATCTTCTTAACAGATTTTAAATTTTGTGAGACTTCAGGACAAAATAATACATTTTGTAGGGTAATTGGGGTCATTGTATCAGTAATTATGTTTATCGTTCCGTTTAATTACGCTACAGCAATTTTAATTGGTGATTCAAGTGAATTTACGTTTGATAAAAGACTTTTATTAATTAGATGATCTGATGCACCTGAATCTAATAAAAATGAAATTTCGTTATTGCTATTGTTATTATGACGCTTTAACATGAATGCGAACCCGGAATTGCGAACTGGTTCATTTTGGTTCTGTGCCATTTGAGCTTGTCTTTCTTGATTTTTTTCCATTTCTTTTTTGTATTTAAAGCAATCCTTTTTAATATGTCCAGCCTTGCCACAATGGTAACATTTCAATTTATTGACTTTTTTTTTTACATTTAAACTAAATTTTATTTTTGAAATTTGTTTTATTTTGATGATTATTTACGTTATTCACTGCATGTAATACTTTAAGACTTGTGTCTTTTGAGGACTGCTTTAATATAATTTCGTGATCTAAAAGTATATTTTTAACGAAGGCTAAAGTCAAATTATTTTCTACTAATGTTTCAATGGCAGTAATGACCCCATCATAAGAAGAAGGTAGAGTTAGCAGTAAATGGCTCACCTTGTCCATTTCGTCCAGCTTTGCGACAGATGCGATCAACTCTGTTATTAGGACATCAAAAAGTTTAAAATCGTTTAATAATACCATGTCCCCTTTTAATTTTAAAATTTGGATGTCTAAACTTGTTCTCTCATAAATTTCATCTAATTTAGCAAATATTTCTTTAGCACTTGTGGCAAAACTCTAAAAGGAATCGCTTTAATAATCACTTTGTATTCTTGACTGATTTTTCAAACTTTTTCCACACATCAGATGCACCATCACAATAACTTTTATGGTATCGTTTTCGCTCAATAATGTAATTTCCAAATTGCGTTCTTTTCCCCGTCGAATGGTTTAATATTTCTTTTTCCCTTTTCCATTCTGTTATTAACAAAGAAAATAATATGAAATATTTTACTTGTCTGAAATGGTAAGCTGGGCCCATAACCTGTTGAAATAATTTCTATTAAAAGAAACGTGCGTCGAATATTTAATCCGTGTATATCTTATGCATCCGTTGTTTTAAGCATTCCACCAGTATATAAATATATTAAACAGTTTTTTTTATTTATTCGTATTCTCTATTTTATTAGCACTGCGCTTGTGTTTTATAATTCAATATCAACTCTCTCCAAAATACGTCCACACAGCTCAGAGATCAGATGAAGAAGGAACGATAGTCATACAAGTGTGACTCACGTTTTCCACTCAGTATTAAGTGAAAATTTCGTTTCCCGCTTTTTCCGTGCCTTCCTTTGCCAAGTTTGAGTTACTTTCGAGTTACTTGATGACCAGTTTTTAAAACAATAATAAGCCCACGAGCCAGCCGGTGGTGATCTGCTGACAGTGCTCTGATGTTGGTAAGCACCTTATACTTTTATTGACCCGCAGCTGATGTGTTGTTGTTTGCAGGTTTCACCGAAAAATGCACGGTGCATTTTAACAGTGCTAGTTTGAACAAAACAAACCACTCTGACGGCATTGATGTAAAAGACATTGAAGCACTAGTACAACCTTTTTCGGGAGATGATGGCTATCCAGTTTCACGTTGGGTTGACGATTTCGAAGATGTGATGAATGTATACAACGTGCCAGATTCACGCCGTTGGATTTTTGCGAAGCGATTGTTGTCTGGATCAGCAAAGACCCATATGATTTATGCGAAACCTTTAAAATGGACCGATCTGCGCAAGGAGCTACTAGCTGTTTTTGAGCAGAAAGTAAGAGCTTGGACATTGCAAAGCAGTTGGAAGCCCGAAAAAAAATCCAGAAACGAGACTGCACTTCAGTATTACATTGCAATGTGTGGTATTGCTAGGCACCGTTGGCTGACTCCGATGTAGTTCGAGCTATAGTCAGCGGCCACCAGGATAAAACGGGAGCAGCCACATCCATGGCCTATTGTGAGTCCTTGGGTGACTTGCGTAAGAAGATCATCCTGTACGAGAAAATTAAAAGTATGTCAAATCAGATGTCCCCTCGGGGTGAGCCGAATAATACGAATAATTAGAAGGTCGCGAATCAGCAACAAGGCCCTGTTTCCGTGCGCTGTTACAATTGCCGACAACTTGGTCATTTCATGAAGGAATGCGGACGACCAAAAAAACCAGACGGTGCCTGTTTCAACTGCTGTGGCGACAAAGACTGTACAAAGACTGCTGTACAAAGACTGCCGCAAAAAGGGGGGAATGACCACCGTAGCTGCCGTGCAAGAATATAGGAAATCAGATGATGACGATCTAGCAGTAGTACAAGTCGTTAAAATATGCTTCCAATATGGGAAAAGAGAGATATTAATATAATAAGTTTATTTGACATTGGAAGTCCAGTAAGCTTTATTCAGAAATCAATAGTCCCACAATATATTAAGCTAAAATCTCAACGGAGTAGATACCATGGACAAGGTGGCTAAAAAATATCAGGTTTGGCAAAGATTGAATGCCTTATAGAATTTCAGTTAGAAAAATATCGTTACAGTATTACCATTACCTATTCTTTTAGGACGAGATTCTTTGAAAATAATTGCAGTTCCACTAGTATATAAGAAGAGACTGAACGCTGGACATAATTTTTCGAATAACGAAGATAGTAACTCCACGTATGCATCTCTTTTCACCAGGAAAAATCAAACCAACTATCAATAATATTAGTAGCATCACTAATCACACGAATAATTTAATTAGCGATAAGTTAGATGAGCAACAATTAACACATATCAACAATCAATGTAGTGAATCCCAATGCGACCAAGACGATCATGCGAACGTGCAGGATTTCTTTAACAGTTTCTCAGCATATGTAGATGAGGACCCACCTTACTTGATAGACGTAGGCTACGATTTCGGAAAAATCTCAGCAGTGAAATGAAATATATATAAATATGTTAAAAAACCATTACCTGAGTAAAACTTGCGATTATAAGAAGGTACCAAAATATGAAATGACCATTAGAGTGACAGATACAACGCCATTTTATTGTTCGCCGAGACGCTTATAATATTTTGAAAAAGAAAAAGTATCTGAAATAATTGAGGACCTCGTAAGTAAAGTCGTAATTAGAGCTAGTAATTCGCCATATGCATCCCCTATATTCCTTGTGAAAAAGAAATCTGGTGTGTAGATTATAGAGGCTTGAATAAGCGAGTAGTAAAAGACAATTTCCCTCTACCCTTGATTGAAGATTGTTTGGAATACTTAGAAGACAAGAAATGTTTTTCCATAATGGATTTCAAAGATAGCTTCCATCAAGTAGGAGTAAGTAAGAATTCAATACAGTTTACATCGTTCGTCACCCCTCAGGGTCAATACGAATATATAAGAATGCCTTTCGGCCTAAAAAATGGATCGGCAATATTCCAAAGATTTATAACAGAAACATTAGTAGATTTTATTAAAAGTTATCGAATAGTTGTATACATTGACGATATAGTTTTGGCTACAAGGACCGTAGAGGAACACCTAGAGATTTTAGAAACATTGCTAGACCGTATTAGTGAGCATAACTTAGAGGGGACTACATTCGTGCCTAGGATTTTTTTCATATTTTAGACGGTTTGTATTATTATTTGCAAAAATAGCGAAACCCTTGACCCTTGTTGAAAGAATGTGGTCCGTTCCCTCTTAATGAAGAACAATTAAACGCTTTCAAACTACTGAAAAAGATTTTGTCGAGTCCTCCAGTATTAGCTATATTTAACCCAAATAGAGAAACTGAACTACACACAGACGCTAGTTCCCACGGTTTCGGTGCCATATTAATGCAGACACAGGATGATGGGAAAATGCACCCGGAAGCGTTTTATTCAGGAAAAAAAACTGCAGCTGAAGCTAGCTATCATAGTTTTGAGTTGGAAACCTTAGCCATCATTAATGCGTTACGCAGAGTTAGAGTTTACCTAGAGCATAGAAATTTTAAAATAATAACTGATTTTAATTCTTTAGTGCAAAAATTGAGCAGAAAAGCGATAAATCCTAAAATAGCACGTTGGTCTCCAGAGTTAGAAAATAATGATTATTCTATAGTGCATAGACCAGTTGTTAATATACCTCATGTAGATGTATTGAGTAGGCAAGCACAATTACTAGAGTTTCTTGAAGGTACTCCTATTGAGCCAATAGCAGATCAAAATGGAAGCATAGTTTATCAAGGAAATAATCAATTTGAATATAGAAATGACAGTAGTGTAGAATATCGAGATGACCATAGCGCTGAGAAGATAGTTAGTCATAGAGTTAAGGATTTAAACAACCATAGAGCAGAGGATAGAGAAATTTCGTTAAAAAAAACCAATAGTAGAGTGCAGCAAGGAAAATAGAAATAAGAGTAGACTTTGGGGAAATAGTAATTAGCCAGGATAGTGAAGCATCGAGCGGAGAACGCAACGATGCCTGTATAGACGTTGGTAAAGTCAGCCGGCGTGGGGGTATCCAGAATTTCAGAGAAGAAACCGAACAAATTAAGTTCAAGGAAGAACCCTTTTTGAAATCAATCCCAATAGTTGGTGTGGTAGGAGCAACACCTAACGATGTAGATCTTCTGCAAACTGAGCAAATGCGCGATCCGGAAATAGTTAGAATTCGAACAGCTTTAGAGAAGGGTACCAATTAGTTAATAGATGGTGTTGATAAACGCATAGCAGCCGTTAAAGAATTTCTTAAATTTCGTTTTATATTTTTGAACACTTAATTTTCCCACATTGGTTTGGTATTTTTCTGGTCGCGCTGCGTGGCACTTTTGAGATTTTTTAGTGTTAAGAGAAAAGTGTTAAGACAAAAGCAGAACATGATGGACATGTTCGCTGCGTAAAAAAAAGAATTTTGATACAGTCCACTTTGGAAATAAAGCATTTGTGTTCCATGAACATCGAAGTGTTTTATTCGTCACCATATTGTTGGTCCTTCAACCGGGATAAGCTTATTGTTTAAAAATGGAAGACTTCAAGCTTGTGAAATCAGCAAGAAGCCGTGCGAAGGCAAGCATCACGCGTTTGCTAACGGCGTCACAAGATCCACGTGCGGGATCAAACTTGGAATTGGAGCAAATAACCGTGTTATTGCAGAGGCTCAATACCGTTTGGAAGGAGTTTGAGACTCTTAGCGACAAAATGGCCCTTAACGATGATGAGGAGGGGTATGTTGATCCAGCCATCGACAACGAGACCTACGAAGACAAGTACTTGCGTGCAAACACATTACTACACTCGCTAAAACGCGCTTGTATGCTAAGGGAGAACGAGGGAGGAAACATCGCCAGCGGCAACCATAACGACAGTGAGAGCCGATGGGGATCACAAGCATCGGTATCAGGAAACGAAAACTTTGTTCGTTTTTTACAACAACAACAAGAGCTGAACGAGCGATTGGCGCAACAACAAACCACGTTTTTGAGCGCAAATTCGACAGCAGAGTGCAAAGCGAATTGCCAAAAATACACTTCAAGCAGTTTAATGGTGACTTCATGAACCTCTTCGAAAGTACGATTCACAGCAATCAGCATTTGACAGCCATTCAAAAATTGCACTACTTGAAAACATATGTTATTGGAGAAGCAGCTGATTTGATACGACATATGCCAATAACAGAAGCAGCTTATACTGCTGCTTGGACTTGCCTAACGGAGCGTTACAGCCGACCACGTCGCATTGTAAATACTCTGCTGGACACATTTGTGAATTTACCTTCGACATCCAGAGCAGATGTTTCAATTCTACGTAAGGTGACAGATGGAGCAACGGAGATTGTACGCGGCTTGGATGCAGCAGGGCAACCTAATAGGGACTGCTGGATTATACATTTCATTCTGGCCAAAATTGACGCTGAAACCCGACGCAAATGGATTGAAGGAAGTCGCGAGCTGGAATCGCCAACTGTAAACGACTTACACAAGTTCTTAGACCGGTGCTGCGAGGAATTTGAGCTAAGCAAAAGTAAAACTGACACAGACTTCAAGGTTGGTGCACAACAAAATAAAGCCAAGCGATCGTCACACGCTATGGTATCGCTGGAAGAAGGTGCTTGTGTAAAATGTAACTCCAAGGAACACAAGATCTACATTTGTCCGCAGTTTTGTGACTTATCAGTCGAATTTTATCTATAAAGGCTGAGACAACTAGAGGCTGCAGCACACTGGACATGCAGTCAAGGATCTCAGAGCACACAATGAAGGTACGCGCTCACGTACTCATCAAAATCACCTCTACATTGGCATCGTGTCTTGACGCTGCAGCACTAAGGGCTTTCGATGGCTTCGATCTCGCAGATTCTGAATATCAATCGTTAGCGCCAGTGGATATTCTTTTGGGCAGCGATTATGTGTGGACCGTGTTCACCGGCCAAAAGATGTTCGACAGCCACGGGAACTTCATCGCCATTTCGACAATTTTTGGATGGGTCATAACTTCTATTACGACCAGCAACTCATCATCTACAACGACAATGCACACGGCTTTTGACATTGACGCATCGCTTCGACGCTTTTGGGAGCTGGAGGATGTCAACCAGGAATTTCAGCGGGAGGACGATGAAGTTGAGCAACACTTTATGAAGACACACACTCGGGACTCCAAGGGGCGTTACATCGTCGAGCTTCCGTTCAAAGATCCTAATCAACAGTTTTCGGAGCACTCGCAAGGGGTGTTGAACGTCGCACGCACAGTATGTACAGTTTATGCGTGATTATCTTAATTTGGGTCACATGCGAGAACTATCGCCAGAAGACATTGACAAGAAGCCATGCTTTTACTTGCCACATCATCCAGTAATTACACAAAAATTAAGGGTGGTTTTTGACGGATCGTTTAAGGATACTAGCGGAAAGGCCTTGAACGAAGCGCTGCACATTGGACCCAGTATTTTGCGGAACTTATTCTCAATTTGTATACGTTTCAGAATGTTTAAACTCGTCTTTTCTGCAGATATAGTCAAAATGTATCGACAAATCTGGGTGGCTGTCAATCATTGCAGTTACCAGAGCATTGTATGGCGAGAAGATGAAAGCACGCCTATCAAGCACTATGAGCTCTCCACACTAACATACGGCACGTCTAGCGCACCATTCTTGGCAGTGAGGGTCCTGGATCAGCTTACTCACGATCATCAACACGAGTTTCCCACTGCAGCTAAAATCTTAAAGGAGGAGTTTTACATGGACGACGTACTCACGGGAGCATACACAGAGGAAGAGCTTATTTGCAAGCGAGATGAATTGATTCAGCTAATGGAACGTGCAGGCATGGAGCTTGGCAAATGGGTCTCCAATTCATCACGCATTTCTGTCGGAACTCTTACTACAACCAATACTCCAGGCAAGGCACTCCATTCTACAGCAAAAGTTCTTGGCATTCACTGGGATCCAGAAAAAGATAATTTATCGTACAACGTTTGCCAACGTCATCGAATCCGGACAGCAACAAACGACAAGTGCTGTCGGACGTGGCACGCATCTTCGATCCACTAGGTATTCTGTCGCCTGTGGTGGTGCAATTTAAAATTATGTTTCAGGAATTGTGGTTACTCGATCTCGACTGGGATACGGAACTTCCTCCGAAAATTGCGGATTGGTGGAAGACACCAGACATACTATACTATACTTTCTAATTGGTCGCCCATTCACAACAATCCCGGAAGGCGATCTATCTCATTTGCCAATCAATCGCTTGGACTATTAGCAGCACTTGCAAGCAATGACCAAGGATTTTGGAAGCGCTGGCATCAAGAATATTTAACATCCTTGCAGCAACGTCACAAGTGGAACAACAAGCAACGCAACATCTCAGTTGACAAAGTAGTACTTGTCAAGGACTCCAATCTCCCACCAGCAGCTTGGATTCTAGCCCGTGTATTGGAAGCTCATCCTGGACCAGATCTACTTGTTCGCGCCGTGAAGCTAAAGACATCTATCGGAGAAATGACCCGACCCATCACCAAGCTAGCAGTACTACCTAATTCAGAAACTATGTTTCAGGGCGGCCCGGGATGTTGATGAACGCATTGCAGCCGTTAAAGAATTTCTTAAATTTCGTTTTATATTTTTGAACACTTAATTTTCCCACATTGGTTTGGTATTTCTGGTCGCGCTGCGTGGCACTTTTGAGATTTTTTAGTGTTAAGACAAAAGCAGAACATGATGGACATGTTCGCTGCGTAAAAAATAAGAATTTTGATACAGTCCACTTTGGAAATAAAGCATTTGTGTTCCATGAACATCGAAGTATTTTATTCGTCACCAGATGGCATTGTATATAAAAAACATATTGATAACTTATGTATGTGTGCACCTACATGTATGCAAGAACAAATGATGCTAGCACATGAAAATTTAGGTCATTTAGCTGCGGAAAAAGTTATAAATGATTTAAAAAGAACGTATTAGTCCCAGCCATGAAAAGTAAGATAGATAGTAAGATGCCGTGTATTATATTACATTCAGTCCCAAAAACTATACATAACCGAACTCTGCATAGTATCCCGAAACCGTATATACCTTTCCATACACTTCATATAGATCACCTAGGATCAGAGCCCTTAATACAGTCCGACTGGTATAAATTGCTAAATAAAGTAGAGTATGCCATAAACAATGCTATTCATAGTAGTACACAAAGCACACCTAGTATGCTATTATTCGGGGTAGTCCAAAAAGGTCCTACAGTAGATGAATTGACAGAATACCTAGACAGCGAGCTAAGCTTAGGGCCTAGAGATCTAGAAGCAATACGTGATGAAGCAGATTAAACATACTTTATTCAAAAGCCTCCAATAGAGTATAAGGTAGGAGATTACGTAGCCATTCGTAATATAGACACAACACCTGGAATAAATAAAAAGTTTGCCGAAATACCGCGGACCACCGCGGTGGAAAAAGAAATGCAAACTAGAAATCAAATGAAATGAGTAACGAAATATTTATTTATATATTTTCTTAGAAGTAAAATAAGGAAACATTTTTTTGAATTATCTTTTGATTTAAGCAGTTAAAGTTTAAAATTTGTATAGTAAGATTACAGGAATATAAGGCTATCTATCGATTTTGGGCCATGACGGTTTCTTTTCTCCGTTATTATATTCCCAGCTAAGGAAAATTCTCGTTCTGCTACTGTACTTGCTGGGATTGAATGAACCTTAAGGGCCAATTTTGAGAGATTTGGACATACTTGTTCATTCATTTTCCACCATTTTAAAACATCAAATTCGTCGGTTATTTCCACATTTTCTTTACAATATTTTTTTATTTCATCAGCATGTGTTTTCAATGTAGTCAGTAATGATTTTTGTAGAAAATAAGGGAAAAAAAATTGTGTGTCTGGATTATTGGATTGATTAGAAAACGCACTGCTCGTGTCTAATGAATTGCTGTTTTCAGGAATAGAAAATTGGAGAATGGAATCAGAATTTTTGGTAGATGGACTAGTTGGAATAGACCAGGTTGATGACTGTGGAGATATAAATGATCGCTCAATTTGGGAAACACGTTGCACGACCGACAGTAAAGATGTTGTGAATTGTTTATGCTTTAAGTTAACACTTTAAGTTTGATTTGTAACCGATAAATATCGATTATAATAATGTGACCACTTTATGAATATTTTAGTTTTTAAGAAGTCTGTTAAGTGGACATCCCTGAAAAAGGCGAAAAAGTAGAAGTCGAAAATAAAGAGAAATAAAAATTGGTTGATCGAGCCGGATATTTATATTCATTCAACAGGTTCGACCCAACATTAAATAGTCCTTCGAAGCCAACAGAACGGCACATGGAAAATACAGAAGCTATTTCACAACCAGAATGTCACCAGCATAAGTGTATGTACCCTGACGCGGAGACACACACAGACAAGCCCTGCTGGAAATTTCAGTAGCATCCATGCAGTACCAGAAGTAGCGATGACAAATGTCAACTACGCGTCATTCAGGATTTTTTCTCAGCCGCTGCGGCAGACGAGCAGAATATGACGTCGACGTCGCGATCGACGCGTCGGTCAGACCAAACTCTTTTTTCTCTTTGTTTTTCTGTTTCGACGCGTGCCGTTACAGAAATCGTTCGGCTGATCGTGTGCTGTAGAAGAGAATTTCGTATTTCCTTTTCATCTCTGTCGACGCATGCAAAAAATGCGTCGGCAGAGCTCTCTTCGCTTTGTCCGCTTTGCTATTTGCTATCACATTACATTGTTAATTGTGCGCAAAGAACAAAGTAAGCAAGTGAAGGAAGAAAAAGCTATTTTACATATTACCAATTAAATATACATATACATATATTACGAGTGATAATCAGGTAAGTGCAGTGTTTAAATAAAAATATGTGTTGTGCGTGGTAATAAAAGCAGCAATTGCAAACAAATGTGAATTTTGTGAAATCGTGAAAAAACTGTGCTCACAGTATATGTACATATGTAGGTTGCATTCATATTATATTTATTTATTTAATTTTTTACTATATATAGTGGAATATAGTGGAACTAAACAATAATAAATAAATATAATGTGCATGCATCAATTTGTGAGCAGCCCAACAACAAAAACCATTATATCCGAGGCTGGGTACATACATAATATGGCGCGTACTTTGTTTTTGTTGTTGGAGTAAATGCAGTGCCCGCTGCTGATATACAGTGAGCATGGTTTTGTTATTTGTGTTTTGTGTTGTGTTTTTTGTTGTGTTTTGTGTTGTGTTTTGTCTTCATTTAATTGAGGCCAAATAAATAGTAGCTTAGTAGTTGCTTACTAAAATTTAACACAATACATTTTACAGTAGAGGATAGCTCAATGTGGACATTAAAAATATTTTTTTAATAAAAACATTAAACATTAAAATGTCCTCTACTGTTATATGTACAGCTGTGTTCATTGAAATAGTACTGCCGCACCTGACCACTTTCAAAAATATTTTTGAGACATTTAAAGTCTATCAAATTAAAGAAGAGGTACTGCAGAACTGTAACATCACATGTTACATTTGCTTAAAGATTAGAAATGTCTCAAAAATATTTTTGAAAGTGGTCAGGTGCGGCAGTACTATATTATATATTAAATTTATATATATATATTATATTATATTTTATAAAAACCATTTTATTTTATAGCTACATTATACTTATTTATTTATTGATTTTTACCTTTTTACTTTTTGCTTTTTACTTTTATTTTTTATTTTGAAAAAAAGATTTTTTTTTTAAATTAAAATTAATAAAAAATTAAATTGAAAATATCATAAAACATTTTAAAATAATTAACGATAGCAATATGATTGGTGATAGACATTTGCGCAGACTAGTTAAGAAAGAAAGGGAAGAATTGGCCAGAAAATTTGAACTTGTCGATCGCCAAGGAGTAGAAAGGGAATCTGATATTCAAATAGACTGCGAAGATTCTATAATGCAGGAAGATGTTGAAGTAGTGCAGGAAAATGTTGAAGTAGTGCAGGAAAACCTTGAAGTAGTGCAGGAGGGCATGGAAGTAGAATTGGCACAAGAAGACTTAAATTCAAAACTTAAGAAGTGGTTTGTGAAGCACAAACCCACGCGTAGTTGTGTTTTAGATTTGATAAAGATTTTAAATGAGGGGAACTTGAACATTAGGCCATTTTATAGATTCAATTGCAAGGAAAAGCCTGATATAGAGCATATAGGTGGCGGCTCCTATATGCATATCGGTATATGCAAGCAATTAAATAAATTATCGGTGGTTCAGAATCTTCCCGATATACTAAGCATTGACGTCAATGTTGACGGTCTTCCCTTGTTTAAAAGCTCTCGATCGCAATTGTGGCCCATTTTAATTAGAGTAAATAATATAAGTAAATGTCCAGTCTTCCCGATAGGTTTTTTTTCGGGTCACAATAAGCCATTCAATTCCGTAGAATTTGTGTTCTCCCGGGAACAGTAAATGCGGTTAACGGTTTGGCTTCGTCACTTAGTTCGATTTGCCAGAAGGCATCCTTTAAGTCTAGTTTGGAAATGAGGTTGGCTTTCGGCAAACGAGCGAAAATACCGTCGATGCTTGGAAGGGGGTAAGCATCCTTTTTTGTTACTGCATTTAACTTCCTAGCATCCAAGCATAATCTAACTTTATTTGGCTTGATTACCAATCTCATCGGTGAGCTCCAAGCGCTTGTCGAAGGCTCTATTACATCAAGCGATAACATTCTATCAATCTCTGCAAAAACCAATTTCTCGACCGCTGGACTCACTGGATAAAAACGCTGTTTGACTGGCTGCGCGTTGTCAATGTCTATGTGGTGCTGAACTAATCTTGTTCGACCTAGTCCTTGGGCGAAACTAGGGAAAAGTTGTTTGACAAGGTCCAGCTGCTGAAGCTGAGTCGTATTTAAAGGGTATGAAGATGAGTCGGTTTCTTTTTCAACCTCTAACGAGCTTATTATATTCGGAGCAAGTTGAAATAGCTTCCAAAAGTCAATCCCAAGAATCACTCGTTGTTTATTGGAGGGGATAACATATAACTTCATAAGCTTCTGATCATTTTTGTACTTAACTAATATATTCAAAACTCCTATAACTTCATGGCCCTTACCATCTGCTGTATTTACCTTAGACTTTATTGGCTTAAATTCATGATAGTTATCTAACTTATCTGTAGCAAGCGAAGCTCCTACACAGCTAACATTAGCTCCGGTATCCAAAAGACCAAGTTCATCGCGTCCGAGAAAAGAGACTTCCGCATAGCTACGCATATCGCTTTTATTACTAAATATAGCTGACATTAACATTCTCTGATTCTTTTTACGATTATTGAAATATTCTCTAACTCTTGAACTGCTTCTTTGTCTCACAGGCTGTTCATTAAAAATTCTCTTTCGGGCTTCCTGATAGTTCTGCAACCGCTCATGATACGGGATAAGATGACGGGCTGAATTTATTTGTTGGACATCTTTCCGGGGCTTAGGATCGTTTACAGGAAGATCTACAGTTTCTAGGTTCTAGGTTCTAGGGCATCCCGCTGTTGTTGGGTGTCCCCTTTAATCGGTTTTCCGAATGACGGCTTAGGCATGTTTTGCATTGTGGCTTATACACTTGAGGGGCGCCACATCCATAACAAAAGATACGACGCTCAGCCAGACAGTTTTCCCATACGTGGCCTGTTGTCTCGCAATTCCAACAGGTCAATTTTGATTGGGATCTGCGTATTGCGGCAACTTCAATTTCCGATTCTGACTCTTCTTCTGCTTCGGTTTCTCTAGTCGGCTTTTCCACGGCTAATACTTGGCGGCGATACCCGATCGGTTTCATTTTGGCTGAGAGTTCAGCGCGATCACCTATTTCGCGTCCCATAGATTCCTGCATTTGCACCAAACGACGAAGATGACTTACAGTGTGTATGGGTTGATACAGCAGCTGCTGACGTATGGCTGGCAACAGGTTATGCTTAAGGATTTCAAGAACTTCTTCTTCTTCCATGCGTACTGAGAACCTATCAATCAAGGTCGCTACAGCGTCGTAAAAATCAGAAAAAGTCTCTCCAGGCTTTTGCTTCCGTTCTTTACAGCGAAAGTCTGAGCGATAATCTCGGTACTGCTGTCGTAGAGACGAATAAAACGCAGACCAGCTTATTTGAGCCACCTGCTTATGATATCTCCAAAACCAGTCTCTTGCTTTCCCGGTAAAGAGGACATGCAAATGCTTACATAAAGCTGCGATGTCGCTATCTAACGTTTCATCTGTTAACGCCTTTACCCTATACATAAATTCATCTACTCCTAGCCCATCGTCGGACCCATCAAACTTTAGATTCCATTTCTGCATTATGTCGGCAACCTTTCCTGGCTTTATGTTCGTGCTGATACTCGAATGGACTTGTGATCCTAGCGCAGGAGCTGCTTGATTATGCGAGACACTATCATTTGGTTGGGGACTCACATTTAAGCTTGCCAGACGGCGTGACAATGCTAGCTCAACCATGTGTTCGAGATGATCATAGTCTATCCTACTTCTATCCTGACGGTTGCTTTGATTATTCGGTCGGCCCCGACCTCTGGAACTTATACCTCGTCTGATTGAGTTTTGACCGCTGACCCCCTCATTCTGGATAGGAAGTGGAGGTTCATTTAAGACCCTTGATAAATTTCGAGTTAGAACACGGCTGGTGGATGGAGCACTGTCGGTACTGGGGCCTCCAGGGGAGCAATTGCCTACGACTACTTTTATATTTTGCGATGACACACTCTGGTTGCAGTGGGGACATTCTTTCCGTGCTTCTAACCAAGATTCTAAGCAATTCTTGTGAAAGACATGCTTACAAAGCGTGATCAAGCATGACTCCGTATCAGACATACGATTCCCACAAATCCCACAATCGCTGGTAGCTACGGCTTGAGCTGATGCTTGTTCACGGGCATCTCCTAACGAATCTCGTGGACTATGTGCAATAGGCATATTTTATTTTAAATTTCTTTTAACGATAAACTAAACGGTGACACTGGTTTCCAAGAGATAGCAATTTAATTTCTCATGATCAATTGTTCGGGAATAAATGCTATTATGGCTATTATAATTAATTTAGTGAAGATGGGTCGTTTTGTGTGCTTGCTACTCAAGCCTACCATGCGCATTCGGTACCGACGTGCATGGGTGCAACATCGATCATATCCAGACATACCAACGTAAGCTTTTCTAATAGCCTGCGGCACAAATCTTCCTCACCTACACTCCTGCCACAAAATTATACGACACCCCGAAAAGTTTAGTTTCGACCCTCGTAGGAGAATGGGAAAGCATAATAAAACAAAGTCAAGTATGCAGAATGGAAGCTTAATGTATTCTGCTTTAACTCTGATTTTGTTATCTCTTATTGCAACTCGCGTTTTCAAGTAGCAGTAAAAAAAGCACAAAAGTTCGATTTTTGTTATGTCTGAAAGTGTAACAAAGCTATACGACACATTTCAATTTATTGGATTTAGTTAATATTTTAGTCTTATAATGGTATATAAACAATATTTAATAATTAATAGAGCCACCTTTAGCCTTTGCTACTTCGAAAAGTCTCTTAGGCATTGAATTCACTAAATTTGTGAGTAAGGTTTTGTCTAAAAGAGACCATTGAGCCATAATTTCGCTTTTGAGGCTTTCGACATTCTCAAATTTGTTGTTATTGGCGTAAACTCGCCTGGCTAAGATACCCCAAATGTTTTCAATTGGGTTTAAGTCAGGGAGCACGCTGGCCATTCCAAAACATTTATATGGTGATCATTTATGAAGCGCTGGGTCTCTCTGCTCTTGTGAATAGATGCATTATCTTGCATAAAAACAAGATTTTCTTCAATATTTGTTTCCAAAAATGTCAGAAGACGATCCTCCAATACTTTTTTATATTCTCCACTGTTCATCCTGGAGCTTGTGAAGCACAGATCAAGCGTTCCAGACGCATTAAAGGCTCCCCAAACCATTGCGGATCCGCCTCCAAAATTGCGTTTGGAAAACATAAGTGGATCCTTACGCAAATCTCTCCAATAGTGACGAAACCCATCTGGGCCGTCAAGATTAAATTTTTTTTCATCAGAAAAAATTATCTAAATGAGAAATATTGAACAAAGCTGGTAAAACAAAATAAAGCTAAAATTTAATACCGAGGCCCAGTTTCTCTCCAAGTTTTTTTCCACAAATTGAAGTCGTGCTGTTTTGTGGCGCGGTTTTAGGAACGGAGCCTTTTTTAAGACTCCTCTGACAATGCACTGCGATGATTGCAGCGTCCGCCAAACAGTCATCCGTGACACAGGCTTACTACAACATGCGGCAAGTGTGGAGCACGAAGCAAACGAATTGCTAGCTTTAAGTATTATGCGACGTTTATCGCGGTCAGACAACTTAGGTTTTCTTCCAGAGCTACGCTTCACACCATATTCATCCGGATTGTTCAAAAATTTGGTGATAACACAACGTGTTCGACCGATCTTTCTCGATATTTCACTAACATTAAAGCCAGCATCGTTGTAGGCTTTTATTCTTCCCTTTTCCTCGTCGGATAACAAACGTCCACGCGGCATTTTATTAGAAATTCAATAAATTGTCACCAGAAATATAAAAAAAATTAATTGAAACCAAATCTTTCTCTCCAGTCGCAATAATTGAAATGTGTCGTATAGCTTTGTTACACTTTCAGACATAACAAAAATCGAACTTTTGTGCTTTTTTTACCGCTACTTGAATACGCGAGATGCAATAAGAGATAACAAAATCAGAGTTAAAGCAGAATTCATTAAGCTTCCATTCTGCATACTTGACTTTGTTTTATTATGCTTTCCCATTCTCCTACGAGGGTCGAAACTAAACTTTTCGGGGTGTCGTATAATTGTGGGCAGGAGTGTAGTAAGTGATCGGAACAGAAAGTATTTTTCATGAACTACTACATAAATCTAATACAGAGACCATTGGCAGGGTGTACGATCTGAGCCAAACACACAAGAATTCCGAATGACATGTATGTAAGAGTATTCACACTTTTATTCTTATTTAAAAGTACTATTCCGAGTATAAAACGAGCTAGAATTTGGACGGCTTTGGTAGCTGATGTTCTACTGCTACCCTGTTACTTCGTTACTTCTTCGTTGGGCATTCGACGGCCATAGTACTTGCTATCTATCACAATCCCATGCCGGAGATACCTCAACTATCT
This sequence comes from Drosophila ambigua, assembly GCA_018150905.1. Taxonomy (NCBI): domain Eukaryota; kingdom Metazoa; phylum Arthropoda; class Insecta; order Diptera; family Drosophilidae; genus Drosophila; species Drosophila ambigua. Next base: position 760,572 of record JAECWS010000099.1, read on the forward strand.
TTATCCACTTCTGGAAAATAGTGCCTATGTGCCTATTGTTTTCTACAGAACGGAACCAGATAAAAATAAAGAAACATTCTGCTCGTCTTAATCCTGGGGGCGTGTGACTGCTAATTATACCCGTACTCAAAAAAGAGTTAAGGGGTATATTAGATTTGTGGTAAAAGTGGATGTGTGCAACGCAGAGAAGGAAACGTTTCCGACCCCATAAAGTATATATATTCTTGATCAGCATCAATAGCCGAGTCGATTAAGCCATGTCCGTCTGTCCGTCCGTCTGTCCGTCTTCATGAGCGCCTGGATCTCAGAGACTATAAGAGTTAGGGAAACCAAATTTGGTTTCCAGACTCATGTGATATCACACTGCTACAAGTGTATTTCAAAATTTCGCCCCACCCCCTTCCGCCCCCGCAAAGGACGAAAATCTGTGGCAGGCACAATTTTAAAGATACGATAAAACTAAAAACGCAGTATCGTAAAGAATGACCATATCTACCAGATTGCCGAGTCTGAATCAGATCGGATCATAATTATAGCCAGAATTAAGAAATTAATTTTCTGTTGGTTCCCCCGCCTCCTCCTGCAAGAGAAACGTTACTCTATCTCCTTCTCGCTCGCACACTCTGCTGCGTTCAGTGCGCGAGCAACCCCTAGCGAAAGAGATGTAGAATATGAATGGTACATCTATAATCTACATGTTAGATGTAAAATATACATTGTAGATGTAGATGTAGATAACAGATGTAGCAAAAAAATGTAAAATGTAAAATTTTTTTTTTTTTCTTTAATTATAAAAAATCATGCGCAAAAATGTATATACTGACTGAGTACGGGTATAAGTAGAGTCGCGTCCCCAGAAGCGACTCACACGTTCCTTCTCGTTCCAAACTCTGATCGGTATGATGTTATTTTACTAACAGCCCCACGTTGGACGCCAAAAATTATGTAACCATCTAGGGAGAATAAGGGGACGATTCTTGCGGCTAGTGCTCTTGCACTCAGGCCTTCATCCATATTCCTCAAGCGAGTCGAAGGTATCCGAGCGGGGCGGGACCCTATGTTTCCGTTAGCTCTTTCGGGGTGGGGTGGGTTTGCTAGGACCTTGACTCTCGCCTACATAATCTTGCTTAAGGATCCCTACTGAAACTAACAAAGGAGCTTTCCTCCCAAAAAAAATAATCTGATTCGACGAAGAAAGCCTAATCAAACTTCGGGCAACAAAACGAAAGAATTTCCCGATCAATAATCACGAGGTATGGGCGAAGTCTAAAGGTGTTAGTTGACCCACGCGTTCTTTACCCTCCCTACCTGGATATTCAATATACGGTTTTTCTGAATATCCCCTAATTCCATGCTATCTCTCAGTCCTCCAGGTCACCGCTTATGACACTTTTAGTCACTCATTCCAAATTAATAATCTTTTTATTCATATAAATTCTAGGTAATGCATTTCAAACATGCTTTTCTAAATTAATCGTTTCGAGGTTATTCTATATATTTTGGCTAATGCTAAAGAAAAGATTTAATTCAAATTTACATGGCTAACGAAAATGAATAATTTTATGATAAAAAAAAATACGAAGAAAAAATATATATGTTAATGATACAGGAAAATGTAGAAAAAAATATTTTATACGTAGTTAATATGCTTTCTCATAGCATTTCCCGGATCATTTTTATAAGATCGGTCGAAATTACCAGAGTGTTTTTGTTGTATTTTGATCTATCTCGGTTAAGGCAAATGCATCAAATCAATACGGCAACAACTACCAGCCAATATCTACTTTTATTGCAAACTCACGCACAAAACTCTCCAGCGGTGAAAGGCCTTCCAACGGTGTTGATGTAGCGGCTAAACATGGGCAAAAAGGGTTATAAATGTGCAAACCAATTGATTTTATGCATTAGCTATGTTAACATTTACTTTCTGTTGATTTTTTTCTTCTTCATTTTCTTCACTTTTCCGACAAATTCTTGTGTCAAAACATTTTAAAGAAATTTGCACGCAGGCAGAATGAGTTAATGGAATTGATATGATTCAAAATTTACTTTAAAAAAATAATCTAAGAAAAAAAATGACGAGAAGATCCGTTTTGTTTGTGGAGCGCCACTTTGCGATCAAGTGCAGCAATTGGCCGTTGTGTTTGTGGAGCGCCACTGTGCGATCGAGTGCAGCAATTGGCCGTTGTGTTTGTGGAGCGCCACTGTGCGATCGAGTGCAGCAATTGGCCGTTGTGTTTGTGGAGCGCCACTGTGCGATCGAGTGCAGCAATTGGCCGTTGTGTTTGTGGAGCGCCACTTTGCGATCGAGTGCAGCAATTGGCCGTTGTGTTTGTGGAGCGCCACTGTGCGATCGAGTGCAGCAATTGGCCGTTGTGTTTGTGGAGCGCCACTGTGCGTCTGCCTCGCAGGTGTCCGGCGAGCTATGATGTGGAGCGTTGAGGCTCTGCACCGGACACTTGTAGAAGGCTGCACTAGCGGCTGGCGGTGGCCACACCGGCAAAGGGGTTGATTTGCGCAGCTGTGTGGTGGTGTTGGTGTGAATCCGGGGGTCAGCAAGCTGGTTATGAGTGTGGATACTGTGCTGTCCACGCGACAAAACCCAGGGATGAAAAATCGGCCCACGTCAGAGGATCCGCAATTGCACTAGCAAGATGCGTGTTGAAGAAATGGCAATGCTGAGGTCGCTGGACGTGGGCGATGTCCAAAAAGGTTTCTATCCACACATTGTTTGTGTTGAATCCAATTAGACACTGTAGTGATCGTTTGGATCAGGTTAAATGCTGGATGCCACAAGATAAAGATTTTGCACCCACGTGATTAACTTTTCGATTTTGCACACACAAAAAAAAATTAGCAGACGCCGCAACAAAAGAATTTTTGAGAAAGAGAGTGGGGTACAGCTGCAATTTTCTTTTATAGACCGGCATTCCAGAGCTTTCTCTCTGCAGCCTCTCGGAAAGAGAGAGTGACAGATGAGTGACAGGTGCATCCAGACGCACTGAGAGCTTTTCCAAGCTGCACTGCTAATCACAGCTGGTATGGCTCGATCAGTCAGCACCCTCTATGTTTAAAAAAAAACATTTTGCGTTTCCAACGCAGCGACAAAAATGTCGCCACCGAAATGCGATGGAAATTAAACGTTATTTTTTTTTAAATAAAAGCGGACCGCCAGGCGCCCGTTACAAATTTTTGTCAAAATTATCAAGCGAGTTGTCCGACTTAAAGGCCAATGGCCTCACCATTCAAAATAAAACGGTCAGCTTGGAAATTCGAGCGGTTGTTTGCGATACTCCTGCAAGAGCATTTGTTACAGGCACACCTGGACATACATCCAGACACGGCTGTACCAAATGCTTACAGGTAGCACATAAAGTGGATTCTACATTAACTTACAGCACTCGTTGTGCAGAGTTAATAACAGATGAAGCTTTTTCAAACAGAAAGTACCCAAGTCAGCATACAAATGATTATTTTATGGTTCAGTCCGCTTTTGAAAAACTTGGCGTTCGTATGATAACCCAAGTTCCCCTTGATTGCATGCACCTGGTAGAACTGGGTGTAATGCGAAAGTTTTTGAACAGAATAAATTATAATAAAGTAGAAAGAAAAATATCGAAGGAAAACAAATGTACGATTTCCGAGATATTAACGTCAATGCGTAGTCACATACCTAGGGAGTTTGCACGGAAGCCGAGAACATTGTTAGAGCTTCCAAACTGGAAAAGCACTGAGCTTAGGCAATTTTTGTTGTACACTGGCATTGTAGCTCTTAAGGATACAATCCATGAAGAGCAGTATTACGTATTTTTATTGCTGCACTGCGCATATAGACTGCTCTGCTCGGAAAAGCAACGCGAAAATAATATAGAAAACGCTCAACAAATGTTGAATCTTTTTGTTGAGAATTTTCCTATTATTTTTGGAAAAAACAGTGTGTCCTACAATGTTCACGGATTACTTCACGTAATGGAAACTATTAAACAGATCGGAAATCCGATTTCAGGATCGTCTTACGCTTTTGAAAACCATTTGCAAACTCTGAAGAATTTTGTCCGTAAGCCAACACATATCCTAGAGCAAATTTTCAGAAAAACAGTCGAAGATAGGTACGTGGCTCCCGGAAGAGAACAAATATTGTTAGTAGGCAAGGTTCTCAAGATTGAGAACTGTATCCTTAAAGGTAGTAAGCCAGACAACTTTTGCTTTTTAAGAGGAGATATTCCTATTCAAATCGAGTCATTTGAAGAGGAATTAGGGAAAATTTTTATTATAGGTAGAAGACTTAAGGACATGTTTTTTTAGTATGCCATTAAATTCGACTCAGTTAGGTATATATTTAGTCAATTTAGAAGTGCAAAATATTCAGAAAAATTTTCTGTAGAAGATTTTGAACGGAAAGCCGTTGCCATGCCATATCAGGGGGAAATAGTTTTAGTTCCATTTTTGCATTTTGATTAGGTTTTTGCTATTGTTACTTATTTTAAATTGTATGTCTTTTTGTATTAAAAGAATCAAAAGGAGGTGTTTAGTCCGTAGGCGTGATTTATTTGCGAATCGGGCATATCTATAGTGCCGGCGCTATAGATAGATATAAAAAAAAAATTGTATTGCATTAAATTTATTTAACATATTTTTTTTAGTATGGACAACGAACAACATAGCAACATTAAGCGCTTTGTGTTTGCTTCAGAGCGTAAGTATACCATTAGTGTGTTTGATATATTAAATAAGGATTGACCTAATTTGCATTGTTTTTTCTAGAACCTGAACCAAAGGAACAGCCTGAATCGCGTAAGTAAATGCTTTTTTATTATTATTTGTATTATTGCTAAAATAAACATTTTGGTTACAGAGACATCAGAAGAACGGATTATTGCGGCGATTAAAAGTAAGTTATAATACGTTTTTTTTCTTATATTTTCATTTATTCTAATGTCTTTTAATGTTTTAATTTCAGAAGAAAATAAAGAACTGCACCAAAAAAATAGACACTTTGGAACGGAAGTTTGATGTGTTGGCGGAATCTTTGGCGGAGCCGTTGGCCCTGTTGACAGTTCAAGTCAGAAAAGATCGAAAAGCCTCCGAATGCCACTTCCCAATAAAATCCAGGGAAGAGTTGGAAGACATAAATGGCGCCATAAATGATGAGCTTATTGACTTAAATGTAAGTGCAAAATTAATATCCTCCAAATTCAGTTTTGTTTTGTAAATTTTTTTCTATTTTAGACAACGAAACTGAAAAACATTTTGGGGACCGGCCAATCGTTGGCTAAATGTTTAAAAAATGTGCTCGACGAGGAGCTCTTAATGGATTATAATTTGGACGGGACATCAGGAAAGAGTTACCTGAAAAATTTGAAAAATTTTCATAGAGCCCTGGAAAGTAAGTCTATGTTTTAACAAAACATAAAAATATATTAATTGCTTCATATAATTTCAGTGGCGGTGCAGTTGAAAATTCCCAATGAGCCCGCTGAGAAGACAATAAGGAAAGCCATTCACAACATAAAAAATGGAGCATTTCAAAAGTATCTAGGGCTAAGAAATTTAGGGCTCAGCCAGATGATACCCAAATTTAATATAAATAAAAAAAATGAATTAACAAAAAATGAAATACATCACTTATTAGGGCTTTACTTTTCAAGGGAAATTCATCGCTTATTAAGGCCTTACTTTTCAAGGGAAATTCATCGCTTATTAAGGCCTTATTTTTTAAGGGAAATTCATCGCTTATTAAGGCCTTACTTTTTAAGGGAAATTCATCGCTTATTAAGGCCTTACTTTAGTAGGAAAAGTCATCGCTTATTAAGGCCTTACTTTTTAAGGGAAATTCATCGCTTATTGAGGCCTTACTTTCGGCTAATTCTCACTTACTATGTCATCGATTATGCTCCTAGGACATTGTTCGGCTAAGCGCCGGCCCATGGCAGCACGAAGAGCGGTTGACCATACTATGTAACATCTCTTAATGTCTCTCTTTATCACCGTTTTGTTGCCTTTGATTATACTCTATCTGGTGCTTTGCTCTCGTTCGTCAGCCGCGTTCGTCAGCCGCTGTGGGGGAGGCTAGTCAGAGAAAGCAGAAGACACTTCAGATTTGATCACCGCCGTAGTTGAACGTCTTTGCTGTCTGGCACAGTGATCTGCCTGCCACAAGGTCAACATAACACAAATATCTCGCGTTCAACAGTCTTGAATCGGCCCCGCGCCTTCAATCGACCCATCGTAAACTCTTGCTAGCAAACCTGCACACCTTTCGCTATTTCTCTATACAAAACATATACATAAATTTAAGCACAATAAATTGTCAAAATATTAACTGAATACTCTTCGCCTCTTTAATACCTCGCAAAACAACGCTACTGAAAAAGCTCAGTAGCTCAACAGACATCCCCGTGTTAAAGTAAACAGCCCATCGTATGGCAGGTCATCGCTTATGTCATCGAGCTGCATGACGTTGCCATCGATGTGTGGTTGCTTACACATCGCTTACCCGTACTGCAGGGATCTGAAGTGAGTGTACCCTGACACGAGTACACAAGGAAACACTTTGGTGTACGAATTAAGGTGTGTGTATGTAAGGCCGAGTACAGTTCCTGATAACTTGGACATACCACACTGAGACATATTCATACATATGTGTGCATACATTTAGCAGACAGCGAACATGCCACAAACACGTAGTGGAAAGACAACGTCCAAAAAAGCAAAATCTGATGACAGCAAAGAAAATATGGCCAGTTCAATTAATCTTGGAAACGCCTCCCAGCTTGACCAAACTGTGGTGCAGGCATCGACTCCTTATCCAGCAGCAAAAAAGAAAGTACCAACGGAAACAAAAGTCAACGAGGGCCCAGAAGCTACAAATTGAAATGGAACTTTTTAGGCGGCAGCAAGAGATTATGCAACAACGTGCGTTACTGGATTGCAAAGAGAAACAAGATCAGATGCAGCGACAATTCGAGATAGCGCAACTGGAGGATGACAACGACGAACAAGATGGCAGCCAAGATCCTGATGCTGAAAACGACGAAGAGCAAGCGGCAAGTAGAACACGAGATTGGGTTAAAAGACAGCCTAATCAATTATTTTCTGACAATGGTGATGTAGGAGAAAGCCAAGAAAATATGGGTAATACAAATTTTATGCAGACATTCATGGCTAGACAAACTGTTTCACAAGAGTTACCTTTTTTTCTGGAAATCCACTTGAATGGCCAATATTTTATGCTGACTTTCAAAACAGCAATGAAATCTGTAAGTTTTCTAACTATGAAAATATAAATCGGTTGAGAAAGGCACTATCTGGGCGTGCAAAAGAATCCGTTCAATAACTTTTGTTATTACCAATGTACCAGTTATTATTGATTTCTAAAAAGAAAGATTTGGAGATCCAACCAACATTATTAGACATTTGATTAAGCAAATCAAAAATTACCCTCCGGTAAAAGAAGATAAAACTGAAAGGCTTATTAGTTTATATGACACCCTTACTAATCTGATACATACACTTTTGACATTTGAAGAATTGGATCATATTCGCAATCCACTTTTGTTTGACGACATTTCGGAAAAACTGCCATTATCTCAGCGTCTTGCCTTTATGCAATTTTACCAAGATACAAAAAATAATGAACCGAAAATAATAGTTTTTCGCAAATGGATCGGTAAGAAAGTTAAAGCAGCGCAGCTGTTAGGGTTCGGGCAGAGTAAAACAAAAGAAACAACTCTGACTGTTTCAAATCAATTAACATATGACAAAAAGGACAAGTCTCAATATTGTAACTTTTGCAAACAAACTAACCATTATGTATCAACTTGCGTTAAATTTAAATTATTAGATATTGACCAACGATATCACGATATCATGTCTTTGCAAAAATCATATAATGAAAAATTGCAAGCGAAAGAAACCATGCCAAATTGATAACACTACTCGACAAAACCGAACTTTTTTTTTCCTCAAGGATCCAAACCGACTTTTTCTGATAGATATGGGGCTTTAAAATTTTTTAAAGAATTATGGTTGGGCCCGCAGCCTTCACAAAGGTATTTTTTGTTCATTTTGTTGCCTTTTGGGGCTCGCTACTGAAACGGTTGAAAGTAAATTGGGCGTCCTAATGCATTTTTAGACGTAGTTGGCTTCTCAATCTGTACATCACCAATAATATATATCCTTTGAAGCCACGATTCGTAGTTTTCTGTAAATCTTTGTCTAATCAGTTTTTGATCAATCGATTGGCGTTTTAAACTTCTTTAAAGCCGTTTTAAAGAGTCTTCGTGTAGGTATAAGTCTAGGTATAAGTCCGCAAATAACAGTTATGAAGGTTAAATTCACGTAAATAAATCAATTGAAGGATATATGTAAAGAGTAATGGTATCCAGCGGACATTAATCTTAAGATACTATCGGTAAGATGTACCCTTATAAGGTAGAAGGCGATAGCGCAAGGCGATAGCGTAAGGCGATAGGAAGAAGTCCATAACGAGAGTCGGTTTTTGGAAGCAGCAGCGGATAGTTGTACGGGAGTTGACAAACAATTAATGAAGTTGATCTAAAGAGATCATGTAATCTCTAACTGTATTCGGAACTATACCCATAGGTTAGGTTAGGTTAGGTTGTCGGGCTGTCGGCTGTCGGGATTGTCAGAGACCCGACACACCTAGGCCGGTTTCGGCTCATTGTGATACCGCATATATTGTTCCCTTCTCCCTCGTGAGACACTATGTTATCCATTATCCCATCCGGATGCCCTTATGAAGCCTGCGATCCGTCTGGGACTGATTGTAGACATTTCCGAAATGTCAGTTAGAAAAGGAGCGCCCAAGTATTGAAGTCTCCTTCTACTGAGAGCCGGACAGGAGCAGAACAGGTGTTCCACAGTCTCCTCCTCGTCCTCATCTCTACAGCTTCGACAGAAGTCGTTATATGGGGCGCCCAGCCTGTTTGCATGTGTGCCTATTAGCTAGTGTCCCGTAAGGGAGCGTATGACTCAGCTGCACCTACTCCTACTGAGTTTGAAAAGCTCATCGGTGCGCTTCCTAGTAATGTTGGGCCATGTTTGCCGAGTTAAGCGACATAGTGGCAAAGTTTGCCATCTTTCATTTATTAATCGCTTAAAATGTTTTTTTATTTTGAGCTTGCAGGTGGAGAAGGGGGATTGTTGTACCAGCTCTGGCCAGCTCGTCTGCTATGCAGTTGCCTTCAATGTCCTGGTGGCCCGGGACCCATATTAGGCTGATGACGAACTGATAAGCCATCTCATGAAGAGATTTGCGACAGTTTGCCACGGTAGCCGAGCTTGTTGTTATCGCATTCAGCGATTTGATCGCAGCTTGGCCATCACTGTAGATATTTATATGAGTTGCCGCAGGGGCTAGTTCCTGAAGACAGCTCAAAGCTTCCCTGATCGCTATGACTTCCGCTTGGAAGACACTGCAGTGATCCGGGAGCCTGAAGGAGTGTTTTATATTCAGCTGTTTGGAGTAGATTCCTCCTCCGACTTTGTTGTCCAGCTTTGAGCCATCAGTAAAGATTCGAATGGCTCCCTTTGGACCAGGTGGTCCCTCAAGCCAGTTGTTTCTGTGAGGGATGATTGTTTCGAAGGGGGTATCTGTATACTCCCTCGGAACGCAGTAGTCCGTTTTTGTGGGGACGATTTTGTTTCCATTTAGGATGGACGCATGGCCGGTGTGATGTGACACCCATTGGTCAGAGTCTCTAAAACGGATTGCTGCCATTTCTGCCTGCTCCTTACCTGCAAGGTCAAGGCTCTGCAGGCATAGGATAGCATTTAGCGCATCCGTTGGTGTGGTGCTCAGAGCTCCACTGATGCATAGGTACGCTGCACCTTGCCCAGTTGTTAAGTGAAGGTCCCCTTCGATAGGGCAGGCCACCACACTGCGACTCCGTAGAGCAGTATTGGTCTTACTATTGCTAGGTAGAACCATTGGACAATTTTTGGGTTCATGCCCCATTTTAGCCCAATGGCCTTCTTGCAAGTGTATAGGGCTATCGTAGCCTTCTTCACTCTGTCTTTGATGCTCAGGTTCCAGCTAAGCTTTTTATCAATTACCAACCCTAAGTAACTGGATTTTGTATTTGGTTGTAAACAATACAAGAGGGATTAACTCCCAGTTCACGCGACTCTATACCCATAATAAACAATACTTTATTATAAATCTTACATTTGGGGGCTCGCCCGAGTCGAATACAGTGTGCGTGATCAAAGAAAAAAAAACAAAAAGTTTGCTGATGCAAGAAGAGGATCGTTAAAATGTTGTTAAAGTTTTTGTTTGTAGCTAAATAAAGTTGTAAAGTTGTTCCAAGTGGCTATAAACATTAAGTTGAACGATCCAAATCCTGTAAGCATAACAGTAGACACGGAGATTGGCAAAAATTGGTCGTGTAATTCAGTTGCAAAATTGTGAAATTCGAAGTCGCGCCGTAGCGTCACCTTGTTCTGGTGTGGTACAGATACATAGGCAGAAGAGGCAGAACAGACAAGCAGAAAATAACCGTTGAGACACGCAAAGACAGGCAGAAAAGACACGCCGAGACACGGTTTTGTACCGAAGCAAAATAATGATGAACACGCCGCCGCCGCTGCATTGGAAAGAGAAGGAGATGGCAGAAGCTGTAGCAGGAACGTCGCGCCAGAGTGCAAACGAGATGGAAAAGGTTGGGAATATGGAAAACAAAGATGAGTACAGAATTGATCGGATGATAAAGCTGCTAAGTTTAAAAGTGCTAGCTGATGAGGAACGAGAAGTCCAAATGAAAGCCGCTCCAGCTAATTTTGGAAAAGTTGTGAATGAGTGCAATGGCAAATCGGTCCCAATTGAAAAGTGGTTCGAGATTTTTGAAAAAAATGCCGACGTATATGAGCTAACAGAAAAGCAAAAGTATGTGCATGCCAGAGGAAAGATGATCGGTGCAGCTTAACTCTTTCTAGAAGCTGAAAGCGTGTGCACCTATGAGGAGCTCAAATTCGTATTATTGGAGGAATTTACATTTAGCTACAATAGTGCAGACATTCCTCAACATCTGCAAGAAAGAAAGAAGAAGAGTAATGAGTCGCTGCACGAGTACTTGCTGCAGATGAGAAAAAGAGCTGCAGTTGGACATGTTGAAGACGTGGCTGTCATAAGCCATATTGTAAACGGTTTGGATATAAGAAACGAGTACAAGTATGCCATGTATCGATGTAAATCATTTAAAGCCTTAAAAGAAGAGTTCGATATCTACGAGCGTTTGAACATACCGGAGAAGAATGGCAATAAAGAACAACATAAACCGAATTATAAACAGCAAAGTGGGTCAGGCGGTAGAAAAGAATACTGCTATAATTGTGGATCAGGAGAGCACAAGCGCAAAGATTGTAAAGCCGAAACGAAATGTTTTAAGTGTAATCAGAATGGTCACATTTCACGTAACTGTCCATATGAAGCCGATAAAGTTCATACAGTACGACTTGTTTCAGATCGCAATGACATGACAAAAATTCATATAAATGGCATTGAAGTCGACTGTCTTGTAGATACAGGTTCAGATGTAACCATAATCAAAGAAAATGTGTTAAAGAGAATGAAAAACGTTGAACTTTTAAAATGCAAAACTACATTGCGCGGTCTTGGCCATATAACAACGAAGCCTGTTGGATACTTTAATGCAGAGATTACGGTGGATAAGTTGCAGACTAACCAGAAGTTTCTAGTCGTACCCAATAACCAAATTGATTTCGATGCACTGTTGGGACACGATTTCATCAAAAAGTTTCGTTTCGTCGCTGATATGAAAGGATACACGTTTTCGAAACTGGACGAAGATCCCAAGTCGATAGATAAGTATGCTCTTATATATAATGTCACTGAAGAGTCATCCTTTGAAGCTCCACCGCAATATCGCACAGACGTTGAACAGATGATAAAGAGCAGTTACCAGTTACTGCAAATAGTTCCCGACGGAGTAATCAAGCCGTTTCACCACTCTCCGAGTCGTTTATCCACAGACGAAGCCAGCACTGTAAAGAAGCAAGTAGAAGAATGGATCGAGAAAGGAATCGTACGCAAGTCATCTTCAAATGTGGCAAGCCGAGTTGTAGTCGTGAAGAAGAAAGATGGTACACTTCGAGTTTGTGTAGACTACAGGAAATTGAACATCTTGGTATTGATGGACTGTTTCCCAGTCCCGATCATGGAGGAAGTCTTGGAAAAGCTGGAGTCTGCTAAGTGGTTTACCATAATGGACCTTGAAAATGGATTTTTCCATGTTCCAATCGAAGAGCAGAGCAAGTCGTATACGGCCTTCGTCACAAAAGAGGGATTATTCGAGTTTAATAAAACGCCTTTCGGATTTAAGAACTCGCCAGCTGCGTTTATTCGGTTTGTAAACTATATTTTTCAAGAATTAATCAACTCTGATGTTATGCAGCTTTATATGGACGACATTATTGTTTACGCCGCATCGCCCGAGCTTTGCATGAAGAAAACGAAGTTGGTTCTAGATACAGCTCCGCAATTTGGCCTAAAGATCAAGTGGAAGAAATGTAGCTTCATGCAGCCCCGCATTAACTTTCTTGGCCATATATTGAGGACGGGAAAATCTGGCCCGGCAAAGAGAAGACAGCAGCAGTTAGTCGGTTTGCTACGCCGAAGGATATCAAAGCAGTTCAAGCGTTTCTGGGACTCACAGGCTTTTTTAGAAAGTTCATTCCTGGGTACGCACAAGTTGCACGGCCGCTCACGAATCTACTCAGGAAAGAAGCAGTTTTCAACATTGGCGAAGCAGAACAGCAGTCGCACCCATACCAAGACTAAAAGCTAAAAGGAGGTCTTCTCTTCAAAGTTGTGAATGGCAATGACGTATTGGTTGTCCCAAAGCTGATGGAAAGAGAAATCATTCAAGGATCGCACGAAGTTGGTCATTTCTCCACAGCGAAGACGATGCACTCAATTCAGCAGCAATACTGGATCCCGCATCTTGAAAGGAAAGTTGCAAATGTTATTGCTAATTGTATCAGTTTTATCATTTTCAGCGAAAAATTGGGAAAACAGGAGGGCTATCTTCATTGTATTGACAAGGGTGACACGCCACTACACACACTGCACGTTGATCATTTGGGCCCAATGGACGCGACAGCCAAGCAATATAAATACATTTTTGCTGCGGTGGATGCGTTCTCCAAGTTCGTCTGGCTGTTTCCAACCAAGTCAACGGGATACGAAGAAGTTGTGAAGAGGCTGGCTGACAGATTGGTCATTTGTGTTTGGCTTTCCCAAACGCATAGTCAGCGATAGAGGAGCAGCGTTTACATCCAACGAGTTTCTAAACGAGAATAAAGTCGAACGACAGGTGTGGCGAGAGGCAACGGACAGATTGAACGGGTGAACCGTTCAATTTTGGGCATAATCGCTAAGTTGTCGGTTGTCGCATATCCATTCAACATTGAAGTCGTCGCCATTCGAGGTCATGTTTGGGACGAAAATGCATAGCCAAGCTGAGAGTCGACTATTGGAGGTACTCAACGAGGAGTTGTTTGCGCAGTAGTTTAACAACGAGCGCAAAGAGCTGCGTAACCACGCTAGGGGGTGGTCCCCCCCAAAAATATTAACCAGAATGGACCCTCTGGGCCAACAATGGGCCAAGCAAAGGTTGGGATGTCAACCCAAAAATCGGTGGAAAGCGTGGCTGCTACCACCGGCGGGCACGGGGAGGAACAATCCTCTCTGCGTGTCGCCAGCGGCCACACCTCTGATAGGTCGGGAGCAGGTCTACTGCCACAAAAACGATTCACTCCAAGAGAGCCGCACAGGTGCCGTGGTCGATACAGACTCGGTTACCGAGAGCACGCTCTCCAGGTCCAAGACGGAGGAAGATAGCCTTCTCCGCTCCCCGGAACCAGGTTTCAGCTCCCTGCGTAGGGAAGGACCGAAGCGTTCCAAGGAGGGGTTGAAGGCGAAGGCCAAGTACAAAGCGGCCCTCAAGATCATGGGCCGGCTTCAGGGCAGGAACGACCTCTCTGAAGAGGAGAAGGCCAGAATGACCAGAGCCATCAAGGACACTCCGGTGAGCAAGAGGCAACGCGGGCCCAAGGTGGCAGGCTCCACACCCAAACAGGCGAAGAGACCCCAAAAAGCGAAGGTCAGTGAGGTAACCAAAACGACACTTAATCGTGGCACTCATTGACCGGAGCGACATGGGCTCCCATGCCCACGTTCGATGGTGCAGGGTGGCTTAACGGGGTCAAAATACTAAAATGTATTGATGACCCCACACTCAAGTGGCTGACGCAAACGGTCTGCCAACTGGAAGCGTTGTGGGAGGGGGCCAAGCTGGAGGTGGTGGACAGGAAGCTAATCCCGTCCATACCAAAGGCAAAGGTACTCTTCCCCATCGTAATCCAAGGGGACCGTGCGCTGAAGCTGCTACAGCGGCAGAACCCTGATGTGCCAACGGCGAACTGGAGGATTTTGCATATCGGGAGCCCACTACTCAGTGATGGGAGCCAGAGTGCGATCATCCAGATCAGCAAGGAGGCAGAGGACCTGCTGTACCCAAGATTCGGGAAGATGGCGTGGGGGATGGGCAGTGTGTACCTGCGGCTGAAAAAGCGCCACCCTGAGGATAAAGATGCGCACACTATGCAGGCGGGCGAGGTGGAGAAGGACCTTGGTCTGGACACCATCGTGGAGGCCATACAGGGTCTTGCGCTGGACTCGGAAGAGGAGGATGAGGACGGTGACCTGACGGTAGTTGTCAACCCGTCGAGCGGAGCTGAGCCAGACGCACATGGTGAGTGTGCTGCAGCTCAACATCCAAAAGAGTAAGATTGCGTCGGCGGAGCTCCTCTTTGCCATGGCGCCAAGGGCCCGCCGACATGGCCTTAGTCCAGGAGCCATGGGATGCATTAGGCAATGCTGTCCTCAAATTTTAACGTGTTCTATCCACCATCGGTAAGCAGGAACAGGTCGCCGTACTCGTACGAAAGGCAATCCATGCTCACCTTATGTCTGACCGTGGCTAGCATCACCACGTAAGGAAAGGCGCCTGATGGTAGCCTCCTGCTACATGGCATACGACAGGCCAGCTCCACCTGACGAGTTGAGGCATCTGGTGGCGGAAGCCAGCCCGAAAGACCAGCAACTTCTCGTCGGTGCGTGTGGGGAAGCCCCGACATCAACGATAGAGGTGAGTCATTCCTTGACTTCATACTATCAACTAACCTAGAAGTAGCAAACTGAGGAACAGCATCCCCCAATGGGTCTCATATCGTCTAGGAGAATACACTGGGCTACAGACTCCTTTGTGGGTACGAAAGAACTTGGACTAGACGGTATTCCAGCCATGCTACAGGCGACCTAAGAAGTGATCACCCCATGGCTCTCAGAAATATACTTCAATATACACCGCTTCCATGGTGAGTGGGGTGCATAGAGGCACACCACAAGGTGGGGTCCTGTCGCCCCTCCTGTGGAACCTAGTGGTCGACGACTTAATAAAGAGATTCGAGAGGAGAGCCCCAAAAATAACAGCCTATGCAGATGACATAAGCATAATTATTACGGGAGTATGTCCATCGACTCTAAGCTCCATAATGGAATCAACACTCAGGGCGATATGTGAGTGGGCGGGAAAAGTAGGACTCAGTATCAACGCGGACAAGACGGACCTCATCCTCTTTACCAAGAGATACAAGGTACCGGCATGGATCCCCCCGAAAATTGAAAAACCAGGCTGACCCCTAAAACACAAGTCAAATACCTCGGCATAGTACTGGACAGCAAGCTGGCGTGGAGACCCAATGTAGTGGAAAGGGTGAAGAAGGCCACCATTGCGCTATATGCATCCAAGAAGATGCTCAGCAGTACATGGGGCCTGTCACCTGCTCTAATGCACTGGATCTACATCTCGGTGGTGCGACCGACTCTCCTGTACGGAGTCTTAGTGTGGTGGCAAGCGACAGAAAAGAAGACGTACAATAAGCTTATGGAAAGGACCCAGCGGCAGGCACTGCTCTGCATTAGGGGGGCGCTGAGGTCAACCCCAACAAAAGATCTCGAAACCATAATCGGAATCGACCCCCTGGACATCCACGCTCAACTGACTGCAGGAAAGGCGGCACAACGCTTGGTAGCATCAGGAAACATGTCTCTACAAGGATTCGGGCACAGTTCAATTGGCCGAGACATGACCAGTATATCTGACTACATGATCCCCCAAACTTGCCTAGATGTAAACACAACCTCATTTATGGAACCCGACGACTGGAAAAGGGGTCAGGACCAGACTCAACACCTCAACATTTACACCGACGGCTCCAAGATGGAAGGAGGACTAGGAGTGGGCATATACTGTACAGACCCGAGCCAATGCAGCATATTCCAGGCGGAAGTCTACGCCATACGGAAAGCGGCGGAGGCAGCTCAGTCTATCGATCAGTCATACGGCGTGGTAAACCTGTTCGTGGACAGCCAGGCGGCGATAAGATCCATGCAGTCGTCAGCGGTCAGTTCCAGAAACGTCCTCTCGAGCGTGGAAGCATTAGACTACCTAAGCACGACAAAGTCAGTGCGGATCCATTGGGTTCCCAGCCACCTGGGCATCGAAGGCAACGAGACAGCAGACGTGCTGGCTAAGGAAGGCGTCAGGTTGGCCATTGACAGAACCGAGAACGTGCCTGTCTCCCTTAGAACGCTACAAAGCGCTCTGGAGAAACGAGCGGACAAGAAGGCCAGAAGCCGGTGGAAGAGCACCACCACCTGCAGAATCTCGAAAACCATGCACAAGGAGCGCAATGGTAAACTTAGCCACTACTTACTGCAGCTTTCACGGAAGGACTTCAGAATGCTAGTGGGAATACTGTCTGACTGCAGCACACGCAGTTAAACTAGACATCAATATCAGCCAAAAACTTGTATTCGTCCTTCAAGGAGGAATTTTAATGATCTCACTATTTTCCTTTATATTTAGTTTTTATACCCGTACTCAAAAAAGAGTTAAGGGGTATATTAGATTTGTGGTAAAAGTGGATGTGTGTAACACAGAGAATCAGCATCAATAGCCGAGCCGATAGAGCCATGTCTGTCTGTCCGTCCGTCCGTCTGTCCGTCTGTCTGTCTTGTTGAGCGCCTGGATCTCAGAGACTATAAAAGCTAGCGCAACCAAATTTGGTTTCCAGACTCATGTGATATCACACTGCTACAAGTGTATTTTAAAATTTCGCCCCACCCCTTTCCGCCCCCACAAAGGACGAAAATCTGTGGCAGGCACAATTTTAAAGATACGATAAAACTAAAAACGCAGTATTGTAGAGAATGCCCATATCTACCAGACTGCCGAATCTGAATCAGATGGGATCATAATTATAGCCAGAATGAAGAAATTAAAACCAAAAGACTTCCCCCACCTCCTCCTGAAAGAGACTCACTACTCTATCTCCTTCTCGCTCTCACACTCTGCCGCGTTCAGCGCGCGAGCAACCCCTAGCAGGGGAGATGTAGAATCTAAATGGTACATATATAATCTAAATGTTAGATTTAAAATATACATTGTAGATGTAGGTAACAGTTGTAGCAAAAAAATGTAATATGTACAATTTTTTTTACAGACAGTTGAAGTTTCTTTACATATCTCCACAGATTTGATGCTTTGAGGCAAGCGTTTATTTCGTCGGCAGCAGTAGATCTTGGAATGACTGGTAGTGTTTGTCGGAAATCGCCAAAAAATAAAATCATTGCACCACCAAAACATCTCGAGTCATTTCGCAGATCTTTTAATGTTCGGTCTAGTGCTTCCAATGCGCGTTTGTGCGCCATTGTGCATTCGTCCCATATGATGATTTTTGATGCTACTAAAACTTTGGCCATTGCGGAGTGTTTCGAAATGTTACATGTCGGTTGTTCAGTAGTTTGAAGGTTTAATGGCAATTTTAACGCTGAGTGAGCCGTACGGCATCCGTTTAACAATGTGGCCGCTATTCCAGAAGAAGCAATTGCTACCGCAATTTCCGATCTCGCACGTACAGTGGCCAAAATCAATAACATGAGGAATGTCTTCCCAGTTCCACCGGGGGCATCCAAAAAAAATAAGCCGCCATTTCCATCATCAATTGCATTGATCAGAGTATCATAGACCCTCTGCTTAGGATTCAACAGAGGTACATTCGTTTGAACTGATAGGATTAGTTCATGTGGATCATATTCACGTTCACGTTCGAATTCTCTATTAAATGCGTCATTCATTCCGCGATCTGGCGCTGGCATTCCTAACCTAACTAACAAACTAAAATGTGCACTCGCATAAAACCACCAAACTGATTTTTTATTCCCTAAATTCCGTTCCTTTCCGATGATTTTATGTAGAATACTGTAGAATAAATCTTAGGTATCATTTTCGGGAATTTTACTATTTGACAGGATTGGACAACATGGAGAAAGAAAATCGATGAAAACTCGATATGTGCAATAAACAAATCAGCATCTATTGAAATGCATCTATTCATTACGCATATCGAGTTTTCATTGTTTTTAAGATGTATTCTGCTATTCGGGACGGAAACAAATCCAACAAATCAAAAACCATGGCAATCGGTCCAGCCGTTCTCGAGTTATAAGTGTTGTAACAGACACGACTTTCTTTTATATATATAGATAATATTAATTAATTAAACACTTACGATATCCATTAAATAGTACTCGTCAAAGTATATAAAATAGGGGCTCGCTTTGAAGGAACCTGATGACGAGAGCATGTTTATTTTTCCTTGATGCATCTCATCCAGATGCGCCGGACGCTCCAAAAACTTTATAAGGCGCTTCAGTTGTCCAACATTTGTTGTCCTGTCAAAGGTTATAAACAAATGCAATATAATATTTTTAATTGTTGGGGCATGCTCTTCGGCTATGGAGGTATTGAGGGAAATCTCCGATCCCGACGAGGCGGCTGTTGCTGTCGCTTATGACGTCGATGACACTGAGTGAAAAAAATAGATGAAAATAAACTTTTAAATAAATAACACTTTTTTACCTGATCGTGGCGTCTGCTGCTTCTCCTCGTCGTCGGAATCCGCCAAACAGGCGCCCAACAGATCCGCTAATGGCATGGAGTCTGACATGAAGGGACGACGCTTGGGAGGCGCGCTTCGATATTTGAGATATTAGAGACGACACAGAATTATTCATATCACTGCTCGTCTTGGTCCGCCTTAAACGATACAAAAAGCCGATTAGCCGATATGTCTGAAATCGATATGTCTGCAATCGATTTCTCTAAATATCTTCACTGTTTTTTCTACAGAAGCAACAGGTTTTAATAGTCTTATTTTTGTTGTAATTTTAAACCTAAACCGCCAACATGAACTTTTACAAATGTCGTACTGTCAACGTAACAATAAACAAATATTACAATCGGGCCGATTCCGATGAGGAGGAGGGGGACAAGCAACAGGAACAGAACAAACGAGAAGGAACGTGTGAGTCGCTTCTGGGGCCGCGACTCTACTTATACCCGTACTCAGTCAGTAGATGCATTTTTGAGCATAATTTTTACGAATTTTAGATTAAAAAAAGAAATTTTACATTTTACATTTTTTTGCTACATCTGCTATCTACATCTACATATATTATGTATATTCTACATCTAACATATACATTATAGATGTACCATTTAAATTCTACATCTCCTCCGCTAGGGGTTGCTCGCGCACTGAACGCAGCAGAGTGTGCGAGCGAGAAGGAGATAGAGTAGCGTATTTCTGGCTGAAGTGGGCGGGGGGAACCTACAGAAAATCAATTTCTTCATTCTGGCTATAATTATGATCCGATCTGATTCAGATTCGGCAGTCTGGTAGATAGGGTCATTCTCTACGATACTGCGTTTTTAGTTTTATCGTATCTTTAAAATTGTGCCTGCCACAGATTTTCGTCCTTTGCGGGGGCGGAAGGGGGCGGGGCGAAATTTTGAAATACACTTGTAGCAGTGTGATATCACATGAGTCTTGAAACCAAATTTGGTTACCCTAACTCTTATAGTCTCTGAGATCCAGGCGCTCAACAAGACGGACGGACGGACGGACGGACGGACGGACAGACAGACATGGCTATATCGACTCGGCTATTGATGCTGATCAAGAATATATATACTTTATGGGGTCGGAAAAATTTCCTTCTCTGTGTTACACACATCCACTTTTACCACAAATCTAATATACCCCTTAACTCTTTTTTGAGTACGGGTATAAAAACAGGATGATTCATCATCAGAGGCGAATGAACTCCATGACGAAGATGAACACGAACGGGAACAGGAACATAATGATGAACAAGTTGAGCATGGCCACCTGTATACATGGAGTCGGTGGAGCAGGACAACACCGCCCGGGATGTCTCCGATATTGAATCGCAGTCAACATCGTTGACGGTACCTACACCGTCGACGATATCAAAGGCCCTATCATCGTGGTCCAATCCTAGTTCAAATGCTTGCAGTGAAGCCACCCAATTTATAAATCTCTACTCCATCCTATGGAATGCTAATGAAAAGGACCGTGGCAAGCAAATATTGAACAGAGCAAATAAAAAAAAAAAATTATTTAAATCTCATGCCAAGCTTATGTCAAAAATAATAGTGGAATATTTTGTAAAAAATAGGCTCCTTATGAGCAAACGGAACCCCAGAGATTTGGCCAAACCATCAAAATATTATATCCGTTAGAAAATCAAAATTGGCAAGATAAATTGTATCACAGATTTCGAGGAGGAAAGGAGTACAAGAAGCATATAAACGAGGAATGGACCGACTGCTATATCACAGAACAGAGAAGATAACGTTCATTTCATTATTATTATTAATATTATTATTCATTTCATTATTATTCATGTTTCATATTGTATTATTCATATTCATATTATATTATAGTGTAAGATGTTTGTTGAGCTAATGAGCTAATGGTTTATTGTTGTAAACAGTATAAAAGGCGATACAGAGCCAAAGGGATAGCGAAAGGTTCGAGTTAGGTTGATGACGAGTCGGCTGGAGAGTTAGCTGGGTTCAAGACGGGGTCAGATTGTAGACGCGGGGGTCGGTACAAGACGGTGTCGGATTGAATGGCTCGATTCCAAGACTATGTGCAGTGGTTGCTAGATCCAGACTAAAAACAAAGAGCAGGCGAGGGAGGGAGACAGATCGAGAGAGTGATAGCAAAGCAAAGGAAAGAAAGAAAGGCGCGAGATGAAGAGGCGAAAGAGAACGGCTGCACAGGCTGCTGCCGGGCGGGAGCATGAATATGTACGTAGATGACAATTTAGTACAGTGGGCAACGAACAATAATAGGGATTTACTCTACTGCTGCACCACTGACTATGATCTATGCATTTGTCCACTATTTGGCTGCGTAACCAAACAATGTTTTCAGTATGGATGGCTTATTGGGATCGGCGGCCGCTTTGGCCAGTGATTGAGTGCATCTTCGAGATGCCTGGCTACCAACTTATTATGACTAAATTAATTGATCTGGTGCTATTTCCCTGTCCGTTTGCCGTTGCAATGGAAGTATCGAAGAGCCCAACATTCTCTTGCGCTGGTGCTGGGGCTGGTGCTGCCGCTGGTGCTGGCACTGTCGCTGTTGCATTAAAATAACTGCAAATAGTTTTTTTCTTCTTTCTATTTCCATTTTGCGAGGCATTTAGTAATTTTACCGGGTTATTCTTCTTCTTATCCTCCTCCTCCTCTCCTCATCTCTTTCTGTGTTGCAGTTTCCAACACTGTCTGTGCCCTGACCAGTTGCACTAACCATACAGTATATAGATGTGCCAGTTCATACAACGAAAGGGGCGCAGCTGAGTTTTCTGTCCCAGGTCCCCAGGTCTTCGGCTGGTGGACCTGGGACGTTCGGGTGGAGGACCTGAGACGTTCGGCTCGGGGACTTGGGACGTTCGGCATTTTTTCGACATGTTCGATTCATGACGAGATGCGAAAGCAAGCTGAGAATTGCAAATGTATGTGTGTACACATGGACGACAAAATATCAATTTTTATTTTCCGAAAGCGTTTTGAGTTTCGTTTACAGGTTACGTAAATGTGTGTGCCACGTATTCTCACATATGGGCTAATCCGAAAATTTTTAAACCAAAGGCAGAAATTTAAAGTTGTCCAAAATCCAAATGTTTGTTAATGGAATAATAGGATACATATTCAAGCTTCAAAAGATATGAGCAATATGGTTTTACGGTGGTTTGTTGGTTCTTGGCTGAGGCTAACCTACACGTACCTCTTGCTTTCAAGTATTCTTGTAAAAAGAAGGATATTTTCCATGGTCAAAAAAGTGGGCAAAACAGTCTTTACAGTATTTAGCGCTTAGCCAATCTTAAAATTTGTTTCATTTTCTATTATTAAAGATACAAATCATATTTGTAAGGAGGGTGGATGTTGGTCGTTCCCACAGTTCGGATTCCCAAATAAATAAAAAGGCGAGGGCGTCAACTATAATTCTGGTGTATTTGGCGTGCACAAAGCTGAGGGCTGGTTAAAGATAGGCGCGTAGGTGTCGAGAGACTCTTCTCTCCCGCTCGGCCTACGGCTAGCGCCCGTGATGGAGCGCCGAGTGGATCGCGTCCACGCCGCGCGAGAGTGAAGGGCATGGGAGAGCGCACGAGCTAACAGAGCGCTGTTAACCGCGCTGCTGCCCTAAACAGTTATCTACTATATATGAAAAAATTTCAACTAAAAATGGGCACACTGTGTGTAACGTCCGTAACGGAAAAAAAGGGTTTTTTTATTTTAACAGAATGAATTTGAACAATTTTGTTTTCCAAACAAGCTTTATAAAGCACTCAACAGTTTTTTATGCACTTTAATCTAATGAAAAAGAAAATACCTTTATTACACATTATTTTGAAAAATACTAATGGCAAAGTATGTAACGTCCGTAACGACATAAACATTAAAAAATTGTATTTTAATATTATGAGGTGAAAGTAGGTGTTTATAATGGATTTCACCTACTGAATATGAATATGGGCTTCAAATTCGTCTAGGTTGCCGAGAATCCGAAAAACTTAACCTCAAAGTAACAAAAAGTGTGTTTATATAACATGCGATCCCCCAATCTGCAATGCTCGGTGTACCCATGCTTGCACATGTAATTAACCGTTTGAAAGCTGCATCTGTTTTTAGAATAGCAGCTTTGAGTTTTCGTGAACATTTTGAAAGAAAAAGGGGCTGTACCCGAGGGGACGAACAACACCGCCTATTTAAATAAAAATAAAAAATTTTTCTTCAAATCTAACATGAATCCTAAAAATTAATAATAAGTAATTAATTACAATTGTAGTAGTATAAGTAGAGTACTGTAAATACTTAGAGAGACACCATTTAAATATTAAGGAGCGCGCGTAGGTATCGTTCACCAACTCGATACATGCAGCGGAGTTGCGAGTAGAATATATGAGAATAGATCGTAGAAATAATATCGATAGGGGAGGAGGCGGGGATCGGGATCGAGGCTGGACTTTTTGGTTGGAAGACGAGCGGCGGAAAACTTACGAAGCGGAATAAAAAAGATAAAACGACCCAATTTGTGCGGAGTTTTTGTAATTCTTGTGCCCCCTACAAACTCAGAAGTGGGATCAGAACCAAAGACGCCACCAGCAAATCACAAATTTTTTTTTCTCGTCTTCAACCCTTAATCGACGCCGGCTACAATTAAAGAAAAACTAAAAATTCAAAGTGAAAATGTCTGATCTGGTTGGAGCAGAGCAATACTCCGCGGCACAGCTGCGGGAGTGGCTCGAGTTCCTTAACTTGCCAAAGAACGGGACCAAAGCCGCCATGGCAGCCCGTTTAAATGAAGTCCCACTGGAAACTCGCGGACAGGGGCCGCCAGCAACAGACATGTGCGAGAGCGAGACGGAAAACGAGTTTTGCCAGAACAATCCAAATTCGACAAAAAAACACGATGTCATATGTCATAGGGAATGTCATAGGGAAGTCAGCATTCAAACGGTGAGGACAAAGGAGAGACCGATGATGCGACGTCGACCTTCGTATCGCCGACAAACGACAGCTACAACAACGAACCAGAAGCACAAAAGGAGCAGCGAAAAGCAACGGATCTAGCAGACGAAATCGAGACCTTGAAGCTACGAATTGAGCTGCTAAAGCTGCAAAAAGGAGGAGAGAGCGAGAATATTCCGCTGTGTGCAGGCCCGTCTGTCAACATTGAGTCTAGCCTCGCGCGACTCAATGTTGCGAAAGACATGTTGCCAAACTACCACGGCAACACCTCTGGCAACAATGGTGACGTCACGGCTTGGATCGCGCAATTCAGGGCGACGGCAAAGATAAACAAACTGTCGTATGAGCAGCTACTGATGCTACTGATGTCAAAGCTGAAAGACAATGCCCTAATGTGGCTGCATTCTGAGGTGCAGCACATGTCCATGCCAATTGATCAACTATTAAAAATAATGGAGAATACATTTCAACTCAAGGAAAGCAAACTATCACTCCGCCGCAAGTTTGAGTCACGGTCGTGGATGCGCGACGAGGAGTTCGTCGGCTACTTCAACGACAAAATGATGCTAGCGTCTCGCATAGCCATCGACGCCGAAGAGTTAATCGACGGCATCGTCGAGGGCATTCCAGATGAGACACTGCGCCGTCAGGCCCATATGCAGTGTTTCGTCGCGCCGTATCAGCTGCTGAGGGCTTTCGAGAAAGTCATGCTGCCGAAGAAGTACACACCACCAGGAGCAAGGAGCATCTCGGGAGAGTCTTCGTCACTGGTCCGCTGCTACAACTGCAACTCTCTGGGCCACATGGCAGCGGATTGTCGCAAGCCCAGGCGTGAAAGAGGAGCATGCTACGGATGCGGTAGCATGAACCATCAGATAGCACATTGCGGTGAGCGGAAAGATAAGGTACAGAACGAATACATCCGTAAATTTAACATATTCATTAAGAATCTTAGTAATAAATGTTTTTTCTTAGACTGCCTCATCGACTCAGGGAGCCCAATAAGTTTTATGAAGATCTCGTGCCTCTCAAATGGACACAATATTAATCAAGTAGATTTAAGTTCATATCTCAACCAAGAAACTAAAATTAATGCGACAGAAGTCCGAGAAGGAAAATTAAGTTCATGTAATTCGCAGAAGGGCAATGAAACGAAGAAGCCTGCATTTTTTTTAAATAAAATTACGAGCCACACATACGTTGGTCTTAACAACAGTAGACTTCGTGTTTTCGGACAAGTTTCCGGTTTTGTAATTTTTAATGAAGAACAAATTAACTTTAAACTATTAGTAGTGGCAAACGAGTCGATGGGCCATGAGGTTGTATTAGGTAGAGATTTTATGAGATTATGTAAATTTAAGATTGTAAGTGACAAAGGAAAGGAAAATGAGAGTGGAGAAGAGAACGTTGGCAAAGCTGAAAATGACGATTACGAAGAAGAGGAGTGTGAAACGGAAGACGAAGAAGAAGAGCGAAATGAGTGGTTAGGGAAGAATGAGTGTGAAATAGAAAATGAGTGCGACATAGAAGATAATTGGGAAAGAGAAAACGAGTATGTAGGAGAAAATGAATGTTTAAAGGAAGACGAGTGCGAAGTAAAAAATGAGTGGGAAAGAGAAAACGAGCGTTTAAAAGAAGAGTGTGTAATACGTTGTGAGTTATTAGGAGAAAATGAGCGTGAAGTAGAGAACGAGTGTAAAGGAGAAATAGAAGGCAAAGCAGAAGACGAGTATGTAGGAGAAAATGAATAGAGAATATCGCACACTCAATAAGGGAATGATAAAAGACAACTACCCGACCCCATTGATAGACGACCTGTTGGATAAACTGGCAGAAAAAAGACTGTTCACCAAATTAGACTTGAAAAACGGGTATTTCCACGTTTTCATGCACAACGACTCAGTCAAATATACCTCTTTCACGACGCCGATGGGACAATACGAGTGGTTAAGGATGCCATTTGGACTGCGCAATGCGTCCGCGGTTTTTCAAAGGTTCACTAACAAGATTTTCGCTGACATGGTAAAAGAAGACAAAGTGATAATATACATGGATGACTTAATGATAGCGACAGAAGATAGTGACAGTCACATGGAAATTCTACAGGAAGTGATGAAACGGTTGATAGCAAACAAACTCGAGCTGAGGTTAGATAAATGCGAATTTTTGCAGTCAGAAGTCAAGTACCTGGGTTATTCTATTTCTGGTAACGGGATTAAACCGGACTCCAGAGGATTGCAGGCAGTGAAAGAGTTCCCAGTTCCAATGAAAACGAACGAAGTGCAAAGTTTTTTAGGGCTATGTTCTTACTTCAGGCGGTTTGTGAAGGATTTTTCGACGAAAGCTAAGCCTCTTTATGATCTCGTCAAAAAAGACAGAAAGTTTGAGTTCGGAGCCACAGAATTAGAGTGTTTCGAGCAGCTAAAGAATAACTTGTTGGAAGCGCCAATATTGGCACTATATAATCCCCTAGATCCAACAGAGTTACATTGCGACGCGAGCGCTTTAGGGTTCAGAGCGATACTAATGCAGAAGAAGAGCGATGGCAAGATGCACCCAGTGTTTTATTTTTCCAAAAGGACGACAGTCACCGAAGCAAAATATCACAGCTTCGAACTAGAGACTCTAGCGATAATTTACTCCCTTCAACGGTTCAGAATATATGTGCAAGGCATACCATTTAAGATAGTGACAGACTGCAATGCACTAACCATGACACTGAACAAGAAAGAACTGAATCCACGCATCGCCCGCTGGGCGTTAGAGTTACAGAATTATGACTACAAGTTAGAGCACAGGGCCGGAAGCAGAATGCAACACGTGGACGCTCTTAGCAGAGTTACACAGATACTGACGATAGACACAAACACTTTTGAAGAGAACCTTATAATATGCCAGAACAGAGACGGCAAATTGTTAAAGTTAAAAGAGATATTGCAGAAGTCCGAGCACAAACACTACGAGATGAGAAACGGAGTGATATATAGAAAGAAGGATGACGATACCCTCCTGTTCTGCGTACCCGAGGAGATGGAAAGCCATGTACTCTATAAATACCACGATGAGTTAGGACACATGGGAATGGACAAAGTGACCGATGCGATATCGAAGAGTTACTGGTTCCCAAGCGTTAGGGAAAAAACCAAAAAGCACATAGAGAACTGTCTCAAATGCTTAGCGTATTCAGCGAAGCACGGAAAGGAGGAAGGGCTTTTACACAAGGTACCACATCGGTTCCATTCGATGTGGTACATATCGACCATTTTGGACCGGTTGACAAAAGTAGAGCGAACAAGCATATATTAGTAGTTATAGACGCGTTCACCAAGTTTGTAAGGCTTTACACAATACAAACCACTAACTCAAGGGAAGCAGTTAAGGCATTGAACGATTATTTTCGAGCTTACAGCAGACCGAGATGCATCGTATCAGACAGAGGAAGCTGTTTCACGTCAAAAGAGTTCGGCCAGGTAGGGAGAGTTAACAGAAGCTTAGGACCAATGATCGCAAAGCTCGTCGACCCGGAGAAAGGTTTACACTAGGATACAGTAGTGCGAACAGTTGAACACGCAATGAACAACACAATTCAAAGGACAGTTAATGAACACCCGAGTCGTATGTTATTCGGGGTCAGGCAGAGAGGCGAAGTGTCAGATCTACTAGGTGATTGTTTAAAAGAGCTAACCGAGCAACGAGTGACCAGGGATTTAGAGAAAATTAGATCAGAAGCAGACACTCATCAGGAAAAGGTACAGGACTACAACAAACAGGCAGCAGACGCAAGACGGAAAAAGCCACATGTATACAAAGACAACGATCTAGTCATGGTGAAAAACTTCGATACCCATATAGGGGTATCTAAAAACTTATTCCGAAGTTCAAAGGGCCGTATAGGATAGCTAAGGTGTTAAGAAACGATAGATACGTGCTGGAAGATGTAGAAGGATTTCAGCAGTCTAGGATCCCGTACAAAGGAGTGTGGGCGGTAGCAAATATGAAGCCATGGCTGGGAAAAGGAAACGAGGCAAATGTCACAGGGAAAAATGACAGACAAATTGATTGTAATATATAGATTAAGGATAGCAAAATAAGAATGAAACCACCTGTTAAAAATATGGCCAACAAGAAACCAAGGCAACTGTAAGGAGTTCAGGAGCACTCCGGTCAGGATGGCCGAATTGTAGTAGTATAAGTAGAGTACTGTAAATACTTAGAGAGACACCATTTAAATATTAAGGAGCGCGCGTAGGTATCGTTCACCAACTCGATACATGCAGCGGAGTTGCGAGTAGAATAATGAGAGGAGATCGTAGAAATATCGATCGGGATAGGAAATAATAACGAAGGGGCGAAGCGGAATAAAAAAGATAAAAACGACCCAATTTGTGCGGAGTTTTTTTTTGTACTTCTTATACCCCCTACACAATGTTGTAACCCCCCACAACCCCTCTGCAAATATTCGGTGGTACACCCATGCATGCAATGTTTACTTACTGCATTTTCCGTTAGAAAGCTTTTAGAAGTTCTTGCTTTGATCTCATAGTTTTGCCAAACTCATTTCAATTATAAACGTGCGTGGTGACAAGTATACAATATTCATATTACGTATTTAAAATGAGTTCAAATGCAGACAGAGCAAAAAAAGAGGCAGAAAGAAAGCGAACATATCGTAAAAAAATAAAAGAGCAGTTAAATAATAGTGTGTCACTGGCAAAAAAACATAAAGCTGATAATAGACAACGCGTGGCCAAATTTAGAGAGGCACATAAGCAAAAGGCAACAGCAAAAGCAAACAATGACGAGCCTTATAATTCCGCCCAGACTTTGGCCAAAGCTGTGAAAAGGGTGGATATTGCGCTACCCAAAAGTATCAATAAGAAACGCGCAGTCCTAAAGGTGCTGATAAAAAAATACCTTGGCAAAGACAAAAAAAAAGTGCACCACAAACCAAAAGTGATGATGATGTCAATCTAATTCAAGAGTTTTACAAACGCGATAAGATTTCGGTGCAATCTGCTTGTAGAAAAGCAACAATATTAGCTGGAGCTAATCAGCTTCCAGTTTCCAAGCGATATATGCTACTCACTGTGATTCAGGCGTATGACCTGTTTCAACATGAGTTTCCGGATAGACATATTTCTCGAACCAAGTTCTACGAAAACCGTCCTATATCAGTTGAGCGGGCTAAAAAAATACCTCATTTCATGTGCGTGTGTCAATATCACGCAAACATAGCTTTCTTATTAGAAACATACAGTTAAATCTGTATGACCAGCGAGTGTGAAAAATGTGTGATTAACATTGTAGATATTGTACCATTGCTGTATGTTAATCGCATGGACAAAACTGCCGCTTGGAAGCATTGGAGAATGGTAAACAACAGGATGGTACTATGCAACACCGAAGGATCGGTAAAAGAATTAATGTATGAGCTTAACGCAAAGCTTCCTGTCTTTAAGCTGCATTCATACATTAAACGTTCGCAGCAAAGCTATTTTAATGCCTCAAAGATGCAAATACAACCTAATGATTTAATATTGCAAGTTGACTTTGCAGAAAATTACAGAATTTTGTCGCGAAATGAGGTTCAATCTGCTCATTTCAGTTACTCACAAGTATCTTTGTTTACATGCGTTGCTTGGTTCAACAATTTCGCCAAGTCCTATTGCATTGTAAGTGATGAGCTGTCGCACAATAAAAATTCTGTTTACTGCTTTATTAAATTATTAATTTAAAAAATCAGAAAGCTTCATTCTTTCAATAGAATAAAGATATTTTCTGATGGCTGCAGAAGTCAATTTAAAAACGAGAAGGAACGTCTGAGTCGCTTCTGGGGCCGCGACTCTACTTATACCCGTACTCAGTCAGTAGATGCATTTTTGAGCATAATTTCTAAGAACTTTAGAATTTAAAAAAAAATTTTACATTTTTTTGCTACATCTGCTATCTACATCTACATATATTATATATATTCGAGAAATGTAAATTTCTTCATTCTGGCTATAATTATGATCCGATTTTATTCAGATTCGGCAATCTGGTAGATATGGTCATTCTTTACGATACTGTTTAGTTTTATCGTATCTTTAAAATTGTGCCTGCCACAGATTTTCGTCCTTTGTGTGGGCGGAAGGGGGCGGGGCGAAATTTTGAAATACACTTGTAGCAGTGTGATATCACATGAGTCTGGAAACCAAATTTGGTTACCCTAACTCCTATAGTCTCTGAGATCCAGGCGCTCAACAAGACGGACGGATGGACAGACAGACATGGCTATATCGACTCGGCTATTGATGCTGATCAAGAATATATATACTTTATGGGGTCGGAAAATGTTCCTTCTCTACGGTACACACATCCACTTTTACCACAAATCTAATATACCACTTAACTCTTTTTTGAGTACGGGCATAAAAATGTTATTTGTTGATTTAATTGAAATTGCACATTTACATATCCCAGTTTTAGAAATGTATATACTAAATTAAATGTTCATGTACATAAATATTGTGGAAATGATTTCTTTTTACGGCCTATTCAGGGCCGAATCAACCCTCAACCGGGCCCTGTGCAACCATCAATCTGGGGCCCTCCATTTTTTCACGCCAGTTCCTTATCTTCTGCCCCCGACATCAGAAGTGGGATCGGCGCAGGCCCAGGAGAAACGTGACAGTGAATGGCGATCTTTACTTGAAGCACAAAACCAAAGATTTATAGAAATTATAAAAACAATGCAGAAGCCTGCTTCAACTACATCAAGTGAAAAATCAATGAGACTACCAAAGTTCAATCCAGACGCGTCTGAAGTTGATGCCAGCGCATGGGTCAAAACAGCTGATGATCCTGACGGAGCATCCTCTGGAGGGCAGCACACTGGTTATGTCACTGAGTGGAGCATTAGAAGGGACCGCTTCGCAATGGCTTGCTCAGATCAGCTTTGCTGGCATAATCTGGCTACAATTCAAAGAATTGTTCGATCACCGCTACGATGACGCTGAGACACCGGCCGCTGTCTTATTGAACATCCTCAACGGACGGCCGAAAACAGGCGAGTGCTTGTCGGCATACGGTAGCCGGCTAGTGACGTCATTAATGACCAAATGGAAGTCGATGGACATGGAAGAAATAGCAGTGTCTTTCGTGTTGGCACACACGTCGCAAATCGACACCACACTGCAACGTCTACTTTTCACCACCAATATAACGAATAGAAATGAACTTCAGCAGCAGTTGAAAGCATTTGCATACAGCAAGCGAAGCGAGTATTCGGCTTCAGACCATTCGATCGATCCTGATAAGAAGAGGTTCAAGGCACACACTCCAATGAAGTGCCATTACTGTGGGAATCCCGGACATAAAATGCTGGAATGCCGTAAGAGGAAGGCCGAACAATCAAAGTCAAATCAATCGTATGGAAAACCATTGGCGGGACGAGACAGGACTGGAGTGACTTGCTTTAAATGCGGAAACGTCGGTCACATTGCATTCGCATGCACGAAGGGTACGACGGCATCGAATAGCAGCATGAACGAGAAGCGAGTTGACGTCTGTGCAGTGTTGGAGCCCAAAGAAATCTTATATCAATTTGGTGAGCCCTTTCCATTCTTCTTCGATTCGAGTGCCGAGTGCTCCCTGATCAAGGAAAAGTTAGCAGAAAAGTTAGCTGGAAAAAGATTTAATAACGTAGTCATTCTGAAAGGAATAGGTGAAAACGTTGTACGATGCAATTTACAAATACTGTCTACTATACAAATTCGTCAATTTAATCTGGAAATTATGTTTAATGTAGTTATGGACGAGCATTTGAAACATGACATAATGATTGGTCGTGAAATTTGAGCTCTTGGCTTCGGCATAACGATGGACGCTGATAAATTTAATACTTTTAAAACTAAACAGATTAATGCGATTTCCAATGAAACCATTACAAATTACGATAAGCTATTTGACGATAATTTTGATTTAAATGATAATGATAAGTGTTTTGAGGAGATGCTGGTTTGCACCCCACTTCGGCCCCTTTTGTAATTTATAAACATTAAAAACCAAAAGAGCCTTTTGACTGCTTGTACTGTGTGATTTACTTCTCGAACTTTTTATAGAAACCTATCGATAGATTAGTGGTGAAATTTACAATGATATTTAAAAATAATAGTGTGTGACTTCAATGTCGTGATTTTAAAAGGTAGAGATCTAATATATTCAGATGGCGTTCTGCTGCGAACAATAAGTGTAAACTTAAGAACATTTTTGATCTATATTCTGAAAATTTCATTGTCGGAATGCCGAGTAGACGTGTCACGACTGGGGAATTAGAAATTCGTTTGTTAGACGCCAACAAGACTGTGCAGAGGCGTCCATATCGTCTTGGTATAGATGAAAAAGAATTAGTAAGAGATAAAATCAAGGAAATGTTGGCGGCAAATGTAATACGTCCAAGTAATTCTCCATTCGCTAGTCCAATTTTTTTAATTAAGAAGAAAGATGGCAGTGATCGCTTATGCGTTGATTATTGAGAGCTCAATTCAAATACATTGGCAGACAAATACCCTTTGCCGTTGATATCAGATAAAGTTAACAGATTGCGTGGGGGTAAATACTTTTCTTGATTAGACATGGCCAGTGGGTTTTATCAGATTCCCATAGATGCAGGGTCCATAGAGCGAACCGCCTTTGTAACTACCGAGGGCCAGTACGAGTTTCTATCTATGCCATTTGGGCTAAAAAATGTCTCTTCGATTTTTCAGCGAGCTATAGCGCGAGCACTGGGTGACTTGGCGTACTCCTATGCAATTGTTTACATTGAGGAAAAGAGGAAGCATTTGACAGATTGGCAATAGTGCTAAAGGCTTTATGGGAAGCAGGATTTTCCTTTAATATAAAAAAATGCTCATTTCTCAAAACTGAAATAGAATATCTAGGATACTTGGTCAAAGACGGTAGTATTGAACCAAATCCGCGAAAAATACAAGCTCTGGTTGGAATATCTGAACCAAAGACTGTTAGACAATTGAGACAATTTATAGGCTTATCATCTTACTTCCGTAAGTTTGTCCCACAGTTTTCTGAACAGATGAAACCTTTATATCAGTTAACCTCTAAAATTAATAGTTTCGTTTGGAAAGTTGAGCATGAAGAGATACGCCAGAAAATTATCTCAGTACTAACTCATGATCCTGTTTTGATTATCTTTGATCCCCAATATCCCATCGAGCTGCATACGGATGCAAGTGCAGATGGCTATGGTGCCATACTCATGCACACAAATAGACGGCAAGTCTAGAGTCGTTGAATACTATAGCAAGTGTACATCGCCCCCAGAATCGAGGTATCATTCATACGAACTAGAGACCCTGGCTGTACAACGCTGTAAAACATTTCCGACATTACCTTCACGGTCGAAAGTTTGTAATCTTTACGGATTGTAATTCGTTGAAAGCAAGTCGTACTAAAGTAGAACTAATGCCTAGAGTACACCGCTGGTGGGCATATTTACAGTCCTTTGATTTCACTGGGAAGTCGCATGGCGCACGTGGACTTTTTGTCTCGAAATCCGATTGTCATTGAGCGTGATACCATAATTAGGGCAACCGAAGTCCGCATCGATCTGACTGAGGATACGGACAACTGGCTTGTAGCTGAGCAGCGGCGCGATTCGTGCTTAAGCGAAATCATAGCCCAGCTGAATAGTGGGGAGTCGCAGGAGAATTTGGCGAAAACATATGAGTTAAGAGCAGGAGATCTATATCGGAATATTCAGAGAAATAGTAAAACGCGCTGTCTACCTGTAATCCCGAGAGCCTTCAGGTGGTCGGGTTAATCATGTGCTGAGGCGATAATGCCTTTGGGGTGGCAGAAAAGTTAGATAAGGTTTATGAGCAGTATTGGTTTGAACACATGTCCAAGTATGTACGAAAATTCGTAGAGAACTGCATAACATGCAAACTGTCAAAGCCTCCATCAGGAAAGATTAAAATGGAATTGCATCCAATTCCGAAAGTCGAAATACCATAATATACTGTGCATATTGATATAAGTGGAAAGCTGAGTGGTAAAAATTATACCAAGGAATATGTCAAAGTGCAAATTGATGCGTTCACTAAATTTGTTCACCTATATCATACTTTGAATTTGGATGCAGAAAACTGTATTAAGACTGTGAAATCGACCATATCGCTTTTTGGGGTACCTAATCGTATCATTGCAGATCAAGGCAGAAGTTTCGCTTGTGGACAATTTCGAGAGTTCTGTTCAATGCATAAGATAGAATTAGATTTGATAGCGTCAGGTGCAAGTAGGGCCAATGGCCAGGTTGAACGAGTCATGAGCACAATGAAAAGTATGTTGACAGGAGTAGAGACAGGTGAACGTTCCTGGAAGGATGCACTATGTGAAGTTCAGTTAGCCATGAATTGTCCGACAAACAGGGTAACGAAATTTAGCCCGTTAGAACTATTGATTGGAAGAGAGGCTATGCCAATGGCCTTCTTGCCTATAAATGATGAAGCTAAAATGGATTGTAAGCAGGCAAGAGCTCAAGCCAAAGAAAATATGGAAAATAATGCGAAATATGAAAAAGGGGGAGTTGATAGGAATAAGGCCAAGATAGTAAAACACAAGGTTGGGGATCATGTCTTGCTTAGAAGTGAAGAACGTCATCAGACAAAATTGGATCCTAAATTCAAAGGACCTTTTGTGGTTGCGAAGTTGCTGGAAGGTGATCGATACCTGTTGAAATCATTGACCAGTAAGCCAACGTATAAGTATTCGCATTAGAGTTTGGAAAGTTTGCCGGATGAGCAGAATCCCGACGAGAATGTTGAGAAAAACGACAGTGGTGAAAAAGACTCTGGTCGTCAGACCCGTTCTCGCACCTAAGAGAGGTGGAGAAAGCATCAAACGCAGGGGCTAGATTTAGTCAACAATAGTCATGCCAGGTATGGGTGATGTTGTGTGATGGACATTGGATCTGAGTAGATCGTGGCACAAGAGGTGCAAAGCGTCGCAAGGATGCGGCAAGAGCCTGTAACTGTGTTTTGATTACGAGAATAGCCAAATGGGCGGGTTTGCGCAGAAGAGTACGAGCTACTAAGAGAGATGTTCTAGGTCAAGTCGAAGGCACAAGTTTAGAACCGGAAGTGTTCTGACATGGCATGTGGCGCGGCTGACATGGTGTTGCGAGATTGATGTGGCTCACTGTGAGAGATAAAGTAAGAAGCCTGCGAAACCGACATTTAAAGACACAATATATGAAGTTGTATGCTGTTTGATTTCTATTTTTGAATGATCTTGAAGGATGAAAAGATAAGTAAAGTAAGAACGATACCAACCTAGTGTTACAGTATGCACACGAGGACGTGTGATAGTCAGGAAGGCCGTGTCGGAGATTTATAATGAAGATGTATGAACACTGATGAAAATGTAAACAGAAATGTATAGAGTTCAGAAACTATGTCAATAAAGGAACACAGAAACTACGCAGTAATTAATCCGTTGTTCCTTCTATTCACACTGTTGCTGAGAGCGAGGTTTGAGAACGAGAGAGAGAGAGTTGTCTCAGCCGAGTGTGGCGCGGTTGTGTGTACGATGCCTCTGAGAGAGAGGAGGATCAAAAGGGAATTTCTAAAGAGAGCAATTGGATGATGCAATACTGTGTCATGTATTGCGTAAGCGAAAAGAAGAAAACGAGAAGAGGAGTTTTTAGTTTGGTCACAGAATTGAAGGAGAGAACACATAGCCGCGACTCAATGCGCTCAAGTGCTACAATGCAGGAGGAAGAGCACCCAGATTTCCTGCCCCCGACATATATATATTTTTGATCAGCATCAATAGCCGAGTCGATAGAGCCATGTCTGTCTGTCCATCTGTCCGTCTTGTTTGACGCCTGGATCTCAGAGACTATAAGAGCTAGGGCAACCAAATTTAGTTTCCAGGCTCATGTGATATCATACTGCTACACGTGTATTTCAAAATTTCGCCCCGCCGCCTTCCGCCACATCAAAGGACGAAAATCTGTGGCAGGCATAGTGGGCAGTATCCTAGACAATGCCCATATCTTCCAGATTGCCGAATCTGAATCAGATCGGATCATAATTATAGCCAGGCCAGGCAAAAATCCTCCAGCTGAACCCTCCCAGAGGGTGCCGGCCGGGCAATGGGCACTGCATTACCCCGGATCGGGTAATGCATTGCCGTTTGCTCTGTCCGAGGTAATGCAGTGTCTAGCTAAGGCCAGGTCCAGGTCTTCCCGATATAAAATTGGCGGAACTGAACCATGGCCATGGCTGGAGGTGCCTGGCGGACAGGCATAAAACGCTAGGGGGTGGTCCCCCCGATAAATATTAACCACATGGACCGGAGTAAAGATCAAGCAGGGACTGGGATGTCAGTCCAAACGTCGGTAAAAAGCGTAACTGCTATCACTGTCGGTCACGGGGAGGAGCAATCCTCTCTGCGTGTCGCCAGCGGTCACAACTCTGATATGGCGGGAGCAGGTCATATTGGTTTCAACAAGGCAAAGAGGACATCTCCCAAGAGGAGAAGTCCAAACTAGCCTGGGCTGAGCAAAAGGTAGAAGAGGGGCGTCTCCACTACGCGCAGCTGCCTCAGATGAAGGCGACGAAGGGCGAATTCGCCAATAGGGTTGAGGAGATGATGGCCACCAAAAGGCAACGCTCGACCGAGAGTGCCAAGGACACTCCGGCGGGCAAGCGGCAACGCGGGCCCAAGGTGATTATCCCTACGAAGACGAAGAAGCCCAAGCAGAAGGCCAAGGTGAGCGACGTGTCCAAGAGGCACCTCATCGTGGCCCTGATCGACCGCAGCGACGAAAATGGGAAGATGACGGCGGCGCAGTGGAAACAGGTCCACGTCCAGCTGGTAGACTGCCTTTTCGCGCGAATGGAGGACGCGCCGGACGCTGCCATTCCCGCCTTCGATGGTGCGGGATGGCTGAACGGGGTGAAGATCCTCAAATGTAATGATGACCCGACGAGGAAGTGGCTGCTGCAAGTGGTGCCCAAATTGGAAGCTCTGTGGGAGGGGGCCAAGCTGGAGGTGGTGGACAGGGAGCTAATCCCGTCCATAACAAAGGCAAAGGTACTCCCCATCGTAATCCAAGGGGACCGTGCGCTGAAGCTACTACAGCGGCAGAACCCTGATGTGCCAACGGCGAACTGGAGGATTTTGCATATCGGGAGCCCACTACCCAATGAGGGGGGCCAGAGTGCGATCATCCAGATCAGCAAGGAGGCAGAGGATCTGCTGTACCAAGATTCGGGAAGATGGTGTTTTTTTTTTTTTTTTTTATCAGTTTATTAAGTAAAGAAATATAATAGAAAATAAATAAAGCCCGAGTTCCTGCGGGAATGCCGCGAAGCTTTGCTTCGCAAGAACGGACGGGTCACCTTAGACCCCTCCTTCTATGCCGTTTCGACTCCGCTCCAGCTCTCTCAGCTCCCGCATAACATCTGACGCAAACCCGCATACCATTGACCAGTACTGTTCGCTCGCAACCATCCTGTTGATCAGGTTTTCGGCGTTCAGCGTGTCACCGCCAATGCCGCTACGCTGTTCTGCAAACCTTGAGCAGCTGAAAAGGATGTGCTCAGCGGTTTCTTCGACGCCACACGTCGGGCATTTATCGTCGCTATCGTGCCCGAAACGATGGAGATAGCTCCTAAAACAGCCGTGTCCACTTAGTAGCTGGGTTAGCCAAAAATTCACCTCTCCATGCTTTCGGTTTACCCACGTAGCGATGTCCGGTATAAGACGGAATGTCCATCTGCCCTTCGTTGAGATGGCCCATCGTTCCTGCCATCTGCTTAAGCTCCTTTCCCTCGCTGCCGACTTTATTTGTCTCCTTAGTGCCGGTGATCGATTTTGTGGTGCTGCGTCGAGCTCTGAGGAGATTTCCTTTGCTTCCTCTGCGAGGTCCGCCACTGGGAGCATTCCTGCTATGACCAAGGCCGCGTCATCCGAGATTGTTCGGAAGCCGCAGCTCCCAGTCGGTGAGTTGCGTCTAACCCTCTCCTGTAGGACTTCGTCCTCGCCGCCTCTGCCCAGATTGGTGCTGCAGGACAGACTGCAGAAGAAGTCGGCGGCCTTGCTTGGGTCCCCTCACGTTCAGCATCATGCGAGAGTGTGCTCTTCCTATTTATTCATTATTCATAGTATATGTAATGGCCTTTTAATAAAGATGTTGTACAGTATGTGTTTGATTGGAATAGTAAGTGTTTTCATTGATAAGAAAAAAGAAGGGTAAATTGCAGTTCAGCTGCAGTAAATTCGTGTTCAGGAACAAAAAACCAGCCACCTCTATCGCCGTTTTTGGGGAGAAATAGCGACGAGAAATATCTATCTTGGCATGCTGGTACTTTATACACCCCTTGTAGGCGCTTATATGCTGTCCTTGGCAGTTAGCACAGGTGGCGGGGATATTCTTTGGTTTCCTACAGGTTGTGGTGCAGTGCGGTCCAGCACATTTCATGCATACATACGGGCGGCTACAGTATGCATGCGTGTGACCAAACGCCTGGCACCGGTGGCACTGAACAGGGATGAGAGACCTGCGATGCTTGGTAACCAAAATTTTCCTTCCGTCAAACCGTGACATTCTTAGGATTTCCCGTTGATGGCGTTTAGACTCCAGTGACAGTACTACCTCAAATGCTTTAATCGGATGTGAGTCAATCTGATCGAACATTGAGGTCAATTCGTCGCTGAATATGACTGTATGGTATGGACTGTATGGACTGTGAAAATGACCTGGACCAGTAGCCTAAGTCCTTGATCATTTGATGCCTGGTGAGTGAAGCCATCCGTAATTGTGCAGCCCTCCCGCGTGTCCCCGTCCCTAAGTGGAGACGCAGTAGGGGAGCCTCTGGGGAGCCGCTGGTCGTCCCTGTCTGGGGGGAAGCGGGTCTTCATTTTCTGAAGACGATGCTGACATTCCTTGCAATGTACGTTGCAATCGGAGGCTTGCTCTGATATGGCGACGGAAATTAGGGGAGTTGCGGCGTTCAGCGTATATTTGGAAGAGGTCTGGCATGTTTCATTTATTGTTTCTTTCCGTTTGTGCACGTGTTGTGTTTTATATTTCTTTCCTTTCCTTTTTCCTTTTTGCAGACTGCCTGGAGGTGCTCGCGGAATGAGAGACGAGTGTCCAGCATTACTCCGAGATATCGGATTGCTCTTGATGATGTTATGTCAACTGAGCCGACACGGACGTTCGCTACTTCGACTTTTTTGCGACTGGATATCAGAACCGCCTCCGTCTTTTGCTCAGCCAGATTGAGGCCCACAGAGTTCAACCACTCCTGGATTACTGCCACCGCTTGGTTACAACGGGCCTCCACGTCGCCGAGATGCTTGGCTACCACCACCAGCGCGACGTCATCTGCGAATCCTACTGTTTGGGCGTCACTTGGTAGTTGGAGCTTGAGGATGGCGTCGTACATAACGTTCCACAGAGTTGGTCCCAGGACCGAGCCTTGAGGAACGCCGCATGTCACCTGGTACTGCACTGTGCCGCTATCGGTGTTGTATAGCAGCATCCGGCCTCTGAAGTAGTCCTCGATGATGGCTACCAAGTAGTCTGGGATTCCTAACCGGGTTAGAGCCCTAAGGATGACGTCCCACCTCGCCGAGTTGAAGGCGTTCTTTACGTCGAGAGTGACCACGAGTACTGCTTCCGTCCTCCAAGCCACCTGGTTCCCTCAATAGCTTTTGCCGCTATGTCCTTGACTATGCGGATCGTGTCCGTCGTCGATCTTGCCTTCCTAAAGCCAAACTGCATCGGGGACAGGCCCCCTGCCTCTACGACAGCTTCCTGGAGCTTCCTGCAAATGCATCGCTCCAGCGCTTTGCCCACGGTGTCTATCAGGCAGATGGGCCTATAGGATGATGGTTCTTCCGGAGGCTTGTGGGGTTTTGGCAACAGGACAAGCTTCTGCTGCTTCCATGGCTCTGGGAAGACTCCTTCGCGTAGGCACATGTTGAAGACATGCGCGAAAGCCGATGGATGCGCTGTCATAGCCAGCTTCACTGCGGTATCGGGGATACCATCTGGGCCTGGCGCCTTGCCGGTCGGGGTTTCTGCTGCCACTTCCAAGATCTGGCTTGCCGTTATATCGGTCCATCCGATGTGGCGATACGGTGCTCGTGCCGGGCTGACAGCTGGGGCGACAGTGGGAAATAGACATTCGACGATTTCTTTTATCCTGGCAGGGTCGGCCGCGGTGAAAGGCTTTGCCGTGATTAGCTTTTTTACTATGACTTTGTATGCGAAACCCCAGGGGTCATTTTCCGCAGAGTCACAGAGTTCAAGGAAGCAGTTCCTCTTGCTTTCTCTGATGGACCTTTTGAGGACTCGGCGTATTCCTGGGACCTCGTATGGAAGGCCGGCGTTCCCTTAGCGCGTGATTGGCGCCTCCTAGCACGGATGCATTCGCTGCTGGCTTCGGCGATCTCCGTGGTCCACCAGAATACCGGCTCGCGGTGTCGGGAGTGGCTCCTTGTCTGTTTTGTGCTTGCCCTGCAAGCCGATGCTATCGAGCGGACGAGTACGGCAGCGCTGGCTTCTGCGTCTCCCTGGGGCTCTGGTATGATCAGCTCCTCTAGAAAAATCTCTGGCCTGAGAGATCTGGCGTTGAAGGTCGTCATTGGCTGGTGGGCTGAGCCTTGCCTGCGGGACTCGATACTGCAGATAATTGCTTTGTGGTCACTAGCGGTGTATGCGGTACTGGGGGTCCACATTGTACTCTCCAAGAGAGTGCTGCTGCAGAAGGACAGATCAATGACTGACCCTGTCCCAGCTCGGGAGAACGTGTCCTCTGATACCGTGTTTAGAAGGGTTATCTCCAATGTGGCAAAGGCTTCTAGGAGGGTGTGACCTCTAGCGTTGGTGAACCTTGACCCCCAATCCTCTGACCACGCGTTGAAGTCTGATGACATTTGGCCGTCCCCTTGCGTCGTCTGCTACTTCGTCGAGAATGGCGCCGAATTCCTGGAGCGACAGTCGTGGTGCAAGGTAGCAGCTATATAGCCAGAGCTGGCCGACCTTGGCTCGGACATAGCCATTTCCCTTGCGTACCAACTCTGCTTGATGACCCGAACGCCCGCATGTCCAAATCGCTGCTGTTTTTGTTGCGTCTAGCGTGAAATGGCTGTCACTGGTTCTGCGGTACGGCTCGCTGAGGAGTGCAACATCCGCTGATTCGTCTCGGACTAACTGACAGAGTAGGTTCTGGGCAGTTTCGCAGTGGTTTAAATTCAGCTGCAGGATCCTCACTTCGCTATGCGGTGATTAGGCTCTGGTCTGCTTCTCGGGCACCTCTTGCTGCCAGCTATGTGGCTCGCCGCAGCCGGATCCTTTACGGCACAGAGGAAGCATCTGGGATCATTTGTCCACTCCGCTACTTTGTGGCCACGCTTGCCACACTTGAGGCAGCAGTTGCTGCGGTCGACGTCGCTCTTGCACCTGGCTGCGATGTGCCCAAACTCTAGGCATTTGTAGCAGCGCCTCTGTCCTGATCGCTCTACGATCCTGCATCTTGTCCACCCGATCTTGAGTTTTCCAGCCTCTAAAAGCCGCTTTGCCAGCGGGTCCGCAAGCCCGACGACAGCCACCTGGGAACCTCCATATCCCGGTCGTAGAGCCCGAATGCATTCTGTTTCCACTTGGTGGTCCACCTGAGCAGACAGTGCCATAGCGACCTCCTCTTTGGTGGCAAGGTCATCGATGTCGCGGATCTCGATGAAAGTTTCGCTTACCTGCGCCCTGTCGCCTGCCAGCGTACCAAGGACTTGGCCTATCTCCTCCTTCAGCTGGGCAGTATTCTCCTTCTGAGCGCCACTCTGTCAACATTTTTTCCAACTTCCTTCAGCTTCCCGTCGTCTCTCCTCGTCACCATCCTTAGGATGTCGAAGTAGGAAAGGTCTCCTTTTGTGGCAATTATGATTGCGTCGTGCCTTTGTCGCCTGGGTGGATGGGTCGTTGTCGCTTTGGGTCTCTGTTCTGGCTCTTCAGACGTGTTGAATGGTCGGCGTCTGGACCTAAGGGTCGCGGTGGACCATGCATCTCCATGCGGGGCTTCCGAGATTAGTGACGATGACACCGTCAGCTTGCATGGGATCGGGGATGTCTGCTGGTCCATCGTCTCTGGTTTGTGGTCCTCCAGTTTCTGCTCCTGGATTCTCACGCAGATGTCCGAGTGCAACTCCTTCAGGTTGGTTAGGGTGTCTTTTATCTGGTTCCCGTGACGCGTTGCCGGCCTCTTCTCGAGCGTTACGGATACTAATCCGTCTATGATCTCGCCCATTTCGGTCAACAGCGCTTGGAGACTTTTAGTGACCTTCTTTCTTTTGGTCTTTGCTTCTATGCTTTCAGGGCTACTCTCTAGATCTCTGCCTCTTTTGGGCGTATCGCCGTCCCTCATCGGGGCGCTCGGGAGCGCAGCTCCAGTAGGAGACCTCGCGATCTTGGGTCTTTGAGCGAACGCCTGCAGGTCGTCCGAGTCAGCCAGCTGGGCTAAGTTCGACCCTCCCAGCATTGTACCTTCAGATGAGGAGGAGCGGCTTCTGGGATCCCTCGGCGGCCAGAGGTTTCCCTGCGGCGATCCTCGGTGGAAGTTATACCGCTTCGGTTCGGTAACCAGAGCCCCGTTGATTGGCGCCGCCTGGGCGGAGGGGTGGAGGCCGCACAGGGTCTTGCGCTGGACTCGGTGGAAGAGGGGGAGGACGGTGACCTGACGGTAGTAGTCAACCCGTCGAGCGGAGCTGAGCCAGACGCACATGGTGAGTGTGCTGCTCAACATCCAAAAGAAGAAGATTGCGTCGGCGGAGCTCCTCTTTGCCATGGCGCCAAGGGCCCGCCGACATGGCCTTAGTCCAGGAGCCATGGGATGCATTAGGCAATGCTGTCCTCAAATTTTAACGTGTTCTATCCACCATCGGTAAGCAGGAACAGGTCGCCGTACTCGTACGAAAGGCAATCCATGCTCACCTTATGTCTGACCGTGGCTAGCATCACCACGTAAGGAAAGGCGCCTGATGGTAGCCTCCTGCTACATGGCATACGACAGGCCAGCTCCACCTGACGAGTTGAGGCATCTGGTGGCGGAAGCCAGCCCGAAAGACCAGCAACTTCTCGTCGGTGCGTGTGGGGAAGCCCCGACATCAACGATAGAGGTGAGTCATTCCTTGACTTCATACTATCAACTAACCTAGAAGTAGCAAACTGAGGAACAGCATCCCCCAATGGGTCTCATATCGTCTAGGAGAATATACTGGGCTACAGACTCCTTTGTGGGTACGAAAGAACTTGGACTAGACGGTATTCCAGCCATGCTACAGGCGACCTAAGAAGTGATCACCCCATGGCTCTCAGAAATATACTTCAATATACACCGCTTCCATGGTGAGTGGGGTGCATAGAGGCACACCACAAGGTGGGGTCCTGTCGCCCCTCCTGTGGAACCTAGTGGTCGACGACTTAATAAAGAGATTCGAGAGGAGAGCCCCAAAAATAACAGCCTATGCAGATGACATAAGCATAATTATTACGGGAGTATGTCCATCGACTCTAAGCTCCATAATGGAATCAACACTCAG
Organism: Drosophila ambigua; assembly: GCA_018150905.1. NCBI lineage: Eukaryota > Metazoa > Arthropoda > Insecta > Diptera > Drosophilidae > Drosophila > Drosophila ambigua. Next base: position 804,197 of record JAECWS010000099.1, read on the forward strand.
GGCGATATGTGAGTGGGCGGGAAAAGTAGGACTCAGTATCAACGCGGACAAGACGGACCTCATCCTCTTTACCAAGAGATACAAGGTACCGGCATGGATCCCCCGAAAATTGAAAACCAGGCTGACCCCTAAAACACAAGTCAAATACCTCGGCATAGTACTGGACAGCAAGCTGGCGTGGAGACCCAATGTAGTGGAAAGGGTGAAGAAGGCCACCATTGCGCTATATGCATCCAAGAAGATGCTCAGCAGTACATGGGGCCTGTCACCTGCTCTAATGCACTGGATCTACATCTCGGTGGTGCGACCGACTCTCCTGTACGGAGTCTTAGTGTGGTGGCAAGCGACAGAAAAGAAGACGTTCAATAACCGTATGGAAAGGACCCAGCGGCAGGCGCTGCTTTGCATTACGGGGGCGCTGAGGTCAACCCCAACTAAAGCTCTCGAAACCATAATCGGAATCGACCCCCTGGACATCCACGCTCAACTGACTGCAGGAAAGGCGGCACAACGCTTAATAGCATCAGGCAATATGTCTCTACAAGGATTCGGGCACAGTTCAATTGGCCGAGACATGACCAGTATATCTGACTACATGATCCCCCAAACTGGCCTGGATGTAAAAACAACCGCATACATGGGACCCGATGACTGGAAAAGGGGTCGGGACCAGACTCAACACCTCAACATCTATACCGATGGCTCCAAGATGGAAGGAGGAGTAGGAGCAGGCATATACTGTACAGACCCTGAATTATAATATTAACAAATTATCTGGAGAATATGCCGATAACACTACTCGACAAAACCGAACTTTTTTTTTCCTCAAGGATCCAAACCGACTTTTTCTGATAGATATGGGGCTTTACAATTTTTTAAAGAATTATGGTTTTTTTTCTATGGGAGAACTTTTTTTTGAAGAATTTTTGAAAACTGGTATTTTTTTTTAAGCTTTTTTCAGAGGTAGCGCTTTTTTTTCACATAACTCTAGTATCTTTCATCTGGTTGTTAAGAACTTTAATATTTTGAAAAGATAATTAAAACAGCTAGAAGATAAGAAGATCGCGATCAGGTACCAAATGTACAACCCTTTTTCGTTTGCTTTGCTCCCAATTGGCAGTTGGGCAGTCATGCCAGCTGATTGAGCCGTCAGCTGTGGACCAGTGCACGGAAGCGGCCCAACAAAAAGCTACCGACAAACTCCGGCAGAGGGCGCCACTCATGATCTACACCTACGTACGTAGACCAAGAGACCTAAATGGCGCCAGCACACTACTGCGGTCACTATGACACTGTCTACATAGCATATACATGTATATATACACACATGGATGTTAGGTGCCCCCACCAACAGATGGCGCCAGATGCAACGGCGTGTGGCAACCCGGATCGCGGCCCTCTGGCAGCTCCAGCAACGGACTACGATAAGTTAGCAGCTTCAGCAACTACGACGACACGCGACAAGACATTGTAATAAGATATTAAGAAATAAAGATTTATAATAAACGACAAATAGAGCGTACATTGGCCAAGCCGCCAAAGTGGTGACCCCTACGTTAAAAAATAACTGCAAATGCAAATTCAGGACTATTTTTCGTTCTTCGACCAAAAGCAAACCGGCAGAGGACGACAAGTTCTACGACGCAATAAACATGGCGAACACAGAGGCCACACTAAACGAGTTAAGAGAGCAACTGCAGCAACTTCAACTATTAAACGCACAGCCATCAGCTGCAAATTCTCAAAACTTAGCTCAAATCGTCATCCCAAAATTCAACAAATCGAATCCGACACTTTGGTTCGCGCAACTAGAGCGCCTCCTTAGTTTACACAATGTGGTGCGCGACGACAACAAGTTTGACCTGGTGTCAATACAACTGGAGGAAGATGCAGCCCGTGCAATCGAAGATCTCATTACTCGGCCACCTACTGACAACAAGTACGACGCAATGAAGCGTCGGCTGCTCGAAACTTTCGGCGAATGAGAAGATTCGAAAATGAGACGACTCCTTCGGGGTGGCGACATGACTGGGAAGAAGCCCTCGGAGATCTTGGCTCACTTGCGTCGCTTAGCACCTGCTAGTGGGTGCGAAGCCGTAATACGAAACCTTTTCTTTACTGAGTTGCCTTCGTCGATTCGCCCACTCATTTCGGTTTGGGAGGAGAACGACCTGGATAAGCTGGCAAAGATTGCCGACAAGATGCTCGAAAATAGCACTATCGACTCCATAGGTGTTATGTCGACTCAACCAAAGCCCGCTGAGCAAAGGCAGCACAGCGTGGAGGCGGTAAGTAGCAACAATCAAAATTTAAAAGACGTTGCTGCTGCTCTGCATATTCTAACGCAGAAGGTTGATAAGCTACAACACGACATGCACGCCGCCACGAAGCCCAAGGTTCCTCAGCCAGTAAATGGTGCCAACGCAAACAATGATGTCAACAATGCAACCCTTTGCTGCTACCACATCACGTTCGGTGATCGCGCACGCAAGTGCCGCCCAGACTGCCGATATTATCAACAGTTAAACTAAAGCTGCTACCGCTAACTCAGCTGGTAGGCGGTAGCATCTCAACGACCAGCGACATGTCATCAGGGAATCACGATCACCGACTGCACATCCAAGATCAAAACACTACTCGGACCTTTCTCATCGATTCCGGATCGGTGGTGTCAGTTATACTCTGCGCCATGGCTCAACGCAAACTTAGAGAAAGTAAACTGGAATTGTATGCCGCGAACCAGACTACCATACGAACCTTTGGACATCAGTACCTGGAACTCGACCTGGGCCTGGATCGTTCCTTCAAATGGTCATTTGTCGTCGCTGATGTACAATCAGCAATAATTGGCGCTGACTTCCTAGCACAGTTCCATTTGCTCGTTGACATCAAGAAACAACGTCTTACCGTCTTAAAAACGTCTTACGGCACTAGCATATCCGTAATCTCGCAGGATTTTTCTTCGCCAAATAACGATAAAACGGAGCAAGGCGAGCACCTATAACACATCGACAACATGAACGCATCACCTTCAGTTCGCCACTACATAAAAACAACTGGAGCACCCGTAGCAGATCGGCCCAGGCGCCTCATAGGAGAGAAACTATCTGTGGCTAAAGCACAGATACATCAACTAATCGACAACAAAATCTTCAGATACTCCAAAAGTCCATGGGCCAGCCCGTTGCACATGGTAGCAAAAAGCAGTGGTGGATGGCGGGCTTGCGGCGACTATCGCAAGCTTAATGCCATCACCGTTCCCGATCGTTACCCCATTCCCCACATTCACGATTTTGCCGACCGACTATATGGCAAAAGCGTTTTCACTACACTAGACCTCGAACGAGCATACTATCAAATACCGATGGCCCCAGAGGACATCGAAAAAACAGCAGTATGCACACCGTTCGGGATAATTGAATTCGTTAAAATGCCATTAGGACTGAAAAATGCGACACAAACGTTCCAGCGTTTCATGGATCAGATCTTCCAAGCGGTTGAATACGTCTTTTGCTGCAGTGACGACATTCTCATAATGTCCAACTCAGTGGAGGAGCACAGACAACACGTGGATAGGATTCTACAAATCTTAAAAGCGCATGGATTTTGCATCAACGAGGAGAAGTGTCATTTCGCACAACCTGAAGTGACGTTCTTAAGTTACACAGTTAACGGTAACGGAATTAAACCACCAGAGGATCGAGTCAAGGCGATCACTGAGTACACTCGGCCACAAACTATTTGCGAATTAGGTCGCTTTCTTGGTATAGTTAACTATTACCGTCGCTGCATACCTCATGCGTCAGATATCCAGGCGCCACTCAACGATTTGACACGCAACATGAAGAAAAATGACAAACGACCAGTGCAGTGGACGCCAAGCTCGATTATAGCATTCGACAATTGCAAAAATAGCATAGCTAACGCCGCAACCCTCGCTCATCCCAGTCTTAATGCAGAACTAAGTCTCACTTGTGACGCCTCCGATACAGCCATTGGAGCGGTACTTGAACAAAATACGAAAGGGAAAGGGCAGATTCTCGGTTTCTTCTCCAAAAAACTCAGCGCTACTGAAAGAAGGTACAGCACTTATGATAGAGAGCTTTTAGCGATTTACGAGGCTATAAAGCATTTCAAACACATGTTGGAGGCCAGGATGTTTGTGATTAAGACTGATCACAAGCCGCTGATATATGCCTTTAATCAAAAACCAGAAAAAGCTTCAGAGAGACAGCTGCGACAGCTGGGGTTCATATCCCAACACTCAACTACAATCTTGCACGTGAGTGGCACTGACAACGTGGTTGCCGATGCCCTCTCCAGGATTAACGCCATCACGATGCCGCCGTTTTTGGACACAAAAGCTATCGAAACTGCCCAGGCAACGGACACCGAGCTGTCTGAGATTTTAAATGGCGACACATCTTTAAGTCTACAAGCGATTCCAGTCGACAATGATATCCTATATTGCGATATGGGAACAGGAACAGCTTGACCATATATTCCCCAATCCTTGCGATTCCATGTATTTTCAAACGTACACGGACTGTCGCACCCAAGTGGCAGGTCGACTCTAAGACAAATCTCTCGAAAGTACGTGTGGCCGTCAATGCGCAAAAATGTTCTGGAGCGGTCGAGGAACTGCCTCCCGTGCCAACGAGCCAAAATTCATAAGCACAACGCTGTGATCCCGGAAAAGATCACCGTTCCCGATGGAAGGTTTGATCACATACATTTAGACATTGTCGTGATGCTCTTGGTTGACGGATACAGATATTGCCTGACAATGATCGACCGCTTTTCTCGCTGGCCAGAGGCTGTGCCATTAAAGGATATGACTGCATAGACCATTTCTGAGGCACTATGCTCGCGCTGGATTTCACGTTTCGGCTGCCCATTGACTATTACAACCGATCAAGGAGCTCAATTCGAGTCGGCACTCTTCAAATCACTGGCCAATATGCTGGGTAGCGAGCACATTCACACGTCGCCATACCACCCCCAGTCAAATGGCATGATCGAGCGTTGGCACAGGTCCATGAAAGCCTCTTTGATGTGCCAACCGGTTACACCATGGACCAAGCTGCTTCCGACCGTCATGCTGGGCCTCCGCACATGCTTCAAGGAGGACAATTAGGCATCAGCAGCAGAAATGTTATGTGGGTGTACTCTACGCCTTCCAAACGAATTCCTTTACGACCTGGACGCGCCTTCGAACCCACTCGACTTTGCCAGTCAGTTCCGGAAAAGAATGCAGGTGATGAAGCCAACTCCAACTTCGCATCACAGCACACATAAACTCTTCCTGCTAAAAAACATTCAAAATTGCTCACATGTCTTCGTCCGAACTGATGCGGTGAAACAACCCTTAGAGCCGCCGTACACGGGACCATACCCGATTATATCCAAGTCATCAGACCGAGTTTTCCTGATTCGGATCAATGGAAAGGAGACAGCCATTTCAATCGACCGGCTTAAGCCAGCATTTATAAAAAACGACGAGACCAGCCCTACGGAAGATCAGCAGTCGAATGTGCCGCGGACATATTAAAAGAAAAATCAAACCTAAAGATTTGGCACTTTTCTAGGGGGAGTACTGTGGCAACCCGGATCGCGGCCCTCTGGCAGCTCCAGCAACGGACTACGACAAGTTAGCAGCTTCAGCAACTACGACGACACGTGACAAGACATTGTAATAAGATATTAAGAAATAAAGATTTATAATAAACGACAAATAGAGCGTACATTGGCCAAGCCGCCAAAGGCGCACTATGGTCCCAACGACCACTTTTGTTGGCCAAAACCCATTTTACAAAAGTTAAAAAAACACCGCGGTTTTGATTACTATGTATTAGGAAGAGAGTGGGCTTATAAGTTGCGTACCAGAAAATTCCATAGATGGCGTGCTGAACAGCACGCGCAGTGAAAAAGTGTCAATTTAATTACAGTTTTAAATCTTTCATAAATTGAAAAATACGATTAGCCGATCAAATTTTTTGATTGAATCTTAATTTGTTTGTACTACGTGTTTTGTATTGTTAACTGCATCTCGTAGTTGAGATGTCTTCGTACTTTTAGGTTAAAGTGAGCCCTTTTTTTTGAGCCAATTTTTATTGAAAACTGATTTTTGAAAAGGTATATTTAGTGAGTCCCACCTAGGCCCACCTTGAAATCTATTGTGTGTCGTAGCTTAATAAATTCTTGTTGAAAAGCATTTAGTAAGAAATACCACATTTGACCACAAATCTTAAAATTTTCAATAATAGATTATAACCTCAAAATCAAAAACACAGAGTTGTTTGGCGTTCTATTTTGTTCTAAAACCATTAGTTGTATGCCCAGAGAAGACTAAATTGATTCGCAAGACTACACAGAACCCAGTAGGAAAGCCGCAAACTTTCTGACCCAACGAGCACCCATGAAAAGCGTTTTCCACCCTGACACAAGGGTTTTTCTCTAGGTGGCAACAATTAAAAAAATAATTTTTTTCAAATCAAAAATTTGTGTTGTATTTTATGTGTGCTACGCCTTTATAATTTTAATAAAAATTAATTAAACTCATTTTTTAATAAAACTGTTATAAATACTTGCTATTCCCTACAATTAATTATTTTTTAATATGCATTATTAAAAAAAAGGCGGTGCCACACCCTTTTTTTTGGTAAATCCACTTCCCATTAATTCTATATATCCAATACAAAAAACTAAATAAGAAAATCTTGTTTCGTTCGCGAGTTATTAATTTTGGCCAACAAAAGTGGTCGTTGGGACCATAGTGCGGCGGCAGCCACCGCCCTGCAGGCAAACCTTGCCTGTGAACCTTGCCCTAGCAAGGTTCATGGGGACCCCAGCCCAGTAAGGTCCCAATTATGGTATACTGGAAGCCCCGTTACTGAACTGTAGACAACAGACTGACGGATTGCAGCATTCTGGCACCTGAGTAAGCCGAGTGATATCGTGCTGAAATGGCTGCTGGGCCAATGCTGCAGTTGCCCCCGTCCCGTTAAAACCTTGGCAGGCCTTAGGAAACGTTTGCTCCCATCGCCACCCGCCCGGCCGTGCAGGCCCAGTTGACAATGTCCTGACTAATACTGATCTGGCTCTGAACTCCAGACCCCATGAAGGCTGGAGTCAACCCTCGCGTGGACCTCACTCTAAAGATAGGCACCCACCGGATCTTTTCAAGGTAACTGCACGCATGGAGAGCAATAACGGCCCTAAGGGGGGACCCATTTACACAAAAAATGAACACACCAACCACAAACAAAACAGGAAGCAAAGAGGAAGAACAGGAAATCGCATTTACCAAGTTGCGGTAAATGACGCGAACACCGCCGATGGGATCGGAGCCACCAAAAATACTAGAGAATAAGGGCGAACTGGAGTCCGATACTCCAAAAAGATGTCGAGCATCAGCAAGCCCGGAATCCCCACCGAGGAGGACACCATCAAAAAGGGCGAAGGGCAATGCACCGTCTTGCAGGACGCAGCTCAACAAGTTGGGAAGCATCCTGGACGAACTTATTTACTTGGTAAATGAAAAGAGGCCCATCGGGAGGACGATCAAACGAGGAATGAAGGACTCATTGGCCCAAATGAAGCATATCCAGGTTGCAGTCAGCGAGAAGCTGCACGAAGAGGAGCAGGTAGGCGCCATCTGCACGAAATGCCTGGAAAGGAATCGCGTGGAATGGAAGGAACTCGACGCCACCGACACACGGAAGGAGAAGCAGCCGAAGCACGACAAGCGCCCCGAGCGTTGCCCCGCAGGCAAACCCGTGGCGGAAGCCAGACCAAGGCTGGCCAAAACACCCAATCAAAGAAAACGGAAAAAAAGAGGCACAAAGAGTCCAGAGCGGAAGCGGCTGGTGAACCAGCCCAGGAGAGCACAGAGGCCAGATGCACTGGTCGTTAAGTGCAAATACCAGGAGTCATATGCTGAGGTACTCAGGGCGGTGAAGCCCGATAAAGCGATCCTCGAGTTCAGAGACTCGGTATCCGCAGTTCGACGAACCGTGGCAGGGGAGCTCCTCCTGCTGATGGGGAAGCACGGGGACGGCGCCACTGCAAAACTCCTCAAGGCAGTCCAGACGAAGGTGGGCAATATTGCTGAGGTCAAGGCTATCTCCGAGAAGGTTCTGATCGAGGTCAGGGACATATCGGAGTGGACAACGCCGGAAGAAGTGCTCGAGGCCATCTTCGCTAAGATAGACGGAGACTTGCCGACCGAGTCAGTCCCGAAACTACGTGCTTTCCGTAGTTTCGGGACTGACTCGGTCGGCAAGTGGAACGCTGACGGCGAACATCCTTCTACCCAAAGAAACAGCGGACATGAGGGAAAAGTTCGCATTGGATGGTCGGTATGCCGAATCCGGCAGAAGAACGAACCCAGGAGGTGCTTCAAGTGCCTAGCATTTAGACATATCGCGGCAAGATGCAGGAGTAGCCACGACGAAACAAGCAAATGCTTTAATTGTGGAGGTACGCAGCACAACTCGAGGGACTGCAAACAGATGCCCGCCTGCATCTTATGCACAAGAGCAGGGCTAGAAGACACGGCACATGGCACCATCAGTAGGGCATGCCCTATATATGCCAAGGCAGCAAACACACGCACTAATGGGCAAAATTAAGTTCCTGCAGCTTAATTTGAACCACTGCAGAGCGGCACAGGACCTGCTCATGCAGACAGTGAGAGAAGAGGACGTCGACGTCGCCATCTTGAGTGAGCCACACCTAGCGATGCTACCAGATGTATGGATACAGAATACAAACTCCAATTATGGAGCAGCTATCTGGAGCTGTGGAACCTCGCCACAAGGCTTAAGCGCCCGGCATACGTCAGTGGGGTACGTCAGAGCAAAGATTGCCGGCATCCACATATACAGTTGCTACATTGCCCCGAGCATACAACTGGAAGAGTTCGCCAACATACTCGAAGACCTAGCGGAAGATGCACGCAGTCGTTCCCCAGTGATCATTGCTGGCGATTTCAACGCATGGGCGACCGAGTGGGGAAGCACAAGGACAAACGCACGCGGAGGCGTCCTACTTGACGTGTTCGCGACCCTGAGCGTGGTGCTCCTGAATAAAGGAAGTACACAAACATACACAAAGGGTGACCATGGATCGGTAATCGACGTCGCATTCGCCAGCCCCCAACTTGCACGGAGTGCCACCTGGAAAGTCGCAAGTGCATAGTGACCACCGGGCCATAACGTGCTGTATCGACGACGGACCCACCAGACGGACCACAACCATAAGATGCACAGCTTGGAAAACGGAGTACATGGAGTGCCTGCTCCTCATGTTCCGGCAAAGCAGCGAAAGTATACACGGAAATGCAGAGCAGCAGGCAAAATCGCTAGGTACAGCAATGGAAACTGCCTGCGAAGCCGCCATGGTAAAAAAACAAATGGGAGGAAGGAAGCGAAAGCCAGTGCACTGGTGGTCGCAGGAAATAGCGGATCTGCGGAGAGGGAGCCACGCAGCAAGACGCTGCTACCAGAGGACCATGAAAAGGGCAAGGCGGAGACCACAAGACCCCCAAGCAGCCCAGGAAGCGGCAGAAGCTCACTCCATCTACCACCAACAACGGGCACATCTCACCAAGGAGATCAAACGCAGCAAAGCAAACTGCTGGAAGGACCTCTGCAAGGAGGCAGACCTACAACCTTTTGGCCTAGCCTACAAGATGGTGATGGGCAAGCTAGCGCGCATGGTAATGCCCACCTGTCCGGAATTATTGTCCAGAATCGTGGATGCACTGTTCCCCACACAACAGGAACTAGCCTACGTGCCCAGACACCGGGAGATCCCCACACCTCCACAGATCGGTGCGGAAGAGCTTCTAAATGTGGCTAAGAGCATGAAGATCGGCAAAGCGCCAGGGCCCGACGGTATACCCGCCATAGCAGTCCGGACGATAGCCACATCATACCCGGAAGCGATAGCGAAGACCTTTAACCAATGCCTGCATGAGCAAGTCTTCCCCACGGGCTGGAAGCTCCAGAGGCTCGTGCTTCTACCAAAGACTGGGAAGGACCCCGAAGACCCTGCTCGATACAGGCCTCTGTGCATGATCAGCGTAACGGGGAAGCTGTTCGAGCGAATCATCGCAAATCGGTTAGAAGCGGAAATTGACAGCCTACAGGGACTATCTGAACTCCAATTCGTCTTTAGGAAGAGGAGAAGCACCACCGACGCGATCAGAGCAGTGGTGGGTAAAGCCCTAAGCCCTTAGGTAACTACACTAGATGTAAAAAATGCCTTTAACTCTGCGAGGTGGCCAAGCATCATTGCCGCCCTCTCCAGAATTGGTGTATCTGAGTACCTGGTGAGCATAGTAGTTAGCTATTTTAAAAACAGAGTGTTGCTGTTCGACACCTCGACGGGACAAAAACGACGGCAAGTTACAGGAGGCGTTCCACAGGGGTCTGTTCTCGGCCCGCTTCTGTGGAACGTCATGTACGATGGCATCCTACGACTGGACACACCAACCGGCTGCAGCATCGTTGGCTTCGCAGACGACATCGCGGTAGTAGCGGTACATAAAACCCTGTCAGAAGTAGAGGAGAACACGAACGAGACAGTCAGACGAGTGATGTGCTGGCTCCAGGAAAACGGCCTCAGCCTAGCAGCGCACAAAACCGAAACCGGCTATCAAGTACCTGGGAGTCCTTCTGGACCACAGGCTTAGCTTCAAGCAGCACCTGGAAGCAACCGGAGTCAAAGCCGGCAGGGCAGCAAGCGTGCTATCCGGCATAATGGCCAACATCGGCGGTCCAAGACAGAGGAGCAGACTTCTCATCTGCTCTGTCGTCAGAGCCATCATTATGTACGCTGCTCAAATATGGGCACCAGCTATGGAGCTCCCAACGTACAGCCGCACCTGCAAAGCGGCCTACCGAAGATGGGCACTGAGAGTCCTTAGTGCTTACCGCACTGTCTCCGAAGATGCGGCCCTAGTATTGGCCGGCATGGCGCCAATTGACCTTCTCGCCGCTGGAACTACCATCGAAGACCAGGCAATCCGCGAGGCGGAGGCCCAACTTAAATGGAAAGACGGATGGCGTAACACACCCAACGGCAAATGGACTATACGCATAGTCCCGGACATAGGGCCCTGGGTGAGTATAACTTTTATCTGACGCAGCTTTTAACAGGACATGGGTCCTTTAAATTCTAACTACATAGATTTAAATGCGAGTTGAATCCGTTTTGTACGCACTGTGCACGGACCATAGAATACGCTGAACATGTATTTTTTGTCTGTCCAAGATTCTCTGCTGACCGGGAAGAGCTAAGCCTAGATATTGGGAGGCCATTTATAGTCAATGAATTAATGGATATCCTACTTAGCTCGCAAAACAATTGGGATGCCGTGAGCACTTACACTGCAGAGATCATCCAATCCTTGCGTCGCGCTGAAAGACAGCGCAATCGAAATTCAAATCCTAGATAGGATCTAGTGACGGCTTTCATGTCATCTCCCCCTCGCGAAGTAATACTTAACGGTCGTACCGCGAGAGGGATACGGAGAGTAGGGGGGTTTTTAGTGGGTGAGGTAATTCCAAGTCCCACACTTATCGGCTTTCAATGCATTTCCCTGCTATACATAAAAAAAAATATATATATATCTGTGCTTATCATAAGCCGAAGATGATGACGCGACGACGCTGATAGCAGATCAGATCTGCTGCCGATATTATGTCAAACCTGAAGCACTGGCCACATCTTGTCCATCGCCCACTACGACTAAATCCATTCCAGTACCGATATTTAAACAAATCGTAGTCTAGTGCGGATCCCGATTGTGATTCTTTTGTGCGCCAAAACCGCGGGGAACAAGAAAAATATCCTTTTTTCTTGCGTCATATCATCCGATAGTTTTCCCGAACACTTCCGTTTTCGCTCTAAGATCGTCTTACACATCACCCACTACGACGAAATAAAATCCAATACCGATATATCAAATATCGTAGTCTAGTGCTGATTCCGTTTTCGACTTTTTCGTGCATTAAAACCACTGCCAATAAGAAAATATCAATTTTCTTGAGGAATATCGTCCGATCGTCGTGCTCGACAGGAAAACAATTCCTTGTTGTTCTGCCTCTGGTGTTGTGTCCATTTCCGATTTATCCGCACAGTCCTCATTTGGCGTTCATTTGTGCTTCCGCGTGCGGTCCTTCTTAGTATGCCAAAAGGTGTGGAAGACAACAAGAAGTTTTTGTCGGTGCCTACGCCTGGTAGATCAAGGCCATCTAGCTCATCCGTGCCATCAACGCCGACCTCGGGGACTAAAAGGGCAAGGTCCTTAGGTACTCCAAGGGCTTCCACGAGTGCCACGGCGGCGACGACCAAATCGGTGCTGTTTCCTTCGCCGATCACGACTAAGGTGCTTTCGCCTCCATACCCGCAACTAGTCGATCCTCGCTCCACACTTCCAATGGCACAGCCGATTGTCACCTCCGCACGGGCCAAGTTTGTGGCAGCCATAGATAGGCTGACCACCTTGGAGGCACGGCTCACCACTCCAGGGACCGCCACCCCAACCTCCGCGGTCTCACAGGTCGTGACCAGCTCAAAACCATGTGGGCCAAGGTGGATGCTGAATTTGAGGCATGTTCGCTGGCAATGCTGTGCGAGGCCCCTGAAGACCAAGAGGAAATTCAGAAAATGTATGGCGAGTGCTATGAGGGCTATGAGCGGTGCGTGGCGGACCTCATAGCCCAAATAGACCGCCCAGACCTCCGACCTCCCGGGCCGCAGACCTCCCAGGGCGGTTGTCGGCTGCCCCCCTGTGACATTGAAGTTTTCGCAGGGGATTACGTTCGCTGGCCGACGTTCCGCGACCTATTCAAAGCGATTTATATAAACAATCCGAGGCTGTCCCCGGTGGAAAAGCTGTACCACCTCACTACTAAAACCCGTGGCGATCCGAAAGCCATAGTAGAAAAGTCCCCACTTACCAATGACGGTTTCGAGGCAGCATGGTCAGCCCTCCGTAGTCGATATGAAAATAATCGACTCCTGGTGACCAACCAGATAAATATCCTGCTATTGCTGCCTCGCGTGGGTTCCGAGACTAGTCGTGCCTTGAAAGAGCTTCAGAGCACCATTCAAGGTGTTCTAACTGCTCTGGCCCACTCCAAGGTCTGCACAGACAATTGGGATAGTATTCTGGTGACCATCTGTGCATCCAAGCTGCCAAAACTGACCCGGGCTCTGTGGGAAGCGTCAGTGACTGACAAGAAGGAAATGCCTCCATGGACGGAAATCGACTCCTTCCTGACACAGCGGTACCTGACGCTAGAGGCCATGGAGGGCGACCCTTCCCAGGCTAGAAGCGATCCGCATCAGCAACCGTCCAAAGGCAGTCAAAATCCGCAATCCTCCGGAAGCCACGCCAACCCATTCCGGTCTCAAGGCAGTCCTCCTCCGAGGAACTTTCACTCCTTCAAGACCCACATTAATCCGAAGCAGTGCGATCTCTGCTCCAAAGAGAATCATCCGGTCCGGCTCTGCCCGCACTTCCTCCAAATGGACGTTGAAGCACGTTCAAGCTGCATCAAGACGAAGCAGTTGTGCTTAAACTGTTTTGCCCGAGGTCACCAGCTCCGAGAGTGCACTAGCGCCCACAATTGTTTCACGTGTGGAGCCCGTCACCATACACTGCTGCATCGCGGTACTCCTGCCTCCAGTGAGTCGTCCACATCCGCGCAAATTTCCAATTCGTCCGACGCTCAGCCCACCGTGCAAAATTATTTCACCTCGGGCACCAGGCCCGTTCTTCTAGGCACGGCAATAATTAACATTTGCCACCTGGGGACAAATTTCCGCGCCCGCGCTCTAATCGACTCGGGCTCCGAGGCTACGTTCATTACGGAACGGCTTTTTAACATCATCAAACTACCATTCCGCCTTATTCAGGCACAAGTCTCAGGCCTGAGTCAGTCGGTAGCAGCTCAGTCCAAGAAGCTCTGCCACTTTTCCATTCGTTCCCCGACTAAGCCGGGCTTGCAGTTGCCGGAACTAGCAGGCAATCTCCCTTCATATCCAATTCCGCTAAGTGCGTTGCGAGATTTGCCGAACCTGCCATTAGCTGATCCCACCTTCTATGAGAGCTCGCAGATAGATGTCCTGATCGGAGCCGATATCCTTCCCTCCATCCTTCTGAGCGGTTCTCAGACCGACATTTGTGGCTCTCTCCTTGGGCAGGAAACGATTTTCGGGTGGTTGCTTACTGGTCCGGTGCCCAGTGCCCCCCGAACCGAATCGCATCTTTCTCCACACAAGTGTCCAACGTCCTCGATGCTCCATTAGACAAGCTCCTCACAAAGTTTTGGGAGGTGGAGGATCTACCAACCAAGTTAGTAGGAGAGTCCGATTCCTATTGCGAAAGCAACTTCCTACAAACCACCACGAGGGCAACAAGCGGAAAATACATGGTAACCCTACCATTCCGCGACCCGGGTCATCTCGGGTCTGGCCTAGGGCATTCAAGGTCCATCGCACTAGCCCAGTTCTTAAGGAACGAGAATCGGCTGAAGAGAGATTCGCCGTTGCACGAACAGTACGTTTCCGTAATCCAAGAATACTCAGATCTGGGCCACATGACAGAGGTCCCTCCGAGCCACGACACCAACAACTACTATCTCCCTCACCACGCAGTAATCAAACCCGATAGCACTACAACGAAGCTTCGTGTGGTGTTTAACGCATCCAGCCCATCCGCGAACGGAACGAGCTTGAATGACCTCCTTCACGCGGGCCCGGTCCTACAATCCGATTTGACCCTTCAGATTCTGAAATGGCGCTACTTCCGATATGCGTTCAACGCCGACATCACCAAAATGTACCGTCAGATTTGGGTGGATCCAGAACACACTCGTTTCCAGAGAATCTTGTTTCGAAACGCAGAGGGGGAAATTCGTGATTACGAATTGAAAACCGTCACCTTTGGCGTCAACTGCGCCCCCTTTCTCGCCATTCGAGTCCTTCAACAGCTTTCCAACGACGTCCAATCGCAATTCCCCAGGGCTAGTCATATCATTCGGCACTTTATGTACGTCGACGATGTCCTCGCCGGCGCTGACTCCACACAGGAGGCTCAGCTAGCCATCCGCGAATTACAGGCCGCCCTCAGTTCGGCAGGTTTTCCGCTACGAAAGTGGACAGCCAACCACAAGGACGTATTGGCCGAGATTCCGAGTGACCACCTCCTCCACACTGATTTCCTGGAGATTGACGCACAGAGCACGGCAAAGACCCTCGGCATTCGCTGGAAAGCGACCTCCGACGAGTTCTTCTTTGTTCCTCCGGTGCTCTCGCTTGAGTCATCCTACACCAAGCGAGAAGTCCTCTCGCAGATAGCGAAACTGTTTGATCCTGCCGGGTGGCTGGCACCGTTCATCGTCCGCTCCAAGATCTTCATGCAGGAAATTTGGTTGCAGGAACTGGAGTGGGACGAGAACCTTCCGAACGAACTGTGTCAATACTGGCAAGCCTTCCTGCGTAGCTACTCCTGTCTCACCAAGATCCGTATCCCAAGGTGGATTGGTTCCCAGCCATCCGTTAAGGTGGAGCACCATGGGTTCTGTGATGCCTCAGAAAAGGCTTACGGCGCCGCGATTTATGTTCGCGTTGAGATGGGCCAGCGTATCGACGTGCATCTACTGGCAGCGAAGACACGAGTTGCGCCCGTAAAAACCGTATCGCTTCCCCGGTTAGAGCTGTGCGGGGCCGTGCTTCTAGCCGAAATGGCGACGGCTATCCTGCCAAGTATGCCGACGACAGGGTCTACCTGTTACTACTGGACAGATTCCACAATCGTTCTCGCCTGGTTGAACAAGCCTGCATGCCATTGGACCACCTTCGTGGCCAATCGAGTGACGAAAATCGCTCAAACCACCGAGACCCAAAAGTGGTCTCATGTGCGCTCTGAGCACAACCCGGCGGATTTAGCCAGTCGGGGGGGTTCCTCTACAGGATCTGGTTGACAACCATCTCTGGTGGCATGGGCCCTCGTGGTTACAGCAACCACGCTCTCAATGGCCGCTCCAAGATCAGGAAACCCCCGTCATAGACCTCGAGCAGCGGGCTGTGAAAGTCCATTTCACAACCAGCCCACCCGAAGACTTCCTCGAGCGATTCTCCACGCTTGAAAAAGCGCTACGAGTCCGCGCGTACGTCCTGCGTTTCCTACAGCGCTGCCGAAAACTACCGTACGCACAGGAGATCCATCCTACAAGCGGAGAAATTAACGAGGCTGAACGAACTCTTATCCTAGAAACTCAGCGCCGAGAATATTCTCAAGAGTATCACTCCTTACGTGAGAAGCGTCCAGTGCCTCGATCAAGTTCTATCCTGAATTTGAATCCGTTTATGGATCAACATGGGGTCATACGCTCCTGCGGCCGTGTATCTACGGCGCAAGGGCTGAAGTATGACGAGCGACATCCCATAATTCTTCCGTATAACTGTCGTTTGTCGCGACTCCTCACGCAGTTCACACACCGGATCACTCTTCACGGGGGCAGCCAATTGATGGTGCGACTTATCCGATCCAAGTATTGGATTCCACGGATTCAGAAGCTGATGAAGGGTGTCGTGAACTCTTGCAAAGTGTGCCTTATCCACAAAAGGAAGTTGCAAACTCAACTGATGGGGGATCTCCCCAGGGAGCGAACTTCATTCTCCCGACCTTTCACGCACACCGGAATTGACTACGCCGGTCCCTTCGAAATCCGCAACTACACAGGGCGGGCGTGCCTTATTACCAAGGGGTATGTGTGCGTGTTCGTGTGTTTCTCCACGAAGGCTATTCATTTGGAGCCTACGTCCGACCTCACCACCGAGAAATTTCTCGCTGCCTTCGCGCGGTTCGTCGCGAGACGAGGCTGTCCACAGAGTATCCACTCCGATAACGGCAAGACCTTTGTGGGCGCAGCCACAGTACTGGCCCGTGATTTCCTAGAAGCATTTAAGGACTCTGTGATTGATGCGTATAGTCACCAAAGGGTCTCGTGGAAATTCATCCCACCAGGGGCCCCACATATGGGGGGACTTTGGGAAGCCGGAGTGAAGAGCTTCAAAACCCTGTTCTATAAGGCCACGTCCACTCGTAGATACACCTTCGAGGAGCTCTCCACGCTTCTCTCGAAAATAGAGGCGTGCCTTAATTCCAGACCGCTCTCGCCTATGTCCGAAGATCCGACGGAGTTACTGGCCCTAACTCCCGGGCATTTCCTTACGGGGGGACCCTTAATGGCGACGGCGGAGCCAGAAGTTAAGGGTGACCTCACCTCGATCATAAATCGATGGCAACATCTGAAGGCACTCAACCAACAGTTCTGTCGTAGGTGGAAAGAGGAATACCTCAAGGAACTCCACAAGCGGACCAAATGGCAAACGCCCACGCCCAATCTGCAGATTGGTGATATGGTCGTCGTCAAGGAAGACAACTTGCCGTCTAATGAATGGCGTCTCGGACGAATCCATTCCGTGTACCCCGGCGCCGACGATCGGGTCCGTGTAGTCGACATCCTCACTGCACGGGGGTCCTCAAAAGGCCCGTCGCAAAGGTCGTTCTTCTGTCCGTAGAACCTCCTCGCTCCATCCAACATTAACGAAGAGCGTGCGCGTCCCCCGCTTCCTATCCCGTTACTAACCCGTCTCCTATTCTTTGTCTTCTTCTTTCGCCATAGTTTCCGTATTTAGAGATGGCTCCACGGTCTCGTAACACCCGCACTTCGGAGAGTAGACGTTCTCGAGGTAGTAACTCCTACCGGTGCCGAGTCTGCTCCGGAAGCCATCCGCTCCGTGCCTGCCGACGCTTTCTTCGCCTGGACGCCGAGAAGAGACTCCGAGCCGTCTTGATTAACAAGTACTGCGCTAATTGCCTGGCTCATCGGCACTCCGGCAGAGACTGCCGCAGTACCAAGGGCTGCAAAGTGTGCGGTGGGAACCACCACACGCTACTCCACAACCGTGCGTCCCAGCGTTCAGGCCGCGCTTCCGGACCAGCCCCTCCGGCGGCTCCAGCCTCTAGCTTTGAACGACGCCGTCGTCTCCCCGAAAGCCGCCCCGTCGTGGAAGATCCGGCACCATCCGTGGCTACGCTCCTCCAGAACCGGAGCATCAACGTTCTCCCGACGGCCCTGGTGGTCTTAGATACGGGTTCCAGAACTTTTGAGACAGTGGCTCTTATAGACCCCTGTACCCCAGTGAGCAGCATCGACGAGTCATTGGCCATCGCCTTCAAACTGCCCTCCACGCGGGTTGGCACCGAAAAGGTGTGCACTGCGACTGTCCGCGCCAAGAATGGAAACTTCCAAGTGGACGCAGTGCTGAAGGTCGAGCCCCGCCTGCGCGTCCGCACGCCACTACGCCCCGTGACCGAGGCGGTGCGAACCCGTTTCGACGACATTCGCCTCGCCGACGAGCGCTTCCATCGCCCATCCACTGTCTCCCTCGTGCTCGGCGCCGACGTTTACCAGAAGGTGATCCAACCCGGGTTCCTCGCCCTAGGAGAAGGTCTTCCCGTGGCCCAAAGCACCGTATTCGGATGGATTGTTTCTGGGGCGTGCACTCAGCCATAGAGGTTCTCCATTGCAGTCCTGCAAGGGGGGGGAGGATGTTGAGAGTAGCAGCAGCGAGTTGGCAGGGGGCTGTTGTTAACAGCCGGAGCGCGCTCTCTCTTGCCTGGCGCTAGCGAGTTGGCGGGCAGCCAGCTCACTAAGCGGGAGTTTAGTATTCTACCCACCCCCGTACATTCCGGTACGCGTCGATACATAGAATCGTTTATATTCACACCCACATACATACACACATATAATCAAACAACCGCGCCGTTTCGAGTGCCCAATAAACCGATTTGTTAACCGTCATACTGTGCCTATTCATTGCGGGACACTTTGGATCTTCTGAGGGCTTATCTGCAGCACTAGGAAGCGCCCTACTACAAACAATAGGGATAGCACTATTGTTCAGTTGAAGCATAAGTAAGTAAATGAACCACTTAAACATTTTTTACTAGATAATGGTATTGTTTATAGAAAAGATGGTGATTTCGAATTGCTGTAAATGGAAACAAGCTATATAATAACTGTTTACGCCAAATTTGCGCAAAGGGCTTATGGCCGGGACCAATTAGTATTTGGATATAAGTAAGATATTGAATTGTTGCATTTTGACATGCTCACAGAAGTTTGGTGCTATAGAACATACATGTAATATGTGAATATCGATAGACAAAGAGGAAGAACATGCATGTAATAGGTGAATAGTGAAATTGAAAGAAGGAGAGTATTAAAATGGATTGAATTCCGATTCGGTCGAACCAGCAGCACTTGGCTTTTTATTTCGAGATTTTTATTCCGAACTGGTTGCGAGGAGTTGCGGAAACATTTGGCGCCCGAACAGGGACTTCTTGGAAAAAGTTCACGTCCCATTTGAAGCTCATCGTTGGAGCTTAATTCGTTTTGGATTAATTACATACGGAGGCTTGGAGCTGCTAGCGTATTGGAAGCTGCAGTGTCGGCTCTGTAATCGGACTGTGAGTAGGATATAGCTTGGTGAGGCCAAAATAGCGGCACACCCTATATGTATGTTGCAAGTCGATAGTAATTAAAATATAATAAAACATTAAAAATTGGCATATAAAGCTGGTGTGTCTGGTGAAAAGTGTTAAACACACATTGGTGCTTAATATAGCGTGCGGCTAACTCGAGATAATTGAGGTTCAAGTATATGAAAGTGTGAGTGGGAGTGTACTTAGTTCAATTGGAACTTAAGAAAATAAAAAAGAGAAAAGACACTCGCACACATGCATGTACATATGTATGTACGTATTTCGGAAAGTGCATAGAGTTCGTAACCTTGAACTGATCTTGGAATATCGTGTGCAAGCGCAGCGGCAGAAAGTAGTTAAACGCAAAGAAAAGAAAGAAGCTACAGCTGTGCTCACGCGTATATGACACTTTTAAAGTAAATACATACAGACATATTAAGCCTCATAAGTTCGTTTGTTGAGTGATTCAATAATTTCGAGAACAACGTTGAGGGCATTGTTGAAGTTAGTTAGCAATTTGGGTACTGCGTTTGAGTGCATTTTTGAGTCCGTGGTTTTTTAGAGAAAGATCGCTTGAGTGACTTCAAATTTTGGCACCACGTTGAGTGCATTGTTTAACTGATTTAATTTTGGTAGCTAATTGAGGGTGTGAGCATTGTAACACCTAGCTCAAACAGCTATAATCAGTTGTATTAACATTGGTTAATAGTAGTGGGAGCAACATGGCTCCTAAAAAGGGTAAAGATGCGGACTTTAGTGCTTCGCGAGAAAGTTTGATGGCTTCATTAAATCGAAATAAGGCATATATTTCGGAGAAATGTGCAACAATGGTTGCGTCAGAGTTAGAAGCGCGATTGAGTCTGGTCGAATCAGTTTTTACGCAATTATGCAGCATCCAACAATAAATAGAGAATGACAGTGACGATGTTCGTGAATTTGAGAGTAGACAAGAAATTTAAAATTTATATTGTGAAATAAACGCTAAAATTCTGGCACAGTTAGCCCAAAGGGGCCGTCAAGCGGCATTTGGTGCAAGTCCGTCTGCTAATTCGAAGTTACCTAAGTTGAAGTTGCCCGAATTTAGTGGAAAGGTTACAGAGTGGACAAGTTGGTTCAACACTTTTGAAACGTTGATAGAATCGGACGGTGAGGTTGACGAACTGTCAAAATTTATACACTTAAGGTCGTGTTTAGGCCCAATTCCCTTGCGTAGGATTGAGTGTTTGGAACTGTCTGCAGCAAACTACAGAAGGGCATCGCAGCTGCTTAAGAATCGATTTGAGAATAAGTCCATTATTGTTCGGGCCCATGTGCATGAGCTTTTTAGCATAAATAAGCTAAAACATGCAAATTCGGATTCACTAAGAGGATTAGTTGATGCTGTTAACTTTCAGTTGGAGGCTCTACGCTCATTAGGCAGTGAGAGTGAAATCTTAGATGCGCTTTTGTTCCACTTAGTCCAAAGCAAGTTGGATGAAGACGCACTGGAAAAATGGGAGAACGAATTCGATTGTTCTCAATTGCCATCATGGAAGGCGCTTTCGCTGTTTATAGTCAACAGAGGCATTAACCTAGCGGGTCGAGAAGTGAGAAAACCAGGGATGGTTAAGACTAATAACATCGGAAAAAGGGCAAGTTTGGCGGCCGCAGTAGATTCAAGTGGAAGTTCATGCCACTACTGCTCAGGTTCGCATAACGTAAAGTTGTGTTCGAAATTTGCTTCTCTGACTCCTCTACAAAGGTATTTTGAAATTAAAAAGCATGGTTTATGCTTTCGTTGTTTTAGCAAGCGGCATCGAACCAAGGAATGTACGGCGCCATTGTGCACTATCTGTAATAAGCCACATCATATCTTGTTACATAGAGAAGCAACAAATGGAAATCCAACAAGGCCTCGGGCAATGGCCAGGCATCGTTGCAAAGTTCGCTTCTTACAAATAGAGGAACCAGTTTTTTAGCTACTGCCATTGTACTGGTTAAAGGTGCAGATAGTAGATTCTATAAATGCAGATGTGTTTTAGATTCAGGTAGTCAAATTAATTTTGTGACAGCCAGATTTGCGTCACAGCTAAACCTTCCAGTCAGCGAAGTGCAGTATTCACTAAATGATATTGGAAACTTAAAGTCCGAGGTTGTCGGGGAGATTGAAACAGCGTTCAAGTCTAGAGTGACTTTGTTTGCAGCAGGGAAGTTTAGTGTTTTGCCAGAAATAACACGGTATCATACCACAGCGACAGGAGTCTTAAAGTCACTAGTTCCAAAGAAGGTAAAACTTGCAGATCCTTCATTTGATTCGGCAGAAGAAATAAATATGCTACTTGGAGTTAATTTGTTCTTTCAGCTAATAGTTGCTGGTCAAATTAGAATGGGATTAAATAAGCCAGTACTACAGAGATCGTTGTTAGGTTGGATAGTGGTGGGCGAGTGTATTCCTGACGAGAATGTAGCGTTGATTGTGAATAAACCTGATGGTCCAAGGCAACAGGAGGCTGACCAGTTGCAAAATTTGGTGCAACAGTTCTGGCAATGCGGAAAAGTATTAACAGAATCGGAAAGGATTTGTGAAGAGATGTTCGTGGCTACAGTGAAACGAACAGACGATAATCGTATAGTAGTTCGCTTGCCTTTTGCACAGCCACAGAAGTCGCTAGGTGATTCCTATAATATCGCTTTGACTAGGTTTTTGAACTTAGAACGAAAGCTCAATAAGAATCCAGAGCTCAAGAGAGCTTACGCAGAATTTATCGATGAGTATAGACAATTGGATCATTTAGAGGAGGTACCGGCTGATAAGATACACGAGGTGAAATATATCATGCCCCATCATCCGGTGATTCGCCCAGAAAGTTTGACGACAAAGTTGAGAGTCGTATTTGATGCATCGTGTAAATCAAGCAATGGGCTTGCGTTAAACGATACAATGCTGGTAGGAGCAACGTTGCAACCAGATTTGTTCGAGACCCTTACTCGATTCCGGTTTTATCGATTCGCATTGACTGCTGACATCTCTAAGATGTATAGGCAAATATTAGTTGAGCCAAGCGACAGCAATTATTTGTGCATTTTATGGCGTAATTGTAGTAATGACCTAATTAAGGTACTACGCCTTAAAACGGTTACCTATGGAACCAATTCAGCACCTTTTTTAGCAGTTAGATGTCTTTACTATTTAGCGGATCAATTTGGGGAATCATTCCCATTAGCTAGCGAAGCTGTAAGGCAAAACTTCTACATGGATGATATGCTAGCTGGAGCGAGCTCTTACGAGCAGCTAAAGGAATTAAAACATGAAGTTACCGAGCTGTTAAAGTTGGGGCGATTCGAGCTTCATAAGTGGCGTTCTAACAGCTATTGTGATGGAGATCGTGCAGACGTAGTAGAACCGTTAGAGCTACAGGTAACAGATACAGCAAAGACGCTTGGAATATTTTGGGCTTCGAGGATTGATAAGTTTCAATTTTCGTACGTCGCAAGTAACTCGGACAGCATTACGAAGCGTATCGTGTTATCAGAGTTAGCACAGTTGTTTGATCCAATGGGATTTCTAAGCCCCCTTTTGATTTTAGGAAAGATTTTCATGCAAGAACTGTGGTTGCTAAAGCAGCAATGGGATGAGGAGTTGCCACCAAGCTATGCGCTACAATGGCAGAAATACAGAAGCGAATTGGAACTTGATTAGAATTAGAAGGTGCGAGACTGTTAGCGCAGCTTATGGAAAAAATCAAAAGGTGTACACCCGAATCATTTTCTAAGGTCGGTTACTTTACAGATTCGACAATTGTTTTGAGTTGGATCGCATCGCATGCTAGTCGTTGGACAACCTTTGTGGCCAACAGAGTAGCTATAATTCAAGAGCTGTCGAACGCACAGGAGTGGCACAAAATAGAATCAAAGCAAAATCCGGCAGATATCGTTTCTCGAGGGCTGTGTACAAGTCAGCTAAAGGCTTCGTCGTTGTGGTGGCAAGGACCAGAATTCTTGCAGTTACCTGATGAGCAGTGGACACTTGGGGAATGGCAAGATCCAGAGGGGCTCCCCGAACAACGAAACAACAAATTTAGTATTTAGTATTTAGTATTCAATTTGCAAGCTTTAAGTTTTTACACTGAGATCGAAAAATTACGCAATGGCAAAATTATAAGTTCTTCAAAAATTCAAGCACATAACCCGTTTCTAGACCAGTCTGAGGGTATAGAAATAATTCATGTAGGTGGCAGACTGTCTAGGGCCAATGTACCATTTGACACCAAATACCCCATGCTTTTACCAAATAATCATATTGTTGTAAAATCATTGTTTGAATATACGCATCGAAGCAACATGCATTTCGGAGCACAAGCGTTATGTGCTTTTGTGCGACAGCGTTTTTGGGTCATCAATGCTAGAAAACTAGCTCGCAGCACGATAAGGAGTTGCATTGCATGTTTTCGCCAACGTCCAATATTAGCTACGCAAATTATGGGTTCCTTACCAGCAAGCCGAGTGCAGCAAGGAGTGAAGGCCTTTAAACGTACTGGACTCGACTACGCTGGACCGCTATGGATGCACTTCAACCAAAGAGGACGGCGGCCTATCAAGGTTTATCTGTGCGTTTTTGTGTGCTTTTTGAGCAAGGCTTGCCATCTAGAGCTTGTATCAGACCTGAGCACCAACGCATTTATAGCCGCACTCAAACGATTTTTTGCTCGGCGTGGGATCAGCGCAGAGCTGTTCTGTGACAATGCCACCAATTTTGTTGGTGCTTCACGGGAGCTGAAGGCAATAGCGGATTTGATCTGGAATGACAGTGGCAAGCACCAAATTGTGGATCAGTGCAGCCAACTCGGTGTCAATTTCCATTTCCATTTCCACCTCGATCGCCGCATTTTGGAGGACTATAGGAGAGCGCAGTAAAGGTAGCGAAGCAATTGTTGGTGCGAAGTTTCAATAGCACAGCGCTTAACTACGAGGAACTGGTCACGGCGATAGCACAAGCAGAGGCAGTGATGAACTCACGACCGCTTCACCCACTTTCGTCGGACAGTAATGACTACGAGGCATTGACGCCGGATCATTTCTTAATTGGTCGACCATTGAACTGCATGCCTGAGCCATTTGATGAGGACATTTTGAAGTTATCTGCTGCTAATCGATGGAAAAGAATCGTCGCAGTACACCATGCTTTTTGGAGACGCTGGTCGCTGGAGTATTTGACGTTGTTGCAGGAGCGAAGCAAGTGGTCTTCGGTATGCAACAACATTCAACCAGGCATTTTAGTCTTAATTGGAGAAGAGAACATACCCCCAGGACAATGGGCTCTGGGTCGTGTACATCAAGTTCATCCTGGCACTGATGGTATAGTTCGTGTAGTCACCATCAAAACCAAATCAGGATTGTACAAGCACAACATACACAAGATCTGCCCGTTACCGATTGAAGACACCGAGTAAAATTGTTGGAAGGAGCTTCCAAGGCCGGGAGTATGTTTACGCCAAATTTGCGCAAAGGGCTTATGGCCGGGAGCAATTAGTATTTGGATATAAGTAAAATGAATTTGTAGCATTAAGATATTGAATTGTTGCATTTTGACATGCTCACAGAAGTTTGGTGCTATAGAACATACATGTAATATGTGAATATCGATAGACAAAGAGGAAGAACATGCATGTAATAGGTGAATAGTGAAATTGAAAGAAGGAGAGTATTAAAATGGATTGAATTCCGACTCGGTCGAACCAGCAGCACTTGGCTTTTTATTTCGAGATTTTTATTCCGAACTGGTTGCGAGGAGTTGCGGAAACAATAACAGTTCACGATGAATTATGCCATTTGTGAGTTCAGAAATGTGTAACGGAGATTAAAAAAAATTATTGGTTCCCCAAAATGATCACAAAAGTTGATGGTTTTATACAAATTTGTATTAAAAGCATCACATTCAGTCTTCCGTCTCATTCCGACAATCTCTCACTGCATAGTATAACGAAAAGAACAATTCCATTCGACACATTGCATATTGACCATTTCGGACCACTCCCTTCAGTAATCAACAAAAAAAGCACATATTGGTAGTTATCGATGGGTTCACAAAATTTTTTAAATTGTATTCGGCAAACACAACCAGTGCTAAAGAAGTTTGCGTATGCTTAATGAAATATTTTGAAAACTGTAGCAGACCTCGGAGGACTGACAGTGATAGGGGTTCCTGTTTCACATCGGTAGAATTCAGTGTGTTCATGCTAAGCAACAACATTGAACATGTTAAAACAGCAACTGCCTCACAGGCAAATGGACAAGTAGAGAGAGTAAATAGAACAATGAAAAGTATGTTAGCAAAGATAACTGAGCCGGTGCTACATTCAGATTGGTGTAATGTACTTACAAAAGCGGAATACGCAATAAACAATTCTAAGCATTCAGATACTGGGGAAATACCATCGGTTATGCTTTTCGGTGTCCAGCAAAGAGGCTGCGATGTTGATGCTCTATCAGAATATTTGACTTTTAAGTCAAACGCGACCGGGACAGCATTCCACTGGTATTCTTTATATTTTATATTGTCAAACAATTTAGCCATTTTTTAATATGTTTCCTTCATATTAACAGCATAGGCGATGGGAGCATACGACTTTTGGCTTTCATTGAGTAACAAAACAGCCTTTAATGAACAATACATTACACGACGCCTAATTAATGCGTCTCTCTTAAACTAACGAGAAGGAACGTGCGAGTCGCTTCTGGGGACGCGACTCTACTTATACCCGTACTCAGTCCTACATCTACATCTACAATGTATATTTGACATATAACATGTAGATTATAGATGTACCATTGAAATTCTACATCTCCTCCGCTAGGGGTTGCTCGCGCACTGAACGCGGCAGAGTGTGAGAGCGAGAAAGAGAATGAGTAGCGTGGTCGATGGCAGGAGGGGGCGGGGGAAGCAACTGAAAATTAATTTCTTCATTCTGGTTATAAATTTGATCCGATCTGATTCAGATTCGGCAGTCTGGTAGATACTGCGTTACACACATCCACTTTTACCACAAATCTAATATACCCCTTAACTCTTTTTTGAGTACGGGTATAAAAATGCATGCCAAAATATTTATATTTTTTTCGACTTTTCCTGAATATTTAAAGTTAAAGTTTCGGGGAAAAATACCGAAATTTTAATTTAAAAGCTTAATATCTTTCTAAGCTGCAGCTACTAAGTATGTATGTATAAAAACGCTTCTGGGACGCGACTCTACTTATACCCGTACTCAGTCAGTAAATACATTTTTGAGAATGATTTTTTTTTTTCTTTGAATTTAAAAAAACATTTTACATGTTACATTTTTTTGCTACATCTGATATCTACATCTACAATGTATATTTTACATCTAACATGTAGATTATAGATGTACCATTTATATTTTACATATCCTCCGCTAGGGATTGCTCGCGCGCTAAACGCGGCAGAGTGTGCGAGCGAGAAAGAGAATGAGTATCGGGTCTCTTTCTTTAAGGGGCGGGGGACGAAACTGAAAATGAATTTCTTCATTCTGGCTATATTTACGATCCGATCTGATTCAGATTCAGCAATCTGGTAGATATGGGCATTCTCTACGATAGTGCGTTTTTAGTTTCATCGTATCTTCGGACTTTCGTCCGAAATTTTGAAATACTCTCTCTCTATCACAGCTTGGTTGCCCTAGCTCTTATAGTCTCTTCTTAAAAAAAAAATTAAACCATACAAAAAATAAAGTACTAAAAAAATTTGTAAGTCCCAAAATCTATCAGAAAAAGTAATTTTGTTCCACAGCCGAAAGAAAAAGTTCAATTTTGTTGAGTAGTGTAATCTAATGAGATCAAAGGTCTCCTTCAAACCGATGGCGAGATATCGGGCTTCAAAGTATAACTTCATGCTTTGGGAAGTTTTGTTTATTTGTAAGTACGTGTTCTCTTTACACATTTAATTTGTAAGAGCACATCTTCGATTGCACTCTTATCGCAAACCTGTTGCTCTAATAACTAATAACCGTAAAATAAATTAAATGGGGCTAGCAAACATCTATTAACTGTAAAATTTGTATTTGCTGTTGAGCAATGTTCTAGTGTATCGTAAAGCCAGATAAAAAGCATGTTCGGCTAAAAAAAACAATTCCAAGCTCATTCCACCGTTTCTATAATTTTAAAAAAAATTTTGTTATAGGAAGTATTATGGAAGAATCGTGACTCTTGAAAAATAAACCTGCCACGAGACAGACGTGTTCTCGCTTAATTGTAATTTTAAAAAATTATAAGCTGTTCTTGGGAGCCCGCCAGACCTTTTTTGACCACCAAAATCTACGCCAGACCAGACTTGGCATTCGACATCCCATCCAGCCAGACCCGACTTCGCCTCCACTTAGCCAGACGGCTATTCAGAGCATTTAGTCTTTTTATGTCTGCGCTGTTGATCAAAAGTCGATAAAAGTTACGAACTTAACAAAGCTCCAACTTAGAAACACATTTCAACAAAAATCGCGAGGACGCTACAGTTACTATATTTTATATCAATTTTCTAAATTGTGTAACGTCACGCCAGATTGTAAGCTATTTTCATTACTGTCTAGTTTATTATGATTTTACAAGGTTAGGTTAGGTTAGGTTGAGGCGGCTGTCGGGATTGTCAGAGACCCGACACACCTAGGCCGGTTTCGGCCCATTGTGATACCGCATATATCGTTCCCTTCTCCCTCGTGAGACACTATGTTATCCATTATCCCATCCGGATGCCCTTATGAAGCCTGCGATCCGTCTGGGACTGATTGTAGACATTTCCGAAATGTCAGTTAGAAAAGGAGCGCCCAAGTATTGAAGTCTCCTTCTACTGAGAGCCGGACAGGAGCAGAACAGGTGTTCCACAGTCTCCTCCTCGTCCTCATCTCTACAGCTTCGACAGAAGTCGTTATATGGGGCGCCCAGCCTGTTTGCATGTGTGCCTATTAGCTAGTGTCCCGTAAGGGAGCGTATGACTCAGCTGCACCTACTCCTACTGAGTTTGAAAAGCTCATCGGTGCGCTTCCTAGTAATGTTGGGCCATGTTTGCCGAGTTAAGCGACATAGTGGCAAAGTTTGCCATCTTTCATTTATTAATCGCTTAAAATGTTCTTTTATTTTGAGCTTGCAGGTGGCCATTGGCATACGAATATCCTCCTTATCATTGAGAAGGGGGATTGTTGTTCCAGCTCTGGCCAGCTCGTCTGCTATGCAGTTGCCTTCAATGTCCTGGTGGCCCGGGACCCATATTAGGCTGATGACGAACTGATAAGCCATCTCATGAAGAGATTTGCGACAGTTTGCCACGGTAGCCGAGCTTGTCGTTATCGCATTCAGCGATTTGATTGCAGCTTGGCTATCAATATAGATATTTATGTAAGTTGCCGCAGGGGTTAGTTCCTGAAGACAGCTCAAAGCTTCCTTGATCGCTATGACTTCCGCTTGGAAGACACTGCAGTGATCCGGGAGCCTGAAGGAGTGACTTATGTTCAGCTGTTCGGAGTAGAATCCTCCTCCGACCTTGTTGTCCAGCTTTGAGCCATCAGTAAAGATTCGAATGGCTCCCTTTGGACCAGGTGGTCCCTCAAGCCAGTTGTTTCTGTGAGGGATGATTGTTTCAAAGGGGGTATCTGTATACTCCCTCGGAACGCAGTAGTCCGTTTTTGTGGGGACGATTTTGTTTCCATTTAGGATGGACGCATGACCGGTGTGATGTGACACCCATTGGTCAGAGTCTCTAAGACGGGCTGCTGCCATTTCTGCCTGCTCCTTACCTACAAGGTCAAGGCTCTGCAGGAATAGTATAGCATTTAGCGCATCCGTTGGTGTTGTGCTCAGAGCTCCACTGATGCATAGGGCTGCAGTACGGTGCACCTTGCCAAGTTGTTTGGTGAAGGTCACACCCTGCGTTTAAAAAACTGAGAAATGAATCCCCTAAATATTCAATAATCAAATTTTTCGCGACTCTTTCGACCTTTTGTTTTGATTTGTTTCTTCATCTGGTTTTTCCCGGTCGATCACTTTTAGGACATCATTTTCGGACAAGAGCGCTCTAATTCTAAACTTCCCGATCGAATAGTTTATACCGTCAAAAAGTTGTATGTTCCTTTTGATTTAATCCATTTTATTTTATTTTTTTTTTTTTACATATGTAATTGTATTGTATGCAGTCTTGCAGAAATAGGACGACACCTGATATCTATATAAAAAAAAGGTTGTGTGTGTGCAGTTGTGCGAAGCCAAGCTGAGTAACATCCCTGTAGTACTGGCGGTGGCGATTGACCCTGCCGAACTACCTACCTCGCTGTTCCATACATGGGTACCCACCACTCAAAGTGTAGAAAATAACTTTACTCTATATAATTTAAAACCCGAGATGATCGATTTGTTTTGTTTTTTTGTGCGAACTGAGGGCTTGGGATGTATCCAGCTCTGGGATTTACCTCTGGATGGGATCGGTAGGGTAGTATCTCGAAGAGATGTTTGTTCCGAGTGGCCCGTAGGGACATGAGTCGGCCACGCGCAGCACTCGGAGCACTCCCGTGCAGAACGTCCAGTAGAGTAGTGGGCATGAAGCAGAGAGGTAAGAGAGTGAGCGCCCTTGACTATCAATCTTCTGTAGAAGATGGGACGTTAACAGTGCTCGCGAAACGTATAGCAAGTGGACGAGGAAGTAGCCTTTTTTGATAGTGCAGGCCACAACACTGTGACTCCGTAGAGTAGTATTGGCCTAACTATTGCTAGGTATATCCATTAGACTATCCTTGGGTTCATGCCCCATTTTAGCCCAATGGCCTTCTTGCAAGTGTAGAGGGCTATCATAGCCTTCTTCACTCTGTCTTTGATTCTCAGGTTCCAGCTAAGCTTCTTGTCAATTACCAACCCTATGTATCTGGCATTGTCGCTGAAGGAGAGCCTGCATCCGTTTAGTATTGGGGGGTTGAGAGGAGGAACTTAGTATTTGGTTGTGAATAAGTTCCATTTTCGAGGGATTGACTCCCAGACTTTGAAGTCATTAGATCGCAAAGTGTTTGAGGGAATTTTCCTGAGAAGATAATGGCAACATCGCCCGCATATGCCACCACTTTGCAGCCCGTCGAGATTACTTCATGGAGTGCCGTTTCCGTGGATTTTCCTTTTCGGTAGGCATGTTGTGCGCCTGACACCCACTGACGATTTATGGTTGTCCTCAGCTGCAGCCCGACTAGACTCTCAAAGGTTTTGAGAAGAAAGGACGATAGACTTATTAGTCTGAAGTCTTTTGGGGTTGTGTGTGAGGGTTTCCCTACTTTGGGGATAAAGACTATTTTAGCCTTTAGCCAAGCGCGGGGGATTTTTCCCACTGTCAGTATCTTCCTGAAGATACTTTGCAGCCAGTTGATGGCCATGTCCCCAGCTTTTTGTAACTGAGCCGGAATGACTTGGTCCGGGCCAGGCGATTTGAAGGATTTAAAGCTGTTTACTGCCCAGCTAATATTCCGTTTTGTGAGGATGTGCACCATCGAGGTTCCCGGGCCTTCACTTGGGGTGTCTGCCGACTCGATGGTCGTACACCCAGGAAAATGAGTATCGAGTAGAATGTGTAGGGAGTCCTCACTAGAGTTTGTCCACGTACCATCCGTTCTCTTGAGATATCCCACCGAGGGGGATGTTTTTGACAGGATCTTGCGCAGCCTTGCGGCTTCTGACGTGTCCTCAATTTCGGAGCAAATTTTTAGCCAAGAGGCCCTTTTTGCTCTCCTTGTTTCTTTTTTGTATAGGGTTAGCTTACTTTTGTAATTTTCCCAGTGCTCTACCTCGCTGCTGCTTTTGGCTCTGTTAAAGAGAGTCCTGCAGTCTTTCCGGAGGGTATCTATATGTTTAGACCACTAGGGGGGTTTCTTTTTCCCTCTTGGTTTGGTTGAGGGGCAAGCTGTCATGAAGGGCTTATTGCAAGCTTCCGTGAAATTGTCCACAAGACGATTAAGATCGTCTTGTGTGTCCGGGCATTTTGCGGCTAGGGGGTATCCCAGTTGGCTTTTCTTGGATTTATATAGCTAGCGGGTATGGTGCTTTCGAGCGATAGGATTGTCTCGATGTACCTGTGGTCGGAGAAGAAGTGGTCCTCTAGGACTCTCCAACTTTTCATTATGTCTGACAGTTTGTGAGACAATAGAGTGAGGTCAATAACCTCTTGACGGTTTTTTATGATAAAAGTGGGGTCATTTCCCCTATTACCAATAATTAGGTTGGAGTTTAGGATGAAGCTGAAAAGTGACTCACCCCTTACATTTGTATCCGAGCTCCCCCATTGGGTGTGATGAGCGTTGGCATCGCAGCCTATTAGTAGGCTTGTATCCGACCTCTCGCTGTCGCTGGCAATCTTGCGAACGAGGTCACTGGGAGGATCGCTTTCCTCATGAGCCATGTAGGACGACACCAGGTTCAGGCGTGTCCCTTGTAGCTCTAGGCTAGCCGCCGTGTTGTCGCCATTGCTAAAATTGTGGAGCAGAAAGATATTTAGGTGCATTCTTGCTAATATGCAGGTTCTAATTTTACCTTCCGTTTGGGCTACAATCAGCTTGTAGTCCTTCGTCGCTAATCCACAGACCCTGCCTCCTACCACCCAGGGCTCTTGGATTAGGACTATGTCCCCTCCGCTCGCGACTAAGCGGAGTATCAGGGCAGCGGATGCTGCTTTACAGTGGTGTAGATTTATCTGCAGAAGCCTCAGAGACTTCATTAGAGTCGTTCTCCACCACTGTTATGTCGGCGTCAGAGTCGTCGAGGACCTCGTCCCGACACAACGCCTCAAAATCGAGCATCAGCTCCGTCTCCGAGGAGTAGCTCTCCAGGGCCGGCTCCGGCTCCGGGTCTACTTCGGGTGCCTCGATCTCCGAGGCAACGTCCTGCTCAACTGGGTTGTTGACAGAACGCGCCTCGGCCGCTGCATCCGACTTATAGACCTTCATGGTCCCCGAGCTGAACCCGAAGTTAAGCTCTCCCCTGGCTGCCTCGATCGGGGCTAGCGATTCCTTGTTCAGTACAACCAACGCCTGAATTGTGGGGCCCTTTGATGCCTTGATCACCTTCCAATCTGAGGTTGGCAGTGTGGGGTTGCATCTCTGCAACATCGTGAGGATCCGCTCGGGCTCCTTGAAAGTGGCCGGTACCCATATACGGGCCCTTGGTCTACTGGGCACCTCGCTCCAGTCCACAGCGACGAGCTTCGCCCCGGCGTAGACCTCACCGATTTGCGCCACCGCAGCTTTGTATAGCTTTACGAAGCGCTCATCCTCGCAGGCTACCACTTTGATGCTCCCCTGGAACCATCCCATGTCTTTGCAAACGCCTTTCAGCGTCCTCTCCTTGGCAATCTGCGCGAAGGACACGTTTGGAAGCACTCTGGAGCGCTTCGCGGCAGGTCCGGGCGTCTCTTGCGAGCGCTGCCTCTTCGGTTGTGCGGCCACCTTCTGTGGCTCCACACTGAAGTTGGGCAACACCGCCGAGGCCCATTCCACCTTTTTCAGCCAGTCTGCTGTTGGACTGACTTCCTGGCTGGCGTTCTGCCGACGGAGTATGTGCCCAGCACTCCTCTTTTCGGCATAGCTATATTTTTGGTTTGGACGCTGGTTGATGGTAAGTCATCACCCGCCGCTTCACCGGAAGGTTGAGCAGCCGCAATATTGCTTAGCTGCCCTACCATGGTATCAGTTTTGGGTGTTGGCTTTCCACCCATCCCAGGTTTGGGATGGGACCCACCCGGATTCATTCCCGCGTCCTTCACCGTGCAGGTCTTTCCTGCGTCTGAGCGGATTTGGCCAGGCCTTTGGGCCGTTGCGTTCTCTCGCTTGGAATTTCTCCCAGCCGGCATTTGGGGAGTGCCTTCCTCGTTTTTGTTTTTGTATTTTGTGTATTTATCCATATGATTCCCACGAGCTGCAGAGAAAGGGAACGGTCCACCCCGGCAGAGCTCTGCGTTACCCGGGTAAGGCATAATTAGAACAGGGGGCTGCTAAGTCCCTGAGCTCTCCGTTCACGACTGGGCTAGTTTTTATACCGGGCCCCCAGCCAGGCTGACTCTTGGCACGGGTCGAGTGACACCTTAGTCCGGCCCGGTGTGAGGTGAGTGTTGGGGTTGGGATGTGGGTAGGTGTTGTGTAGGGATGGGATTGTGTGAGCTACTTAATGAGAGGCGGCACCACAAGCGCATCGTCAGTGTTGCTGCGTCGCGAACACCCGCTGGCTGTCCGGGACTGCTTATTTCGGTACTCTCCCTCAGAGCCAACTTAGTTGATACTCTTTAAGATGCCCGCTTATTCGTAGCTGACCTACCCACTAGGGTAGGCCGTTCGCTATCCGCAACCTGCGACCCGTCCGGTGGCCTCAGCTAGGCCCCCTCTGAGCCACCTCAAAGCCCAATAGGATCATCGGAGACTGTGCCTCTAACAACGGAATAATATTTTCCGACAACATCTTGTACTTAATTAAGTTAAAGTAGTTTTAAAAATAAAATACGAGTATATCTGAACTGATGAGCTGATGAAACTTCTTCTGCTGTTGCTGTTACTGCTGCCGCTGCCGTCTTTTGTAGTTGCTAATGTCGCTGCTGCTGTAGTTGACGCTTCTGCTGTAGTTGACGCTGCTGCTGAAGTCGCTGTTGACGCTGCTGTTGTTTCCGCTTCTGACGTCGCTGCTGCTGTAGTTATTGACGCTTTTGTTGATGCAATAGTCAATACTGCTTGTTGGCACTGGCGTCGCTATTATTTTTTCTTTTGTCACAGTCACTCTATTTTTAAATTATTATTTTTTTTTTTTATTTGGCTGCTTGGTTTTTCTTTCCAATTTGCTAACCTCCACTTCACTTTGTTCTTTTGATGTTGCTGGATTTTATTTTTCAATTTCAATGTTTCGGCCTCGAACACGCCCCCGTCGCGTAATTATTTACATGACTACAATATAATTATATTGTAAGAATTCAAAAATACTGCCTGTACAGCACGTATTTTATCGAATTTATTTGAAACTTCTGTTTCATTAATTTTGTTTACTCGGTTTCTTACTACAAGAGGGAAACTCGAGCTTATTATTTCGCAACGTTTGGAGCTACAGTGGCACCAGATAGTGGTGCTGCAGTCTTTAAGGAGCTGGTTTAACTCCGTGCTCTTACCCCATGGGGGAAACAACGGAGAGTCTCGAAGGACCAAAATGTTAAGTACTTAAAAAAAAGTCTAGACATTTACGAGTTGAGTTGTAAATTCAAACTAAATTTTATTCTTAAAATCAGAGCCTTATATCAGTTTACAAACAATGTATGTGGTACAATTGATATTCTATTCTTATCGCTAGACCCATGGAACGGCGTCAGTTACCGTGGGGGTTGTTTGTGTGCATGCAACTCATTGCATACAACATTAATGCTTAGCTCTACATTTGATCAGTCGGATCTCCACTTGTGCGTTGCTTGTCGCGTATTTATTACCACACATCTTTGCCCTTTCTTTAAAACGGTCGTAAATTATCCACTTTATGTACTACTACATTTAAATTTAGAAATATATAGATTGTGTACAGAATCTTTTCTTAATGTACATCGTACATCGACATGTTCTTGTTTGAACACAAACTGCTATTTCTTTGCATACAGCTGTATGTAACACAAACAACAACATTTTGGACACAACTAGTTTAGCTTTCATCGATTTTAATGGATTTAAGCCAACTTCACATAAGCCACACAATATTTCATACAATTATTGGTTTTAAAGTTATTTGCAGTTAAATACATACATATGTACATGGGTTCCACCGCAGACGCAGTGCTGGTCAAATACACGGAGGAGACGACGTACGCCTGCGACCAGGCCACAGAGCATCCAGAGTGGGCTATGTGAGAGCCAAACACAATGGAATATTTGTATATAGCTGCTACATAGCACCAAGATTCACGCAGCAAGAGTGAGAGGAGATCATCAGCAAAATCGCCGGTCCTGATAGCGGGAGACTTTAACGCCTGGGCCACGACTTGGGGCAGCACCAGGAGCTCTCCCCGTGGGACATCGCACCTGGACGAGTTTGCAAGTCTCAACGTCTGCCAGCTCAACACAGGAAGCACCCCAAAGTACAGTAAAGCAGGATGTGAGTCCATTATTGACCTTACATTTTAAGCCCGGAGATCGCACTCCACTCCAAGTGGCAAGGGCTGAGCGAGTGCTATGCACACATAGCGACCACCTAGCGGCGCTGACGGACATCTCTGCCATCAGGAACACCGGCAGGAGCCAAAGAGCATTACACAGACAGTCTACAAGAAAGGAACACTCAACAGAGGCGCGCTCCTCTCTGCAGCGGAGAGCCTTACAGCCACTGGGGACGCCAGCATGTACGAGCGCCATCTCCAGGACAGTCATAGCGGCATGTGATGCAGCTATGGAGGGAAGGAGGATCGGAGGAAGCAGGCACCGTCCAGTACCATGGTGGGACGAGCACATCTCGCAAGTCAGGAGGGAGGGCGCTTCTACCAGCGATCTAGAGACACCCTGCAGTTTGGGTGCGATGGAGTGGCTTCAAGACAAAACGGAAAGCTCTAAGAGACGCCTTTAGAAGAAGCAATACTAAATGCTGCGATGCGACAGATGACGAACCCTTCGGGAGGGCATACAAGCTGGTAATAGGAAAGATAGGAAATAGGATAACCTATGCCCAAGTGCCCCACCCAGTTGAAGGAAATAGTCGACGCCCTCTTTCCTTGGCAACCACCACTCAAAGAGGAGGACTGCGAGGAAGACGTGGATCAGGCAGCCACCAGCATCAATGTGAGAAAGGTTCTGAAGGCAGCAGCCAATCTAAAGAACGGCAAGGCGGCAGGCCCCGATGGAGTCCCTAATGCGGCCCTGAAATGCCTAGTTAGCGCCCACTCGGGTACATTCATGAGAATGTATAACCAGTGTATAGCGGAAAGGAGAGTACCACGAGGTTAGAAACGCCAGAGACTTGTCCTGGTACCAGACTGGTCAAAGAAGCCATTGCGGGTATGCAATGGTATGCACGCTAGATGTGCGGAATGCATTCAATACAGCCAGCTGGAGCGCGTCATTGACACGGAGAGGCATATCGGAGTACATTATACGGACGCTGAGGAGCTACTTCACGGACCGCGTACTCATATAGGACACGGACGAGGGAGCGAAACTACACACCATCACCGGCGGTGTGCCACAGGGTTGGGTCCTAGGGCTGATCTTGTGGAAAACCATATATGATGACATCCAGCGGCTCGTGCATGCTCGTCGGCTTCGCAGACGACATAGCTCTCTTTACACTAGCAAAAGGCGTACAGGAGGCAGAAGCAAACTGCAACGCAGCTATCACGAAGATAGTGGACTGGCTCGCTCAGAACGGACTTTCCCTGGCCGAAAGAAAGACGGAGACTGTGTGCTGCATGCGTGAGGGTAGAAAACGTCGTAGCAAGGACCAAACCAGCCCTGAAATACCTAGAGGTAATGTTTGACCACAGGCACACCTGGAATACGCCAGTGCGAAAGCAGCTACAGCAACGGCGGCCATAAGCAGGGTGATGACCAACACTGGAGGACCACGGCAGCGCAGCAGACAGCTCATCGCCGGTGCGGTCACCATTATACTATATGGCACCAGCAATGAGGGTGCCTACTTATAGCAGAGAGAGCAGGAGCGCATACCGACGCTGTGCACTCAGGGCTGCATGCTGCTTCAGGACGGTGTCCGAAGACGCCGCCGTAGTTGTGGCAGGCATGGTCCCACTGGATCTCCTGGCGGATGAGCGCCAAAGCGCAATGGCGGTAGCCAGCGAGCGGCGAGAGGACAGCATAGCCCTGTGGCAAAGGCGCTGAGACCAAGCGGAAAAGGGGAGGTGCACCAGACGGCTCAACCGCCAGCTTAGCACATGGCTGCAGAGACGGAGAGGCCAGATCGACCAAGCAGTATCTATACCGGTACAAGCATGCCGACGACCCCTACTGCGGGCCCGGAGTAGACGAAGATGCGGATCACGTCTTCTTTTCGCCGGAAGTCAGCGTAGACACCCTTACAGAGCAGATGCTAGCCGATCAGCACTCATGGAACGCGGTCGCCAACATGGCAGCATGCGTGATCAAGGAGCTGCGCAGGCTGGAACGTAGCCGGAACGGCTAAATCCGGCTGATGACCGTGTTTCACCGGGCAAAAACTAACTCCCGCTGCGGTGTCAGCGAAATTAAACAAAATAGCACAGCATAGCATAGTATAGCATAGAATATCATAGTTTAAGAGTTACGCCATCTCCCAGCACGTTCGATCGGCTCCCTTCTGGACTGGGGCGAACGTTGGCATCGCTGGCTGCGAACAGTGCATTACATGGATTTAAATTGTTTTGTTTAATTTCGCTGACACCGCATACCACCGTTTTCGGAACAACCACCTAGAGCTGCTGGACCGGCGTCATCCCCACATTATCGTTCCGGGAAAAACATTCCGGATTTTTCAGTAAACTTATTTTTACATTTTTATATAAAATCGATATAAACAAATTTTATTTTTACTATGATTAAACAATAGACTATAATAAGAATGTAATTTTTATAAGGTTAACAAACAAATACCAATTAAACGATTACTTTTTATTTCCAAACATATCATTGCGCTCAAACTTTTAAAAATTTAAAGAGTATACAAGTTCAGTGGGTAAAAATTAAAATTTCGGTTATTTTTTTCCACTAACAAATAGCATTGACTCTGACAGAATAGAACGGTAAGAAGGAGACGAAATGAGCGAAAGTAGAAGAGTTAGGGTCGAATGCAGGTAGAGAAAACTAAAAATATGAGAGAGAGAGGGATATCTATGGATATCTGATTCTCTTTCTTGCATGTCCGCTTCGATCTGCAGCAGTTGACGCTGGGCTGAATTTCATGCTGACGTCGACGTCGCTGCCTTTTTCGACGTCGAGCCCGAACAATTTTTCCTATGACACTTTCATGCAGCGACAGCCAGAACTGCAGGGAAGACATACACATACAACTATGTGGCTATACATTTGTGTAGCCTCGCCTCTGTTAAAGCTCATAACCAAAACAATACAGCCTGTCTCAAAACGTCTGCGTGAAAATACTGGAACAAATTTGAAGGGACCGTGTACATCAGAAACGCCAGCCCCGGAATTGGTTCACCTTCTGAACCAGCGATTTGAGGTAAGTTAGTCTCATTTCAACAAAGATTAATGAGGCAGAAGAGTGGCTGTTAAGTTTGCTAACAGGCTAGCTTAACAGTATGGCTGGTGAGATCCAGAATCTCACACAGAGAGTCCAGTTTGTAGAAACTAGGCTGGGTGAGACTCAAAACCTTACAAAAAAGGTAGAGGATCTGGAAGCCCAGCTTTTGTTAAAACTAGATGCACAGGCTAAGGCCAATATCGCATGCGACCTTAGGATCCATGGAGTAGATCCATGGAGGAGCAACTTGTGCCTCAGTCTAAATCACACGCCTGCGCCTGCTAATAGGGAGATTTATCGTATGAGGCCGAACAAAAATCTTCCCCACTCCATCGTGGACCATTTCATCATTATCAAGCTGGAACGGGTGCGCGACAAAGCGGCATTACTGCAGAACTTCGGTATGTACAGGCTGGAAACCAAGCAGCTCTTTAGGCCTTACTCTGTAGTTACTCGGCCTAAACTCACCAGCCCCAGTATTTGTCAACGAGCAGCTTACCAGGGAAAACTATCCGATTTTTAGAGAAGCTCTGAAAATGAAGAAGCATCGGAAGCTGCAATCCGTGTTTACGCGTAGGCGTACGGTTTACGTCAAAGTAACCCAAGAAAGTGAGATCTGGGAAGTTCTCAAAATTGAGGATCTGAGAGTGATGCAAGCTGCTACTGAGAGCCTTGCAGCTGGAGACGAGAAAAGCTCGTTTCTTCAAAAATATAACTAAAGGCAAATTTTTTCATGTTAGCTATAAGTATTACCAATCTAACCACCTCCCCGTATTTTATTTTAAGTGGGCCCTTAACTGTACTTACTGTAATGAAATTCTTCGTTGTGTTAAAACACACTTGATATGGACGGTTCATTAGAAATAACCAATTTGTATACATCTCAGGTCCTCAGAATTCTGGTGGAGCAAAAATCGGGTCTGCAAATCTGCCATATCAATGCACAAAGCTAGACAAAACGAGAAGGAACGTGTGAGTCGCTTCTGGGGACGCGAATCTACTTATACCCGTACTCAGTCAGTAATTACATTTTTGAGCATGACTTTTTTAAATTTTAGAATTTTTTTGCTACATCTGTTATCTACATCTACATCTACAATGTGTATCACACTGCCACAAGTGTATTTGTAAATTTCGCCCCGTCCTCTTCCGCCTTTACAAAGGACGAAAATCTGTGGCAGGCACAATTTTGAAGGTACGATAAAACTAAAAACTCAGTATCCTTGAGAATGCCCATATCTAGCAGATTGCCGAATCTGAATCAGATCGGATCATAATTATAGCCAGAATGAAGAAATTATTTTTTAGTTTTTTCCCCGCCCCCTTCCGACAAGAGATACGCTTCTCTATCACCTTCCCGCTCGCACACTCTGCCGCGTTCAGTGCTGGAGCAACCCCTAGCGGAGAAGATGTAGAATATGAATGGTACATCTATAATCTACATGTTAGATGTAAAATATACATTGTAGATGTAGATAGCAGATGTAGCAAAAGAATTTAAAATGTAAACATTTTTTTTATTAATTCTAAAAAATCATAAGCTCCAAAGTGTATATACTGACTGAGTACGGGTATAAGTAGAGTCACGTCCCCAGAAGTGACTCACACGTTCCTTCTCGTTCTAATTAAACTTTAACAAATATCGAGTTTGGTAGCTGCAAATTGTATATTTTTAACGAAGGGAGGGAGACTAAAACAAAAGGGACGTGCGCTCGAATTCAATGATAATTTTCGACTTCTTTTCATTTTCGTTTTAACATATTCTTAAGCCTAACTTATCTAGGGCGGTGAAGCGGGGCGAATTCGCCAAGAGCGAGAGTGAGCTTTATTGCGCTCCCGCTTCGCCCTAA
This sequence comes from Drosophila ambigua, assembly GCA_018150905.1. NCBI lineage: Eukaryota > Metazoa > Arthropoda > Insecta > Diptera > Drosophilidae > Drosophila > Drosophila ambigua. The sequence continues at coordinate 844,826 of JAECWS010000099.1, forward strand.
ACTATCTTACACTAGACTTCAAAATTTTAACAAAATATAAAAATTAGCGTCGTGACGCGACGGAGCCGGTCTACGGGTATATCTCCCATCATTTGGGTCTGGAGTCGAGGCTTGCATTTAAAGCAGCGAATGCATGACCTGACCATTGCCCTGCAGACCTCCTGAGCGTTTACTATCCAAACACGCTGCCTAAGGATGCTCACAAGGGCTCGTGGGCTGGCATGAAAATTCGTTTGATGCAGATAGCGAACATAGGTCTGCACAAACTGCGAGCGTTTTGTCAACAGCAGAGGAAACTTGGCATAGTATGACATAGGAGCGTTAACTAGTCGCCCCCAACTCGCAACAACGAAAAAGAGCACCAAGTCCCCATTTCTTCCTTGATGAAGGGATTCAATCGCTGAAGACTGGGGCCTAACCTGGTGCCAATACGAACCCTTTCGATCTCTTCCTGATACTTTTGGATCAGCTCGACAAATTTGTGAAAAGCCTCATCGTACTCTACTGGTGACGGAGTGACTTCAAATTTAAGACTTTTGTCTTTGCATTTTCAGATGAAGCGGAACACGTAAACGAACACTCTTAGCAGCTTGAGGTGTGATGAGTATCCCTCGATAATTTCCACTAAATCATTTGATTTAGCGGCCACGGTCAGTCCGACCGCTGTTTCCAGCTTCAGATCTTCCTCAGAAAGCTCGAAGTCGGGATTTCTGGGCCAGCTCTCTTCTTCTTCCTTCAAAAACGCTGGTCCACGAAACAAGATCGACTGCGAAATCTCCTCAATGTCACAACCTCTCGAAACTATGTCTTCTGGGTTCTGTTTAGGTGGAACATGCCGCTACGTAGCATCATCTGACCACTCCTGAATCTCAGCTATTCGGTTCGCAACGAATGTTGATAACGACGAAGGGTGGGATCGGATCCAATGTAGGGTCACTTGCGAATCCAACCAACATACCATTCGTTCAATCGGCACCTCGAGTAGCGATTTGAGTCGGTGACAGAGATCTGCGAGAAGGTGAGCGGCACATAACTCAAGCCTTGGAAGCGTTTTCGTCTTGAGCGGCGCTACTTTCGACTTTGCGGTCAACAACGAGACCTTGAAACCTTCTGCAGTCTTACTACGGATAAAGACGCATGCTCCATAAGTTCTCATGGAGGCGTCGGCAAAGGCATGTACTTGAATCGGGGACATGGGATTATCTTCAATGGTCGGTCCGACCATCAGAATGTCATTCAAGGCCACATGAGAGGACGTCTTCGACGACGCATCGAACACGACGCGAAGCTTCGTGGACGTTCTTTGGGGCCGAAGGACACACTGATATGGAATTACATAGTGGGGAGTAGAAGGAACCGTATTGTCAGTCGGCGACATATAACACTACTCGACAAAACCGAACTTTTTTTTTCCTCAAGGATCCAAACCGACTTTTTCTGATAGATATGGGGCTGTAAAATTTTTTAAAGAATTATGGTTTTTTTTCTATGGCAGAACTTTTTTTTGAAGAATTTTTGAAGTCTGGTATTTTTTTTTAAGCTTTTTTCAGAGGTAGCGCTTGGTTTTTTCACATAACTCTAGTATCTTTCATCTGCTTATTAAGAACTTTAATATTTTGAAAAGATAATTAAAACAGCTAGAAGATGGGCCCGCAGCCTTCAAAAAGGTATTTTTTGTTCATTTTTTCCATTTTTTAGGTTTGGTTAACGAATTTTAGCTCCAGTCTCTCCATAGATTTTAATGAGCGATACCTTAAACGACGCCAAATTAATGCACCTCTACACAAAAAAATAGAGAACATAGGATATAGTTTTTTTTCGACTTTTCCTGAGTTTTTGAAGTCAAAATTTTGTAAAAAATACCGCACAAAAATCATCATTTTTGCATTTCAATGCTTTATATTTCCCAGACGGAAAGCTGTAATCACAAAGTGTTTGGGCTTATCTTCTAGCTGTTTTAATTATCTTTTCAAAATATTAAAGTTCTTAACAACCAGATGAAAGATACTAGAGTTATGTGAAAAAAAACAAGCGCTACCTCTGAAAAAGCTTAAAAAAAATACCAGTTTTCAAAAATTCTTCAAAAAAAGTTCTGCCATAGAAAAAAAAAAATATCATCAAACCATTTCTAAGCCCCAAATCTTTAATAAAAAGTTGGTTTTGTTCCTTGAGGAAAAATCGTGTTGACTAGTGTAACCTAAGGAGAGGTACTCTTCCATGAATTCCAAGTACATTTTCTTCAACTCAGGGTCGCGGAACAATCTTCTTTCGAGCGACAAAAACTGCCGTTTATAAATCTCGAAGGAATTGCCCAAGCAGTTCGGATCGGATTTAAACGGCAGCCGTACTTCAAACCGACCTGAAGGCAAGACTTGAGTAGTCTTTCTATAATGCTCCTCACATAACTTGTGTTCAGGAGATAAAGACTTTTTAGAAGATGGCAAAACTTCTGTAGTGTGCTGTCGATAGACACCACTGACTCTTCTCGACAACTCAGACAGTTCCTCGCTTCCTGGGTGACAGTCACCTTTGGACTGTATCTTCCAGACACAATCCAACCGAGAAGCGTTTTTTGCAGAGTTGGATGGTCAGGACCTTGTCTAATTTGACCAACCGATAAGAGTTCGAAAAATGACTCTGCACCTATCAACATATCTATTCTTTGTGGCTTGTAGAAATATGGGTCTGCAAGAGGTAGGTTCTTCGGGATTTTCCAGTCACTCACATTAAGTGCGTGATCAGGGTGGTATCCCGAGATTGACTTCAGAATCCAGAAATCGACCGAGAACTCACTACCATTGATTTGCGACTTCACCACCGTGAGTATTTTTTTCTTGACTTGTGAATTAGATTCTCCAATTCCAAGCAAGTTGATTCACGACTCCTCCCTACGGATCTATAAGCGCTGTGCCAGGTCCTCAGTTATGAAGTTAGTTTGTGACCCAGAGTCAAGCAGTGCTCGGGCCAAAACGTGCTCTCTATTTTTAGTTCGGACGCTTACGATCGACGTTGCCAGAATTACTCTATCCAAAGCTGCCGCATGGAGTGCATGCGAAGTGGAAGGGTTACTCTGACTAGGAGGGGGAGAAGAATTCTCTGGGGGTGATGGTAACGCTAAACTTTTATCCACAGCTGTGTACCCATGCAATAAGGCATGATGTGAGCGGCCACACACTCGACACTTGCCAGCTTTGCATCGTACCATAGTGTGTCCTTGTTGCAGACAGTTGATGCAGAGCGATGCCGATTTGACAAATTCGAATCTTTGCATCACTGCAAGCCGCGCAAATGGACTGCAAGTAGTCAACAAATGGTCTTTTGCATTGCAGTAACTACATTGTTGGTTTTTAGCATTCGCAGTAGAGCACGCAAATGAGCTCCGATTGTGAGGCTTGCTTGGCACAGCTTTCTGCTCCTGCTTTGGCCGATTCTTCGGCCGAAAGATGCTGATATCTGCGATTAAGCATTTTTTTCGCAGTCAGCCCAAAGCCAAAGCGGCAGCTTCTCATAATCGAGCTGCTCTTCCCATTTTTGTTTGGTCACAGGATCGAATCTGTTCAAGACGTGATGAATAAGCATTGCATTCGAGATCTTTTGGTCATCGCCTATCGACAACAAGGAACCATATATCGATGAAGTGGTATTGATTAGGTTCCTTAAGGACGATGCAGATTGCTGGGTCATTTTGGGAAGACTAAATAGGGCAGCAATATGGTTCATAAAGATCAGACATTCGTTATCATAGACCCGTTTTAAGCTAGCCATGGCTTTCTCATAATTGTTCTCGGTTACTTGGAACGCCCTTACCGTTCCCAAAGCTTCACCAGAGAGGCATTGTTTCGTCATGTCGTCGTCTTGGTCAATGTTTTATGTTAAGATTATTTTTGAATTGTTTTGAAGTCTAGTGTAAGTAGGTTAGGGCAAGGCGGGAGCTCAATAAAGCTCGCTCTTTCGCTCAAGGCGAATTCGCCCCGCTTTGCCACCGTAGGTTAGCTAGGCTTAGAACGAAATGTATGAAGTTTTAGAATATAATCGTTGAAATTGAATTCGATCGAGCGCACATAATTTATTTTCGTCCCCGCCTTTTTAATAAATCTTTACGCCACCCAAGTATTTCGGTTTTGTGTTATTAGAAAAACTATTATAATTTTTCATGGCGCCCCGGGTGGACGATAAAGAGCAAATTTAAAGGCAACAAATAATAGTGACAGTGACACAGTGATAACACACACAGTGTAACAAAAATACATACATACAGATTAGTTATAAATAATATAATATAATATTAATTCTATATTATAGAATTAAAAGTAGTGTATAGTTGCCCGCGTCGTGTCGTGCATCAAATAACAAAAGACTTTCCAAACCATCGTGTCGGCCGCGCAATACCCTCACCCGCTTGCTGATCGTTGCTGCTCTCTGCTCGTTCACCGTTGCTGCTACCCTGCTGGTTACTTACCGCTCCAAAAAATTGGAAGCTAGAGCCGAAGACATACATAAATACATATATAAATTGTCTTGTGCTGGAAAAATTGCACCTCGCTTTCAATTCTTGGCACAGCCGTATGATATAGTAGAGTTTGATTTGCATGCATTTAATTTATAATTTATTAGTGCACATACATACATATATAACACCATATAACACATATGTACAAAAACTATACCATACTCTATTTGAACCGCTATTTGGACGCACAATTATATATATATCGTTTACCGCAATCACTGTCGCTCTCAGTTTGGCTCTCAGTTGGAAAGTGACGCGCTACCCTACATTCTTAGGGTATATTTCTTTCGGCTCTCACTTGGAAAAATACGCGCTACCCTACAGTGTGAGGGTATATCGGTTTGGCTGTCACTTGCAACCAACTATACACCCCGTGCCTCGACATACAATTATTTTCGTTCGTGTTTGAACATTTATTATTTATTTATCTACAAAAATATTGGGTTTCGTCGTGTAGATTATAAATAGTAAAATGGCACAAGAAAATAAGTCTGTTCAGAAACCGAGTCAAAAGCATTCACCGCTTAGAGGATCGATTAGAGGGTGGGTCGATTCCATTGCAATTGACAGAGCTACAATGCAGACTCGATGTTCTGAATTCTGCTATTAACAAGGCCAACCTATTGCAGGAGCAAATAGAAGAAATTGATAGCAAAGATGAATTTGGAGCCGAGCTGGAAGAAATGGCCATTGTAACCAAGGCAAAGATAATGTCGATTATCGATGCCTTGAAGCTAACAAGCGATACGCCGCCCTCGGTATCAGCTTCTACAGCCTCAACTCGTGCTCGACTTCCGAAATTGGCACTACCAAAATTTAGTGGTAAATATTCGGAGTTTAAAAATTTTATTAGCCTTTTTGAGACTCTGATAATAGTCTCGCGTTGCCGCCACCCCCAGAGAGTTCGTCTCCTCCTTTAAATCAGGACCACCCTTCCACCTCTCATGCTCTGCATGCGACTTCGTTGGACAGGGTGATTATGGCTACGTCGATCGTAAGTGTCAGAACAAAAAATGGTGAACACATTTTGGCCAGAGCTCTCCTTGACTCTGGATCCCAAACAAACTTCATCACGGAAGACCTCGCCCACCGCTTACAGATCCGTAGAGAGGAGTCGTGTATTACATTGCTTGGTATTGGTGAATCCAATTCTCAAGTAAAGAATAAAATACACACTGTGGTGAAGTCGCGCATAAATGGTAGTGAGTTCTCCTTTGATTTTTGGACCCTGAAATCAATTTCAGGTTATCACCCCTGACCAGTCAGTTAATGTAACTGATTGGAAAATCCCAGAGAACCTACCACTGGCAGACCCCTATTTCTACAAGCCACAAAGAATATACATGCTGATTGGAGCTGAATCATTCTTTGAGTTATTAGCTGTTGGTCAAATCAGGCAAGGTCCTGTGTTCAAACATGAACATGTCGATGTACGAGTACATTAAGAAAAGATTCTGTACAAAATCTATATATTTCTAAATTTAAATGTAGTAGTACATAAAGTCGATAATTTACGACCGTTTGAAAGAAAGGGCAAAGATGTGTGGTAATAAATACGCGACAAGCAACACACAAGTGGAGATCCGACTGATCAAATGTAGAGCTAAGCATTAATGTTGTATGCAATGAGTTGCATGCACACAAACAACCCCCACGGTAACTGACGCCGTTCCATGGGTTTAGCGATAAGAATAGAATATCAATTGTACCACATACATTGTTTGTAAACTGATATAAGGCTCTGATTTTAAGAATAAAATTTAGTTTGAATTTACAACTCAACTCGCAAATGTCTAGACTTTTCTTAAGGTCTTAACATTTTGGTCCTTCGAGACTCTCCGTTGTTTCCCCCATGGGGTAAGAGCACGGAGTTAAACCAGCTCCTTAAAGACTGCAGCACCACTGTCTGGTGCCACTGTAGCTCCAAACGTTGCGAAATAATAAGCTCGAGTTTCCCTCTTGTAGTAAGAAACCGAAACGATAAAAAATTAATGAAACAGAAGCTTCAAATAAATTCGATAAAATACGTGCTATACAGGCAGTATTTTTGAATTCTTACAATATAATTATATTGTAGTCGTGTAAAGAAATACGCGACGGGGGCGTGTTCGAGGCCGAAACATCGAAAGTGAAAATAAAATCCAGCAACATCAAAAGTACAAAGTGAAGTGGGGGTTAGCAAATTGGAAAGAAAAACCAAGCAGCCAAAAATAAAAATAATAAAAAATTTTTTTAAAGAGTAACTGTGACTGAAAAAAAAAATAATATTTGTTTTGTGTGTGTTTAAAAAAGAAAACCACGACAACAAGCAGTATTGACTATTGCATCAACAACAGCTTCAATAACTATAGCAGCCGCAACTATAGCAGCGGAAACTATAGCAGCGTCAACTACAGCAGCATCGTCAACTACAACAACAGAGACTTCAGAAGCGGCGACAGCAACTACGGCAGCAGCGTCAACTACAGCAGCAGCGACATTAGCAAATACAAAAGACGGCAGCGGCAGCAGTAACAGCAACAGCAGAAGAAGATTCATCAGCTAAGTTCAGATATACTCGTATTTTTATTTTTAAAACTATTTTAACTTAATTAAGTACAAGATGTCGGAAAAAATTATTCAGTTGTTGGAGGCACAGTCAGCGATAGTAGCTGAGATAAGAAGGATTGAGGCTGGTCATTTGACCAGTGACGTAATCCAAAGGCTAGGAGAGCTAAAAAATGAGGTTACAGCTAATCATGCTACTTTAGTAACCTATGGTGTAGTCGATCATGACTACTTTAAGAAAAATCAATTTGAAAAAATTGTAAAAAACATTCAGGACACACAGAATAGGTATGATTTATTAAAATCTACTGGAGCCTTATCAAAAAGGAAAGTAGAAATGGCAAAGTTGGGACCAGTAGGGACTGGAACTTTGAAGAGAGATACAGAGCCAAGAATAAGCGATAGTCTTGAAAAAATTGTTGAGGAATTCGACAAATATATAGACCAGCTGAGAGCTTGTATAGAAGAAACTACTAGGAGAGTAGATCAGGCTGGCTTGCTTGAATGCCAGCGCAGGAAAAGTACCATAGAATTCCTCTCGAATAGACTTAATCAGAAGGTTGAGGATTACTATAAGACTTATGCTACAAATCCCAGCGTTGACGAGCAGATCTTCGAGTTAGAATTCGAAATTCAGGGTATATTAGACACCTTAGATGATAGGGTGCAGGCCATAAGTAATGCAAATGGTAACATTAGTAATGGGACAGCAAATAAAAGGGAAGACGATGATTTTCCCGTTCTACCAAAAGCAAAGGTACCCACATTCTCTGGAGAAGAAAAAGAGTGGGACGGATTTTTACAGTTGTACTGTGACATAATCCATAACAGAGATGATATGAAAACATCTTTGAAGTTTAATTATTTAAAACTCGCGCTAAAAGGTGAAGCAAGGACAATGGTGGACCACCTATTGACAGGTCCTGCAGAAAATTATAATGCCGCTTGGGATTTATTAAACAAGCGGTACGAAAATAAAAGAAAAATATTTTCGGATCAGCTAAATCGTATACTAGATCTACCAATGCTAGATAACGATTCTGCAAAACAAATAAAGATGTTTTCTGACTCTATTAATGAGTCTATCCATCTTATTAAATTAAAGTCACATTTGACAGAGGAAGTTGATGTGATTTTCGCGCACATAATTTTGAGAAAGTTTAGTAGAAATACCTTGCAGTTATATGAAACTCATATTAAACGGTCTAAAGAAATTCAAACATTACCAGATGTTATGGAATTCTTAGAGCAACGGTACAATTCTCTTTATTCTTCCCAGGATGAAGAGAAAAAACCATTAAAAAAAGTAGTGCAACATAGCAGCAATAAGGAAAATTGTGTGTTATGCAAATCAGCAAGCCACTCCATGTTGTACCTATAAGTTAAAGAGAATGACGGAGACAGAAAGAAACTAATTTATACAAAAAGAGCGCTTATGCAAAAGGTGCTGTAGGCATGATAAGTACAAAAAATGTTCTTCAGAAATATTGTGTGGAATTTGTAAAAAACCGTATCATCATACGATGCTTCATCTTCCTTATGAGAAAAAGGAAAATGTTAACACTTGTTTGACAAAAAACAAGCGTTTTTAGCCACCGCACTTATAAAAGTAAGAGCGGTGAATGGTGGCTATGAAAACCTTAGAGCTCTTATTGATTGTGGGTCGCAATGTACCATAATTTCCGAAGAAGCAGCGCAAATTTTAAACCTGGCGCGAAAAAGAGTAAACACCGAAGTAAGTGGCGTGTCATCGACGGACTCTTGCACCTCAAAATATAAAGTTACTTTGTCGGTAAAAACTCATAGAAAACCGCTTAATATAGAAGCTATTATTCTCCCAAAACTAATGAAAGCGTTACCAATAAAGTCTTTCAATATTGACAAATCTCAATGGAAAGATTATGTGCTGGCAGACCCTGACTTTAATAAACCAAGTAGGGTAGATGTAATAATCGGGGTAGATTTATATACCCATATTGTAAAAGACGGAGTAGTTAAAATAGATGGACTACTTGGTCAAAATACAGAGTTCGGTTGGATCATATCCGGTTGCACCAAGTCAGAAGGTGACAAATTGATCGTGGCGACAACAATTGAAGTTGGCGATTTAGAACGTTTCTGGGAAATGGAAACCGAAGACAATGACATGGAAGAAGAGATTTGTGAGAAGCATTTCTTGGAAACCACTGGGAGAGATGAGAATGGAAGGTATGTGGTTAAAATACCTTTTAAAAAATAAAAGGATCTAGGTGATTCAAAGACACAAGCCATGGCGCGATTTTACAGCTTAGAAAGAAAACTAAGCAAAAATATAAAATTAAAAGAAAATTATCAAAAACTCATGCATGAATATAAAAATTTAGGACACATGGTAGAGTCCGAAAAAGAGGGGAAATATTATTTACCCCATCAAGGAGTCATAAGAGATTCCAGTCTAACGACAAAACTCAGAGTGGTTTTTGATGCGTCAGCAAAAACTACAAATAATAAGAGTTTAAATGATATCATGTGGGTCGGACCAAGAGTCCAAAAAGATATCTTCGATATTATGGTTAAATGGCGTAAGTGACCTTTTGTAGTATCGGCGGACATTGAAAAAATGTACCGGCAAATTAATGTTGATGAAGAAGATCAACAGTATTTGCATATAATTTGGCGAGATACTCCAAACGACAAAGTGAAGGAGTATAAGCTAACAACCGTTACGTACGGTACAGCTTCAGCACCCAACTTAGCTACTAGGTGTTGGTTGCGATAGCAGATAACTGCAAAAATGTAAAAATATTTGAAATCATAAAGAATGATTTTTATATGGACGACCTGATGACAGGTGCCGATTCCATATTGGATGCTAAAAGGCATGTAGATGAAGTTACCCGGGAGTTTGAAAATGTTGGATTTAACTTAAAAAAGTGGATAACAAATGTCCCAGAAATTATAGAAGCCGTTATAGATAACGAAGAGAATAAGGTTTTAAGTATTGAGGAGAATAAATCCGTCAAAACATTAGGGCTTCAATGGGAGCCAGTTAAAGACGAGTTCAGGTTCAACTTCCATTATGAACCAATTAAGAAAGTTAACAAGGGAACAGTGTTAGCTATATTGGCCAAGATGTATGACCCCTTAGGCTGGCTGTCTCCAGTCACAATTGTTGGTAAATTATTTATGCAAAAACTTTGGCTATCAGACAAAGATTGGGATGAAGAACTGTCAGATCAAGATACTCGCGAATGGAATTCGTTTAAAGATAATTTGACAAAATTGGAGAGAATTCGGATACCAAGATGGCTGAATTCTCAGCACAGCAATTCGATGCAAATCCATGGGTTTGCTGATGCATCCGAAAAAGCTTATGCTGCAGTAGTATATGCCAGGATAGATGGTTCTTCAATTATAGTGGCCAGTAAAAGCAAAGTTAATCCGAAGAAAAATCGGAAAACTATTCCCAAGTTAGAACTTTGTGCAGCTTATCTTCTAGCAAAATTAATTCAACGTGTAAAAAAAGCAGTTGGAAGTGAAGCAGAAAGTTATGCATGGAGTGATTCTACGATTACTCTGGCATGGATAAAGAATGGAAATAATAAAGATAAATTTATTAGGCGTCGAACTGACGACATTAGAAACGTAAAAGTAATTAGATGGAGACATGTCAAATCTGAAGACAATCCAGCAAATGTAGCGTCAAGGGGCATTAGTGCAGATAAGCTGAAAGATTTTGAAATTTGCTGGAAGGGACCTCAATGGTTGGCTCAATGGTTGGCTAAATCTAAGGAAAATTGGCCAAAAGAGGAGATTGAAGAAAATAAAGTTGTTAGCACAACGTTTATAAACGATAAAGCTAACATTATTAATGATTTCTTAGAGAAATACTCATGCATGCACAAACTAGAAAGAGTTGTTGCATATATATTAAGATTTATTCAAATTAGAACCAAAAATAATAAAGAATTTCCTCCATATTTGACGGTCAACGAGATTAAGATCGCCAGAATATTAATACTGAAAAAACAACAAGCAATACAATTCAGTTCAGAAAAACCTTGCCTAACTAATAAAAAAGAAATAGAAATAAAAAGTAAAATATTAGGATTGAATCCATTTTTAGATAGAAAGGTAGGTGCGAGTTGGAGGTAGGTTACAAAACTCCAGCGCAGAATTTGGGGTAAAACACCCTTTGATTTTAAATAAATGTCACTTAACATCTTTAATTATCAAAAACGCGCATAGAGAAACATTGCACGGTGGAATTAATTTGATGCGAAACTTCATCCAACGAAAGTTTTGGATATTTGGGCTAAGGAATTGCTTAAAGCAAAAGCTTAGAGAGTGTGTTACCTGTGCTAGGTATCGGCAGAATACCGCAGAACAAATTATGGGAAATCTGCCGAAACACAGAAATCTTATAAAGGATATATTGCCCTATTTGTGTGCATGGCGACAAAGGCTATTCATCTGGAAGTGGTCAGCGAGCTAACTGCAGATGCCTTTTTAGCTGCACTTAGAAGATTTTTCTCAAGAAGAGGAAAATGTGCAAAAATCTTTTCCGATAATGGAACAAATTTGGTGGGAGCTTCTCTTCTGGGGTAAAATCAGTAAAATATCACTTAAAAAGAGTGATTGGGGACAATAATTTAACCTATGAGGAAATGGCAACCCTATTATGTCAAATTGAAGCTGTGCTGAATTCACGGCCGTTGTATACAGCTTCAAATGATATTGACGACTTGGATATATTAACACCAGGTCATTTTATTATTGGAAAGCCAATATTTGGCCCCATTGAAACGATTACAGAGGAAAGAATTGGGAATCTGGATAGGTGGAAATTAATTCAGAAAATGAAAAGAGAATTCTGGATTAAATGGAAGGAAGATTATTTACATACTCTGCAACAAAGGAATAAATGGAAAATAAGAATGAAGAATATTAAAACAGGGCAGATTGTGTTAATAAAAGATGAAAACTGCCACCCAGCTAGATGGCCTTTGGGAAAAATAGAAGAAATACATAAAGGTAGATTTGAGCTCAAGATATTTAGTATATAATTTTGAAATTGATTCATATCATTCGATGACTGAGGCTACCTTGAATAAATGCCAAAAATGGCAGACAAATAAAAGAGTATGTGAAGGTAATTGGCCTTGGAGCAGCGAAAATGATAATGCCTGTGAGATAGCTCCGTTCAAACCAAAAGGTCATTCAAATTGTGTTTATAGAAAAGTAGCAGAGACCAGGTCATTTTGGGTCGAATTAGAAAAGAAAGGTAGTTGGCTCTTCAAAGTTCCAGTAAACACTAATGCCAGAATTCAATGTAGTAACTCAAATCAAGAACTAATCGATCTTCCTCAACAAGGAATCTTAACAATAATAAATGGCTGTACTGTGCGAACAGATGATAAGATATTAGTACCTCATCACAGTCTTCACACAGAAAGCTATGAGACAATCTCATCCTCTTAAATATGTAATATAAGTAAGATATCAATAATTGCTTGGAATCCATTAACAATACCATTAATCAACCATACGGAAGAAATTGATAAATTAAAAATGAATTAAAATTGTTAAAAGAAGGTCATCACGAATTAAAGGGACTCAAGTTCCATCATGTATCGGAACACGCAGCCTTAATTACACTACTCGACAAAACCGAACTTTTTTTCCTCAAGGATCCAAACCGACTTTTTCTGATAGATATGGGGCTTTAAAATTTTTTAAGAATTATGGTTTTTTCTATGGCAGAACTTTTTTTGAAGAATTTTTGAAAACTGGTATTTTTTTAAGCTTTTTTCAGGAGCGCTTGTTTTTTCACATAACTCTAGTATCTTTCATCTGGTTGTTAAGAACTTTAATATTTTGAAAAGATAATTAAAACAGCTAGAAGATAAGCCCAAACACTTTGTGATTTCAACTTACCGTCTGGGAAATATAAAGCATTGAAATGCAAAAATGATGGTTTTTGTGCGGTATTATTTACGAAATTTTGACTTTAAAAACTCAGGAAAAGTCGAAAAAAATTATATCCTGTGTTCTCTATTTTTTTGTGTAGAGGTGCATTAATTTGGCGTCGTTTAAGGTATCGCTTATTAAAATCTATGGAGAGACTTTGGAGCTAAAATTCGTTAACCAAACCTAAAAAATAGAAAAAATGGACAAAAAATACATTTTTGAAGGCTGCGGGCCCAACTGCCCATGGGAATTGCGATCGCGATCAGGTACCAAATGTACAACCCTTTTTCGTTTGCTTTGTTTCCCAATTGGCAGTTGGGTCCGCAGCCTTCAAAAAGGTATTTTTTGTTCATTTTTTCCATTTTTTAGGTTTGGTTAACGAATTTTAGCTCCAAAGTCTCTCCATAGATTTTAATAAACGATACCTTAAACGACGCCAAATTAATGCACCTCTACACAAAAATAGAGAACACAGGATATAATTTTTTCGACTTTTCCTGAGTTTTTAAAGTCAAAATTTCGTAATACCGCACAAAAATCATCATTTTTTCATTTCAATGCTTTATATTTCCCAGACGGTAAGCTGAAATCACAAAGTGTTTGGGCTTATCTTCTAGCTGTTTTTAATTATCTTTTCAAAATATTAAAGTTCTTAACTACCAGATGAAAGATACTAGAGTTATGTGAAAAAACAAGCGCTACCTCTGAAAAAAGCTTCAAAAATACCAGACTTCAAAAATTCTTCAAAAAAAGTTCTGCCATAGAAAAAAACCATAATTCCTTAAAAAATTTTAAAGCCCCATATCTATCAGAAAAAGTCGGTTTGGATCCTTTGAGGAAAAAAAAGTTCGGTTTTGTCGAGTAGTGTAATAGTCTCGCGTTGCCGCCACCCCAGAGAGTTCGTCTCCTCCTTTAAATCAGGACCACCCTTCCACCTCTCATGCTCTGCATGCGACTTCGTTGGACAGGGTGATTTTGGCTACGTCGATCGTAAGTGTCAGAACAAAAAATGGTGAACACATTTTGGCCAGAGCTCTCCTTGACTCTGGATCCCAAACAAACTTCATCACGGAAGACCTCGCCCACCGCTTACAGATCCGTAGAGAGGAGTCGTGTATTACATTGCTTGGTATTGGTGAATCCAATTCTCAAGTAAAGAATAAAATACACACTGTGGTAAAGTCGCGTATAAATGGTAGTGAGTTCTCCTTTGATTTTTGGATCCTGAAATCAATTTCAGGTTATCATCCTGACCAGTCAGTTAATGTAACTGATTGGAAAATCCCAGAGAACCTACCACTGGCAGACCCCTATTTCTACAAGCCACAAAGAATAGACATGCTGATTGGAGCTGAATCATTCTTTGAGTTATTAGCTGTTGGTCAAATCAAGCAAGGTCCTGACTATCCAACTCTTCAGAAGACCCTTATTGGCTGGGTTGTTTCGGGAAAATATGTTTCCAAAAGTTCTGCCCCCCAAATGGCAAACAGTTTGAGTTGCAGTGAAGAGCTGTTAGTTTCCATGGATAGGACCCTACAAAAATTCTGGTCACTGGAAGAAATGCCATCTCCAAAGAAAATTATTTCGGCTGAGCACACGTTACGTGAAAATCACTTTCGGAAGACGACTCATGTATTGCCATCAGGTCGGTTTGAAGTAAGGCTGCCGTTTAAATCAGATCCAAATTGTTTGGGCAACTCCTTTGAGGTTGCTAAACGGCGGTTTTTGTCGCTCGAAAGAAGATTGTCTAGTGACCCTGAGTTGAAGAAAATGTACTTGGAATTCATGGAAGAGTACCTCTCCTTAGGTCATATGTCACCTTCTTCCTTCTACTCCACACTACGTAATTCCACATCAGTGTGTCCTTCGGCCCCAAAGTACGTCCATGTGCCGATGTGAAAAAGATGTATCGCCAAGTGATGGTGAATGAAGCGGATAGGCAGTTTCAGATGATAGTTTGGAGAAGAGACCCATCTAAGTCCTTGAGATTATACAAGCTTAACACCGTGACTTATGGGACTGGACCAGCCCCTTTTTTGGCTATCCGGTGTTTAAAAAGGTTGAGTGAGTCTGTGAAGCTATCATTCCCTAAAGCTGCTGACGTTATTGGGTCCGACTTTTACGTTGATGGCATGTTGACTGGTGCTGCATGCGTAGAGGAGCTAAGGGCAATTAAGTCCGAAGTATCTCAGGTTCTTCAGACCGCAGGGTTTGAGTTAGCGAAGTGGTTTTCGAACTCACCTGAGAGCACAGCAAAACCCATAACGATCTCGGATTCAGAATCGACTAAGGCGTTAGGAATCTCATGGTTGCTTAAGGAAGATGCCTTTCAGTTTAAAATTGACAATGATGTCATGGGTCTCCGAGCGACAAAACGGAACATACTGTCGGTGACATCGAAGCTGTTCGACCCCCTTGGATTGTTAAGTCCTGTCGTCATAAAGGGCAAGATCCTATTGCAGGAACTTTGGCTTAACAAACTAGATTGGGATGAGTCGATTCCGATGCATTTGGAAACAGCATGGAATATGTTGAAAAATACACTGTCTCAATTGGAAGAGATATCCATACCTCGGTTTGTGTATTCCGATCCGATGTCACCGATCCAAATACATGCCTTCGCTGACGCCTCCATGAGAGCTTATGGAGCGTGCGTCTATGTCCGTAGCAGAACTGCAGAAGGTTTAAAAATATCGTTGTTGACTTCAAAGTCCAAAGTAGCGCCGCTCAAGACCAAAACGCTCCCACGGCTTGAGTTATGTGCCGCTCACCTTCTCGCGGATCTCTGTCACAGAATCAAGCCCCTATTAAAGGTCCCTATCGAACGAGCTGTTTATTGGTCAGACTCTGAAGTAACTCTTCACTGGATTCGGTATTGTGGATTCAGATATTGTGTCGAGAGGTTGTGACGTCAAAGAAATCGTCCAGTCAATCTGGTTTGAAGGACCATCATTTTTGAAGGATGAAGAAGAGACCTGGCCAAAAAACCCTCATTTCGAGCCTACAGAAGATGTCGAGCTGGAGAAGAGGAAGAACGCGGTCGGGCTGACCGCTGCGGTAGAAATTTCGGATTTGGTAGATGTCATCGAGGGATTCTCGTCACACCTCAAGCTGCTTAGAGTATTTTGTTATATGTTCCGCTTTATAAAAAAATGTAATAACCCGAGCATAACGTTTGAAAAAACGGTTTCACCGACCGAGTATGATGAAGCCTTTCGCAAAATTGTTGAAGTTATCCAACATCACGAGTATCGTGAGGAAATCGAGAAAGTTCGGAAATGATCTAGAGTTGGTCCTAGTCTTTCATCCATGTGTCCAGTGTCCAGTACCAGTGTCTGGTACTTGGTGTACTTTTTCGTTGTTGAGAGTAGGGGGGCGACTAGCTAAAGCTCCTATATCATACGATGCCAAGTTTCCGTTGCTTTTGACGAAGCGTTCGCAATTCGTGCGGAGCTATGTTCGTCATCTGCACCATATCAATTTTCATGTCGGCCCACGAGCACTTGTGAGCATCCTTCGACAGAGTGTTTGGATCGTAAACGCTCAGGAGGTCTGCAGTCAGACAGTTCGATCGTGTATCCGTTGCTTTAAATGCAAGCCTCGACTGCTGACGCAACTGATGGGAAATTTACCCGCAGACCGGCTCCGTGCTCTCCGCCCATTTTCAATTTGCGGCGTTGATTTTTGTGGACCCGTCTCGACGACATTGAAAATTCGAGGAAGGCCCCCATACAAGTCCTATATCGCTCTTTTTGTTTGTTTTGCATCCAAAGCGGTTCACTTAGAACTTGTATCCGACTTGACCACTGACTCTTTTTTATTGGCTTTCCAAAGGTTCGTTGGGCGCCGAGTATATCCCCAGATCGTCCATTGCGACAACGGGATGAATTTCGTCGGAGCAAGCCGCCACCTCAGCGCTCTGCAGAAGGCGCTCGAGGACGGGGCGGACGCAGTTCGCGAATTCGCGTCAAGAAAAGGATGCGAATTTGCGTTCATACCGCCTCGAGCGCCGCACATGGGAGGACTCTGGGAGGCAGGTGTCAAGTCTGCGAAGAGCCTACTCCTACGGGCGGTAGGCAGCGCGCTATTGACCGCCGAAGAGCTCGCCACAGTCCTCGTCGGGATCGAGGCCGTCCTGAACTCCAGGCCGCTGGGAGCCCTCAGCCAGGACCCCAGCGACGGCGAGGCACTCACGCCCGGGCACCTGCTGACAGGCGGGTCGCTCATCGCCCCCCCAGCACTGCGGACTCCGGACCAGGAGGGTCTCAGCTGCTTGCGGCGATGGCAACTTGCCTCGTCAGTCAGGCAAGCGTTCTGGCGGCGATGGTCCAAGAAATATGTCCTGGGACTTCAAATTCGGGGCAAGTGGCACAAGCGGAAACCCGACGTCAAGGAGGGAGACCTCGTCCTCGTGGCCGAGGACAACATGCCTCCACAGGAGTGGCTCCTCGGGAGAGTGATCGCCACGCACGCCGGGGAGGACGGCATGGTCAGGGTCGTCGACCTTAGGAGGAGCGATGGGGGCATTTTTCGGCGGGCCATCCACAAGTTGGCGCCGCTACCAATGTGTTGAAGCCGCTCAGGCCTTCAACGGGGCCGGTGTTTCGTCATGTCGTCGTCTTGGTCAATTTTTTATGTTAAGATTATTTTTGAATTGTTTTGAAGTCTAGTGTAAGTAGGTTAGGGCAAGGCGGGAGCGCAATAAAGCTCGCTCTTTCGCTCAAGGCGAATTCGCCCCGCTTTGCCACCGTAGGTTAGATAGGCTTAGAACGAAATGTATGAAGTTTTAGAATATAATCGTTGAAATTGAATTCGATCGAGCGCACATAATTTATTTTCGTCCCCGCCTTTTTAATAAATCTTTACGCCACCCAAGTATTTCGGTTTTGTGTTATTAGAAAAACTATTATAATTTTTCAGGCATGAAAGCAAATGGTTAAACTTTTCGATAACTGGAATGCTTTCGTCATTGTGAACAAGAGTCTCAAATAAAGTAATGAAGCCTTTGAATTCCGAATATTTTCCGCTGAACTTTGGCAGGGCTAACTTCGGAAGTCGAGCACGAGTTGGGGCTACAGAAGCTGATACTGAAGGTATTGTATCACTGTCTGTCTTCAAGGCGTCGATAAGCGACATTATCTTTGCCTTGGTTACAATCGAGAGTTCTTCCAACTCGGCTCCAAAGTCATCGTCACTATCTATTTCTTCGATTGATTCTTGGACTTTGCTTGCCTTGGCTATAGTTGCTTTCAGTACGTCGAGTCTGCACTCGAGCTCTGTCAACTGCAGCGGAATCTCCCCAGCTTCCAGCCGGTCCGCTAGTCGGCGAATGCCTTTGACACGGGAGCTGAGCTTCTTTTTCAGCTCTTCAAGAATAGGTGTTCAGAGTGGGGACGGCGCTGGCGGGGCAATCGCTCTGTGGGCATTCCAGCCACATCTCCGTGTTAGCACTCCAGCTACGCAAGCGGCTGCCCTCGCTTTCGCCCTCATACTTAAGAGCATTTTTCCCCCCGGCGACGCTCTCTTTATTCTTAAATTCACCACGGGCACGCTCCCGCCCACGATCACGCTCCCGCTCTTCCAACTTCCATCTACTTGCGCTCCCGCTCCTGCTCTCGCTCCCAGCAGCCCTCAGCAGCTTGAGCGTAACGTCTACACATGCTAACATTCGCTTTTCCACCCAACGCAAAACGGCCGGCTTTTGCTCGCGACATATACATATACATATACAGAACAAACCCCCGAAATATATATTTGAAGAACCCGGACTCTAACGCCTTTTATCTTGGGACTCTCTGGTGGACACCCTGAGACGCCTCTTCGCTCAAATATTGGTCCTTCGAGCCGGATTCCTTCGCCTTCCCCAACTAGATCGCCTTCGAGCACGGCATCGCCTTCACCACACCAGGATCCCAAGATAAGTACGATTTTCGTGTGCCACAAGGCCCTTTCGTTCGCGATTTGTGTTCCAAAATTCCGAAAAGTACGAGTTCCGCGATATAAGTACATATATATATTCTTATATATGCACTTATTCCTTCATTCTGTGCCATCCGTTATCCGTGTCTCTTCTTTTTTCGACACCGCCATATTATCGGCGATTCCTGCCGTTCTCCCGTCATTTACCTCCAACTACCAGTGATACGGTAGTTTTTTCCGATTACTTGTGTCTGTCCATGATTTGCGGACAAATTAAATAAATAAAAATTAAAACCAAAAAAAGTGCAGTCCGAGCATATGTATGTACGCACATTCCAGCCCATAAGAGCGGCTTGCGTACATACACACACACATACATTAATATTTTTCGAGTGTGTTCCATCCGCGCCCTACCCCAATAATATATATATTGGCACGCTCCAAGTGCAAGTGAATTCACACACACCTACATTAATATACAGGTCTCCAAGAGCATTCCATCCGCGCCCTACCCTAATACAATATACACTGGCACACTCCAAGTGCAAGTGAACACACACACATACCAACATATACAGCAGCAATAAAAGTATCCATCCAGCTACCTGTGTTTTCTTAATTAAATTTATTATTTATTTTATTTATTTATTTATTACATTTACTTGCATAGTTGGCTCCCAACTATATACATACATACACACATTCAACAAAAATACCAAACAATTAAATACCGCATTCCACCACTCCGCGCAAGTGCCATATTTGAAAATCCGCGATTAAGTGGAATTCGTGCCCTCCAGCCACTTTTCGCAAGGTCTCCAATTTCTCTCACATTCTCCAGAGTCCAAATTAATTACTCGCGACCAAGGCACGGCGCATTTTCCGTAATTATTTGGCAATTTACCTTACAAATTGGCAAATTGTGTTGCGTGTTTTGATATTTTTTTTGTTCCGAGAGTGAGAGGTGGCCCAATAACTATCGGCATCCGAACCCGGTGTTCCTCCGAATAGGAAAAAAAAAAATTCGTTAAATAATTAAATACTCCGACCACGTCCAAGAAAAATCTCCAAGTCTTTTTTTTGGTTCACAAACAAAAAAATATTTTTTTGTTTTGATAAAGAAATGATTGTTGTTCCGTTTCTGTGAGGTGTCCGTGCCTGCTTCCATTGCTTCCTTCCATCCGATAGTAACCCAGTTCCGCTCACGACTGCGTCAAGGGGTAAACGGAGGAGCATCGCACAGTCAATATTTCCAAATATTGCTACTCCAGTGTGACCGTTCCTCTCCTCAGCTCGGCTCAATATAGGGTCACTCAGCTCGGCTCAGTATAGGGTCACTCATTGTTTGAGATTTCTCACCTACAGGTGATCTCAAACAATCCGAGTCGTTCCGATTATTGCCTTCCAGATAGCTTGAGGACTTTTGTCTGATAGTCCGTGTTTGGGTTACGGGTGTTTCCTGACGGTTCCGAGTCAACTCTACTCAGACCAGTCTGCAGTCCCTCACAGACTTAAAAAAAAAAAAAAACGATTTTTTCTTGCGTGGGTGCTTTTAAATTATGCCAACAGGTCACAAGGACGGCAAACAACTTTTGCCTGTGACCTCGTCCAACCGGCTACGCACCTCGTCCGCCTCCGGAACTACTCCGACACAGCCAATCAAGGCATCCCTCACTCCGAGAGCAGCCAGTAGCAGCCCTGCTACAAGGACCAAATCGGTCCTATTTCCGTCTCCGGTGACCCTTAAGGTTCCATCGGTGACTAAACAGGATCCGAAAGGCTGCATCACTAGTCCCGTCAGCTCTCGCCACTTCACCACAATTTCTCAATCCGCCACCTCTGCCGCTCGGACCAAATTGGTAGCCGCCATTGGCCGACTATCCCACCTGGCAGAGCGTATCACTTGCGCCCCATCCGCCCCTCTGTCCGAGGTACAATACAAGGCCTGTTCCGCGGTGATGGCTGACGAGGATCCAGAAATCCAAGCGGACATCCGGGAAACATATGGCGAATGCTATGGGGTATTTGAGCAGTGTCTCAGCGACCTCAATGCCCAGCTGGCCCCCTCCGCAGTCCTTCCTCCCGCACAGCCAGTCGACTGTCGACTGCCTCCCATCAATATTGAGGTTTTCTCAGGGGACTACGTCCGCTGGCCCACATTCCGGGATCTGTTCACCGCGGTCGTGATAAACAATCCAAAATTATCTCCGGTAGAGAAGTTATACTACCTCACCGAGAAGACCAGGGGCGACCCAAGGGCCATTGTAGAAAAGTCCCCCCTCACGAATGACGGTTTCGAGTCCGCCTGGTTGGCTCTCCGCAGCCGATATGAGAACAATCGGCTTCTGGTGACCAACCAAATTAACATTCTCCTCTTCTTGCCCCGCGTAACTTCCGAATGCAGTCGTGCTTTGAAGGAACTTCAAAGTACGATGCAGGGAGTCCTAAATGCGCTAGCGGTCTCCAACGTTTGCACGGACAATTGGGATAGTCTGCTTGTAACTATCTGCGCTTCAAAATTGCCGAAGCTAAGCCGCGCCTTATGGGAAGCGTCCGTGACGGACAAGAAGGAAGTGCCGCCCTGGAAGGAAATCGACTCCTTCCTCACTCAGCGCTATTTGACGCTCGAAGCTATTGAGAGCGACCCTTCCACTTCCCGAGTGGCTACGAATCCGCCACCCTCCCAAGGCGGCCAGAATCCATTAACTTCTTGCAACCGATCCAATCCATTCCTGTCGCACGGCAGTTCGGTGCCGAACAAGGTTCTTTCTTTCAAGAACCAAGTGAGTCCGAAGAAGAGGACGTGTGATCTCTGTTCCAAGGAGAATCACCCGATCCGACTATGTCCGCGCTTTCTCAACATGTCCACTGATGCACGTTCCAATTGCATCAAGACAAAACAGCTGTGCCTAAATTGCTTCGCAAGAGGCCAGCTTCGCGACTGCTCAAGCAGCCACAATTGTTCCACTTGTGGAGCCAGGCATCACACGCTTCTGCATCGTTCCGCGCCTCCGTCCAACATGGCGGCTTCGACATCCGCCCAAACTCCCAGCTCGTCCAATTCTTAGCCCAACGTACAGAGCTATTTCTCCTCCAGCACAAGTACCGTTCTTCTGGGCACAGCACTCATTAATATTTGCCACCTGGGGACCAATTTCCGTGGCCGCGCTCTGATCGACTCAGGCTCCGAAGCGACGTTCATAACTGAACGCCTCTTTAACATCATTAAGCCACCGTTCGAAGCTATCCAGGCTCAAGTCGCGGGTTTAAACCAAACCGTAGCAGCTAAGGCGCAAAAGCGTTGCCACTTCATGATCGGGGCCGCCTCCAGGCCGGGCCTCAAGATCGAGACCACGGCATATGTTCTGCCTCAATTAGCAGGCAACCTTCCTTCATATCCGATACCGCAGCACTTCTTGGATAACCTTCCAAACCTCCAATTGGCAGACCCTTCCTTCCACCGAAGCTCGCAGATTGATGTGCTTCTAGGCGCTGACATCCTTCCTTCTATCCTGTTGAGCGGCTTCCAGTCTGCCATTTGTGGCTCGCTGCTGGGACAAGAGACCATCTTCGGATGGGTCCTATCCGGTCCGGTATCAGCTGACTCGGCTCGGACGGCTCTCACCAAATTCTGGGAGGTGGAGGACCTTCCGGGAGACCGACGAGGGAGTCCGATTCAGTGTGCGAGGAAAACTTCCTCCAGACTACTAAACGAACCCCCGATGGGAGATACGTTGTTACTCTCCCTTTCAAGTGTCCAGAAAAAGTCGAGCTAGGCCACTCCAGAAGCGCGGACCAGGCCCAGTTCCTTAGAAACGAGCAGCGGCTGCAGCGGAACTTGCCGCTCAAGAAGCAGTACGACTCCGTCATTCAGGAATATTTAGAGCTCGGCCACATGACAGCGGTTACACCTAGTCATGATTCCGGCCATTTCTACCTGCCACATCACGCCGTGTTTAAACCCGACAGCACCACAACCAAATTGCGCGTAGTCTTCAACGCCTCCAGACCGTCTTCCAACGGGAAAAGCCTCAACGACACGTTGCATGCTGGGCCAGTCCTTCAGTCTGACTTGACCATGCAAATCCTGAGGTGGCGCGTCTTTCGCTACGTTTTCAATGCCGACATCAACAAGATGTATCGGCAAATCCAGGTGGCTTCCCAACACACGCCCTATCAGCGAATACTGTTTCGCGACCGTAACGGGGACGTGCTCAACTGCTCACCGTACCTCGCCCTCCGCGTCCTCAAGCAACTCGCACAAGAGGTGCGTCCACAGCTGCCGATGGCAAGCGTCATCCTGGAGAGCGACATGTACGTGGACGACGTGCTCGCTGGTGCTCACTCTCAGTCTCAGGCAATTTTCGCCATTGCTGAAAGTGGACAGCTAACCATAAGGGCGTCCTGCGCGACATTCCAGTCGACCACTTACTCCGCGCTGACTTCCTAGAGCTGGAAGAGAGTAGCATCGCTAAGACGTTGGGAATCCGATGGCAAGCCAGTGCCGACGAGTTCTTCTTTTCGCCTCCCGCCTTAAACGAGCGAAAATCCTGCACGAAGCGCAATGTGCTGTCCCAGATCGCGCAGCTCTTTGATCCAGCGGGATGGCTTGCCCCCTTCGTCGTCCAAGCGAAAATATTTATGCAGGAGATTTGGTTGAGAGAGTTAGGATGGGATGACGTCCTTCCTAACGATCTGTCTCAAGCCTGGGAGACATTCCTGAAAAGCTTTCCGGCCATCCAAGGGATCCGCATTCCGCGGTGGTTACACGTCTGTCCGATGGCCAAGGTACAGATTCATGGGTTCTGCGACGCGTCTCAACGTGCCTATGGAGCAGCGATTTACGTCCGAGTTGAGCGTCCGCAGGGCATTGTGTGTACCCTTCTCACAGCCAAAACCCGCGTTGCCCCCGTGAAAACAGTCTCGTTGCCTCGACTCGAGCTGTGCGGAGCTGTCCTTCTAACAGAACGCTCCGTGGCCATCCTTCCTCAAATGCCGCTCGACGCCAGCCAGGTGTACTTTTGGACCGATTCCACTATTGTGTTGGCCTGGTTGAACAGGCCGGCATGTGATTGGACCACTTTTGTAGGGAATCGAGTCGCCAAAATCACTCGCTGTTGGCCCCGCGAACGATGGAGCCACGTCCGATCCGAGGACAACCCGGCCGACCTCGCCAGTCGAGGGCTCGGACCCACTGAACTGGTCGGCAATGACATGTGGTGGCATGGCCCTGCGTGGCTGCGTGGTCCGCAGTCGGAGTGGCCTTGTCCACGCGGCTCAATCCTTGAGACCGACTTGGAGAAACGACCCGTCAAGGTTCACCACGCCACTGACACCGCCTCGGACATTCTCAGCCGATTTTCCGAATTCGGACGCGCTCTGCGCGTTATCGCCTACGTTCGGCCAGCGCGTCAGAGGGAAGCAACGCCAGTCCCCGTATCCACAGAGCTAGACAATAAAGAGGTCGCTGCAGCTCTCCAAGCTGTCACCATCACGACCCAACGCTTCCATTATACGGCGGAGCATCGCTGTCTTGTAAACAAGCAGCCACTTCCGACTACCAGCTCTCTTCAGAACCTCAATCCGTTCCTGGACCAGAACGGAGTCATGCGGGCATGTGGCCGGGTCCGAGCCTCGGCATCCATGACCTACAACGAGCGGCATCCAATCCTGTTGCCCCCCGCATGCCTCCTGGTTCGCCTGCTGGTTCGATTCACCCATCACGTATCCCTACATGGTGGGAACCAGCTGGTCATCCGCCTTCTCCGGGCAACATACTGGATCCCTCGACTACGTCACGTCGTGAGGGCAGTAATCCACTCCTGTAAGGTCTGCGTCATCCATCGCAAGCGACTCCAAACCCAATTAATGGGCGACCTTCCTTCCTCACGAGTTACATTTTCGCGGCCGTTCAAATACACCGGAGTCGACTTCGCAGGGCCGTTCGACGTGAAAAGTTTCACAGGACGCGCCTGTCGCATCTCCAAGGGGTATGTATGCGTTTTCGTTTGTTTTACCACGAAGGCCATCCATCTGGAGGCTACGTCCGACTTGTCCACCGTCACTTTCCTAGCCGCATTCGACCGGTTCGTCGCGAGACGAGGCTGTCCCCACGAAGTCCACTCCGACAACGGGAGGAATTTTGTCGGCGCATCCCGCTCTCTGGCTGTGGACCTTCTCGAGGCCCTCCGCACTCGGACCTCCGCGGTGTACAGCCAGCAGGGGCTAACGTGGCGATTCATTCCTCCAGGGGCCCCACATATGGGGGGCTTATGGGAAGCGGGCGTGAAGAGCTTCAAGGCTCTTTTCCAAAGGTCGATGTGTACTTCCAAATACACATTAGAGGAGTTCGCGATCTTTCTCTCCAAGATTGAGGCATGCCTTAACTCGCGACCAATCGCTCCAATGTCTGAGGACCCAACGGACCCGTTGGCTTTGAGCCCAGGTCATTTTCTGATGGGTGGGCCGCTACTATCCGTGGCAGAGCCCGAAATTCAGGCGAGCGCCTCCTCCATCCTAAACCGCTGGCAACACCTCAAGGCTCTCAACCAGCAATTTTGTTCGCGCTGGAAGACAGAGTACCTGCGAGAGTTGCACAAGCGCAACAAATAGCAGCATCCGACAAGAGACCTCGAGGTTGGGAGACCTCGGAGGAAAACATCCCCTCTCACGAATGGCGTCTCGGCCGTGTTCAGAGCACGTATCCGGGACCCGATGAAAAGGTTCGCGTGGTAGACTTACTCACCGCCCGCGGCCTTATCAAGCGACCGATCACGAAGGTGGTTCTGCTGCCTATGGATTCGGAAGTCCCTTCCACCTACCCTCGCGTAGGCTCCGATCCCTAAGAATCCGCTTAATCCAGCTGTTCGGCTAAGCGCCGGCCCTTGGCAGCACAATGAGCAATGAGACCATATGTAACATCTCTTAAATGTAACGTCTCTCTTTATTACCGTCTTGTTTGCCTTGCTTATGCTCTATCTGGTGATTGCTCTCTGTCGGCGTTCGAAAGCCGCTGTGGGGGAGGCTCGTCAGAGAAAGCAGAAGACACTTCAGAATCGATCATCACCGTAGTTAAACGTTTTGCTGTCTGGCACAGTGACCTGCCTGCCACAGAGTTCTAAACTAAACCTTACATAAACCTAACAACGTCAACAGTCTTGAACCGGCCCCGCGTCTTCAATCGACCCATCGTTAACTCTCGTTATCAAATCCGAAAACTTTTCTCTAGTTTTATATAAAAAATATATATTAACTTAAGTACAATAACCTGTGAATATATTAACTGAACAATCATCGTCTCTTATATAATCTTGCAAGACAACGCTACTGAAGAAGCTCAGCAGCTCAACATTTGGTGACCCCGACGTGATAGAAACATAAGCTCGTTCAATTTTATCACAAAAAACATAACATTTTCGTTGGATAAATTTGCTTTGAACCACGGTTTTTTTCGGTTTGTCGTATGTGCACAAGCAACAGAAACGGTTCTCGCGTCATCTGCTTTTCGGTCTGCTAGCTTGCTGCTGTTTCGTTTCGGTTTCGTGCTCTCAGTGTGCATGCCTTTGTTGTTGTCGGATGCATAAGTGCAGTGCGTCTCAAACTGTTAGCTCACGCTGCTGATCTGTAAAACTGCAAGACCGTGTGTTTTGAACGCTGCGATCGATTGTACAGTTCATGTAAAACTGCTCGAGGTTATTCGCCGGCTGTTAACCTCTACACTCGTTCAGTGACTCTAAACCCAGCTTTCTACTGAACATACATGATGGCTTCTAATAGCACCCCTTCAATATCGCCTCCCTCACCTTTGTTCGTCGATTCGGAAGCCGCATTCAACAAGCGCAAGGTGCAATCCATGGTAGGAGCAGCACGGAGAATGGAAACTGCCGTCGGCAAGGAGAGGATTGGCGAACTCAGTGAGGAGGAGTTAAATGTGCGACTAAAGTTGCTAGCGGATCTGGTCGCTTCGTTCAACGAGCACCATAATGCCCTGGAGAGGATTGATCTCGATGAGATTGGCAGTCCCTTGAGGGAGGAGTTTGACGAATGCGTGGTCATGCTGGAATTTCGCATGAAGCGTGAGTTGAACAAGCGGCAGCCCACAATGCTCCCATGCTCAACAATGCGGACGGATCATGTTGGAGAGGCCCCAGCTACAGTCATAGTGCAGAGTCGGCCTCGCCTGCCGGAATTAAAGCTTCCCGAATTCAGCGGGGGCTACGCGCAATATGCTGCGTTTTGGGGCATGTTTTCCTCCATAATTGACAAGGATTATGACCTAACGAATGTGGAGAAGCTGCAGCACCTACGATCCTGCTTGAAAGGACCTGCTCTAGACACAATATCTTCGCTAGAATTCAGCCACGCCAGCTATCCCATCGCCCTAGACCTTCTTAATAAACGATTCAATAACAAGCGTTTAATATTTCAGGCACATGTCACCCACATTTTGGGTGTGCAGCGTATTGAGACCTCGTCTGTGTCCCAACTCCGGTCATTGTCAGATACTGTAAATGCCAATCTGCGGGCCTTGCAGAGTGTGGGGACAAAGGACCAGATTGCTGACTGCATTCTGATACATAGCCTGCTACAGAAAGTGGACAGCGCCACACAGGCCAAGTGGGAGGAATGCTCGTCAATGGATAGCATACCCACAAGCCAGCAATTTACCGCTTTTCTGGAGCAGAGATGCCAGAGGTTGGAGACTCAGGAGCACGCTAAGGACATGTACACTAATAGCAATCGGAAACACTGCCTAGTTGCAACTACCTTCAAGCCGATTGCCTGCGCACTCTGCGGCGATACCGGACATTCGATATATCGATGTTCTCAGTTCAGCAACCTTTCTCCTCGACTTCGGCTCCAGGAAGCTAATAAGCTATCCCTATGCACCAACTGCCTCCGATCAGGCCATCAGCAAGGTGAATGTCGTGCACGATCCTGCCGAGTATGTGGTGCTAAGCATCACACACTACTTCATTTCGAGTCTTCGTCCTTCACTTCTCAAGCCATTCTGCCTCAACTCATCAAATCAACATCGACTCTACGAATTCCCGCGATACCCTCTGTCGCTGAACATGCTGTAACATCGTCAGCCACGTCGCTCGTGGAAAAGAGTCATCGACGGGACGCTGTGATTTTGCCCACAGCATTAATCAGCGTAAGGAGTCGCTCTGGGATGTTGGTTCCTTGCCGTGCCCTGCTCGATTCTGGATCGCAGGTGCATTTCGTCACTTCTCGTCTGGCTCAGCAGTTGCAGCTACAGAAGAAAGAGTCGGAAGTTTCCGTTTCTGGTCTAGGCGATTCGTGTGCCATATCCGAAGGATGCTGCGTCGATATCCAACTGGAATCACACGCGTCCAACTATGCCGCGACCATTACGGCACTTATTGCTCCAACCATTACGTGTAACCAACCCAACGGTATCCACGACACTAATCGCTGGAACCTGCCCTCCAACATACCTCTGGCGGATCAGAAGTTTCACCAGCCTCAGCCAGTTGATATTCTGATTGGAGCGGCTCTGTTCTTCGAGCTTCTATGCGCTGGCAATATCAAGTTGGGAACTGGACTGCCACGTCTTCAGGAGACCAGACTGGGATGGATAGTTGCAGGAGAGGTTTCTCCGTCTCTCAAGGCGGCTCCACTTTCTGCTTCTCTATTTTCAGATAGCTCATTTAGCGGCCCCTCGATCAACCCAGCATAGGATCAGAAATAAAGTCCGGAGTAGCGGTACTGAAGACAGTGCTGAAGACAACAACAGTGCTGCAAAATAAGGATGTTAAAGACCCGTGCTCTTCAACGGGGGGAGTATGTTCGGCTAAGCGCCGGCCCATGGCAGCACAATGAGCAATGAGACCATATGTAACATCTCTTAAATGTAACGTCTCTCTTTATTACCGTCTTGTTTGCCTTGCTTATGCTCTATCTGGTGATTGCTCTCTGTCGGCGTTCGAAAGCCGCTGTGGGGGAGGCTCGTCAGAGAAAGCAGAAGACACTTCAGAATCGATCATCACCGTAGTTAAACGTTTTGCTGTCTGGCACAGTGACCTGCCTGCCACAGAGTTCTAAACTAAACCTTACATAAACCTAACAACGTCAACAGTCTTGAACCGGCCCCCGCGTCTTCAATCGACCCATCGTTAACTCTCGTTATCAAATCCGCACACCGCCCATCCGACTCTTTTTTTCCATCACAGTCATCTTCCGGAGTATAGCCATGGCACCGAAACATTCCGCGCAGTCCCGGGCAAGCCGCAAAGCCGATAGCACACCGGCACGAGGTAGGAGTGCCTCGTTCAAGTGCCGAGTGTGCCCAGGAGTCCACCCGTTGAAGAGTTGCCGACCATTCCTGCGCATGAGCGGCGAGAAGAGGCTACGAGCAGTGTTGTTGCACAAATACTGCTCGAACTGCCTGGCTCACACCCACTCGGGCAAGGACTGCCGCAGTGGAGACAAGTGCAAGACGTGCGCTAAGAACCACCACACCCTGCTCCACCTTCCAGGACCGCGGCGCCCCGTCGGCTCCTCTTCGGCATGCGCTCTTCGGCGCAGAGCGACGCCCTCGTCGTCCGGTCAGCCGCCCTGTCCTCGGGGATCCGGCCCCGACAGTGCACTCCTTGCTCCAGCACCGGAGCATTAACGTCCTTCCGACGGCACGGGTGGTCCTCGCGGTGCAACAGAGGACGCACAGCGTGGTCGCCCTCATCGATCCCTGTACGCCGGTCAGCTGCATAGACGCCGATGTGGCTCAGGAATTGAAGCTGCCAACCACCTGCATCGGGGATGAGAGAGTGTGCACCGCCATAATCCGGGCTAAGACGGAAGGACTCCAGTGGGAGGCCGTCTTCAAAATCGAGCCCCGCCTCCGCGTCCGCACCCCGATCCGTCCACTGAGTGACACTGTCCGGGCTCGCTTCGATGATCTGAAGCTGGCCAATACGGAGTTCCACAAGCCGGCGACCATTTCGCTCGTCTTGGGAGCAGATGTGTATCAGAAGGTTATCCAGCCGGGCTTCCTCGCCCGCGAAGTCGGCCTCCCCGTGGCCCAAAGCACGGTGTTTGGGTGGATTGTGTCTGGTGCGTGCACGCAGACTTAAAAACTCTTTGCAATCCTGCAAGGGGGGGGAGAATGTTCAGAGTGGGGACGGCGCTGGCGGGGCAATCGCTCTGTGGGCATTCCAGCCACATCTCAGTGTTAGCACTCCAGCTACGCAAGCGGCTGCCCTCGCTTTCGCCCTCATACTTAAGAGCATTTTTCCCCCCGGCGACGCTCTCTTCATTCTGAAATTCACCACGGGCACGCTCCCGCCCACGATCACGCTCCCGCTCTCGCTCCCAGCAGCCCTCAGCAGCTTGAGCGCAACTTCTACACTTCGCCACATTCGTTATTTCCACCCTAAGCAAAACGGCCGGCTTTTGCTCGCGACACTTATACTACAACTAACCTTACGAATAAAACCCCGGACTATATTTTGAAGAAATTGCCTATCGTATTTATCTTTGAGAAATCATCTGTGGGACTTCGCTTCGCCTCTACGCTCAGTCAATAGGCTTATGATCTGATTTGGGTTTCATCTTGACTCTCGATACTTAAGTGAATCACTAATCAGGGCTTTTCTCACGATATTATTTGCTGCGGCGCAAATTGTCGAAGCAGGAAGGTGTACCAAAATTAGGTCGAAAACAATATACCCAGCGACTAGAGGGTATCGCACCACTTAGCGATCGTTTTAATACGGACCTAGGGTGTTGAAGCCAAATGAGGCGAAAAAGCGATATACCAGACGATTAAAGGGTATCGAGGCACTTGGCGATCTGTTTACGCAGGCGTGCCAACACAAAGCACACAAGAACAACAACAAACAGCAACGGTGACAAGCGAAAGCGAAAACGAAAAATTCACCGCTGAAGCTGTGAACATATGCACATGTGTGTGTGTCTAAGCTGTGTTGGTGCTTGTGTATGCTGGGCCTGGCTGACCGACCGATAGACACCCAATTGAATTTCGAGGCACGCTTTGACAAATTGACAGTTGGATCCTTTGCACCAAAACTATATACCCGACGATTACAGGGTAGCGCGTCGCTTGGCGAACGGTTTGACTTAAACGCGCCAAACGCAAGAACACACCAACAACAACGACGATCAGCAACGGTGACGAGCAAAAGCGAGAACGAAAATTCACCGCTGCAGTTGCTACGTTGGTATGTGTGCGCGTGGCCAATGACCCAACTATGTATTTGCGCAACGAAAACGAAGAAAAGGGGAAAGGGGCGACAGTGATTGCAGTTATAAATTATATGTATATATGTTCTGCGTCCAAGATGGTTTGATGTAGGTGAATATGTGATATATGTAATATACATATGTACAAACTCTACTAAATACATGCAAATCTAGCTCTACTATATCATACGGATGTGCCAAGAATTGAAAGCGAGGTGCACTTATTTTCGCACAAGACAGTAACTGCGAGATTTTAATGATTCTGTCTTTACTCGAGCTTTCAATTTTTTACACAAATACCTCTAGTATGTATGTAATACGATCCTGGGAATTCCACATTCCTTGGCAGGTGGCAAATGTCTTTCGGAATGGATATCCCTCGGTGGTTGAGATCGCTAAGTATTTTGTTGTATGTTTGGTAGCCGTCCGTCGCGGTAGTTTTAGGTGTGTTACTTTTAGGGTTGATCTTCTGAACACACACGCGACGCGGGCAGATGTATATTATATACACTTAAATATTCAATTTTATTTACATATATTTTTTCACCACTCGTGTCACTGTCACTTTCTGCCTTTTTAACTATACTAATTTGCGAGTCCACCCGGGGGCGCCATGAAATTTTAGAATAGTTTTTCTAAATTAATTTTAACACGAAAAACCGAGTTTGGTGGCTGCAAATTTATATATTTAAAAACGAAACGAGGGAGATTTAAAGGGGACGTGCGTTCGAACTCAATGATATTTTTCGACTCTTTTTTCCTTTTCGTTATAAAATATTCTTAAGCCTAACTTATCTAGGGCGGCGAAGCGGGGCGAATTCGCCAAGAGCGAGAGAGAGCTTTATTGCGCTCCCGCTTCGCCCTAAACTATCTTACACTAGACTTCAAATTTTCTCCAAATAAAACCATTGCGTCTTGACGCGACAATATGCATGAGTGTAATCCGGTGAATTCTGATCTCTGATCAAAATTGTGCTGCACCCTGCCGTAATTTTATAGGATGCTTAATGTACATAATGTTATGTACAAGACCAGATCTCAGCAAATCTATTAATTTATTAAGTAGATGTACTCAATATAATAACAGTGAATTATGGCAATGCTTGAAGAGAGTTTTAAGATACTTAAAGGGAACAATTGAGTTAAAATTAACATTTTCAAAAGTTTCAAAATACGATGACATTTTTAGTGGTTATGTTGATTCTGACTGGGCCGGAAGTATTATAGATAGAAATAGTACTACAGGATATTTGTTTAAAATGTATGAATCTAATTTAATTTGCTGGTGTACTCGGAAACAGAACTCTGTAGCAGCTTCATTAACAGAAGCTGAGTATATGGCATTGTTTGAAGGTGTTAGAGAAGCATTATGGCTTAAATCATTATTAGAAAGTATTAAAATCAAATTAAATACACCTATTAAGATATATGAGGATAATCAGGGGTGTATTAGTATAGCAAATAATCCTTCTTGCCACAAGAGAACTAAGCACATAGATATTAAATATCATTTTTCCAGAGAACAAGTGGAAAACAAACTAATAAAAATTGAATATATCTCCACAGAAAAACAGCTCGCAGATATGCTGACCAATGTACTACCAGCTCCACGCTTTAAAGATCTTCGAGATCAAATTGGATTGACCGAATAATTCAGATGGATCAGCCTAATATATATTTTTATTATTTGTTTAAAGAAGATCTCATTATGAAAGATTATTTTTAATTTTGAAGTTGGTCTGATTGGGGTTTTACTGGGTTTTTCCCCAATCCCAGCAAGGAATGTTGGACCATTATTGTAAATCTCCCAGAACCTGACTTGTCACATTAGTTTTTGTTTTTAATGTATTTGATTTGAAATGTTAATCTTAAGATTAGTGGTTTATGTTTGGTGTGTTATGTAGAGGTGGAGAAACATCGATGAAAAAATCGATGCATCGATGTTTTTAAATTTTTGGAAACATCGATGTTTTATGGTTACTATCGATGTTTTTTCTAGGTAAGTAAAGTGAAGGAAGCGCAGAAGAATTTGTAAAAATATACTACAAAATTGAATTATTAACTGTATTTAGATGTTTTCAGGTATTAAACTGATGGTGTAGGATCATCGTCCGAGTCAGAAAGGTCCTTCAGCAAGGCTGGACAGATCATATCGGACCGTCACACAAGACTTATTTTTGGTGTCGTAGATAATCTTATGTATCAATAAGATCTGTTAAACTTATGGAATAATTTTTTTATTTTGGTCTCAATAAATTTTTTTTTTTTTTTTTTTGTAGAAAAAAAATGTGTTTAAGAAAGCTATCTCCGCAACGCGTGCACCAAATTGCATGCTTTTTTTTTAAATGATAGCCAGAGAATGTGATCTGGTTTGCACAAACAAATTTACTTTTCTATACTTTTCTATAAATAGGTTCCACAAAAATAAAAAATTATCAAAAAAAATCTCTAATCTCTAAAAATGTGTGTTTGAACGCCTATTTCATTTTGTGTCTTCCTAAACATTTAATTCATTTAGTAAGCAGTGAAGCGCGCGGGTCTGCTAGTCTTGTTATAAAATTAACCAAATTACAAATTAAATCAATTTAATTAAAAAAATACAGCAAAAAAAATGTTGTTTCTATTTTTTAAAACATCGATGTTTCATCGATGTTTTTTTTGAAAACATCGATGTCCACAAACATTGATGTTTCTCCACCTCTAGTGTTATGTTTTTGAGGAGGTGTGTTAAAAAGGACTTCTGTCCATCGATCTGGCTACTCTTTTGTGACGCATTTATGAGTATGGATGGATGATGAAATAATTTGTTCTTCTGCGAAAGACAAAAACAAACGCACCAGACACATCTACATGCAACTATTCAGCTATATATGTGATGTGCTGAATAAACACACATACACATCCGCAATGAAGCGTTGGATCACTTTTGTTCTTTCTATTACTGTGACAAGTCGTGTGCAACGAAAAAAGAAATAAGAAACGGAAATAAATTGGAATAAAATAAAACTAATAACAGTGTTTGAAGTTGAAAGGAGAGGACTGATCTGGAGCAGATAAAGGAGCTAGTTCCAAGGACTGAGGCGACGATAAGGAAGAGATTTGGCTGCCATCGGGCCACGGGAGTCTCAAGAATTGTTTTGTATTGGTGTGAGCTGTGCTGTGTGAGCGGCAGCGTGCGGCGTATATGTGCATTTTTCAATAGTATATTATCGTGTTTGCCAATGTATCGATACTTGGTATATCGATACTCAATATTCAATACTTACGATCGACGTTGCCAGAATTACTCCATCCAAAGCTGTCGCATGGAGTGCATGCGAAGTGGAAGGGTTACTCTGACTAGGAAGGGGAGAAGAATTCTCTGGGGGTGATGGTAACTGAACGAAAAAAAAAAATTTTTTTATGGATATTTTTTTTTTGGTGATTGTCAATATGACAATCGTATGCTGAAATAAAATGTGTATGCCACCGGTTCATGTACCAGTAACAAAATGTCGCCGCAATCGGTACTTGAACAAATTGGGCTTCGGAGATGTGAATACGTC
Source organism: Drosophila ambigua (assembly GCA_018150905.1). Lineage (NCBI taxonomy): Eukaryota > Metazoa > Arthropoda > Insecta > Diptera > Drosophilidae > Drosophila > Drosophila ambigua. The sequence continues at coordinate 879,521 of JAECWS010000099.1, forward strand.
AGAGTTTTCTTTCGTACTGATTTTATTTGGTAAAATGTGAGGTATATATACAGTTTTCTATTAGTACAATTGTTTACTTAGGATCATAGGCTTGTTTAATTAGTTCTAAGTATAAGTAGGTATGGACACATGCTATATTTATTTATGACTTAACAATGATTACAAATTTCACTGCATGGGTCCGGGTGCAAAGGTCCATGGGTCAGGTCTAAGATAATTTTATGACTGTCGTAAAACGATTATCATGCAGATGGTGTGACATTTTCCAACTGCAGATCATCTCGAATGTAATTTATGACAGTATTATCAATATAACAAGATTATGTGCATGCATGTGCATGCACGTGCATCCAGCTGTCTGTCGAATATTTATTTAGGTCAGCGCTGCATATCTCATATTTATTGGGTTAGTTTGAGAATATTTATTTAGGTTGCTGAGAATTCTTACTACCTAATAACAAACATAAATTTAGGTCTAACCATACGGTTTGATGTTTAAATCTAAATCGTACATCCTCCCGGCCGTTGACCATGGTATGTTCAACCATCATTAATGTTGATTGTAAACGGCTGACTTGATGTGTTTCCTCCATTCGCTGATGTGGTAGGCTGTTGCATTGGCTGCGAGGTATTCCTGGTTTTGTGCCATTTCTTGACCAAATGAACTATTACAATGATCATTATGAAGATCATTGCAATGTATATGGCAATATGGTGATGACCGATATTTTCAAGGTTGTGGGGTAACTTGAAACTATTCGGTGGTAGCAGCCTTGTTTCCATTTGATACAGCTCCTTGTAATTTAAAGTTTCTTCGTTCGTTGAAGCTGTATCTGTCGGACGTTCAGTTGATGTTTTGTTGATGTCATTTTCTCCGAACCGAGCGTATGACGAATGCCATGTCGTCTCCATTGTGCTTTGACTTGTTACGGTCATCAAGGAATTTCGAATGATGCATCCAGGTTTTGCGATCAATAATCCTGAATTTTGTAGTTTGATATCCGATATTCCATCTGCACATACTGCTGATAATTTCAATGATGATTTTGTTGAAAATATCCATTGATTTTTACCATGCATACTCAACCATATAAATGATTTTTTTGTTTTGATTAAGTTGCATGATGGATCCGTTTTGTTATGGAACATTTGTAATTCGCAACTTGTTTCAGCTGAGAACATTGTTTGTTTATTATAGCATACAAAATCATTGTTTGCTCTTGGATGACAATTTTTTAGATCACTCTCTGACAGTTCAACGAATTCGTCTCGGTGACTGTTTATTGCGATGTATGGTGTCTTGACTTCGAACATACTTATCCCATTTTCAGTTGTTGATGGGATAGGTGTCAGCTTGTAGATTTCCAGTTCGTATGCTGAAACTAATGGAAACGTAACTCTGATGATTGCATGATCATCTATAATCGTGCCTTCAGCTTTCATCATCTGATACACCATTAGCATATTTTCGGGGGTTACTGGGAGAACTTGTCCCGGCTTTAAGTGATCTCGTATCTGCTCGAGTTGTTCCTTTAGTTGTCGTGGCGAAATTAACACAGGGCTTATCGTGTTGTGTCGGATATCTGTCAAGACGTTGATAATTTCCGCTTGCATTCGTTGTAGGTTTGCAGATAATAGAGTCAATTGAGTTGACAATGTTATATACCACTGAAAGGCGATGAAGTGATCAGCTCTTCCCTTTGACTCGGTGATAAAGTCCTCAACTCGACTTAGTCTTTTGGAGTTTGAGATTTCATCCCTTTTTATTACATTAATTGTTGAGTCAATCAATGATGTCTGATTTTTAAGCAGGGTTAATAAGTGATTCTCGTTATCCTTAACCTTTGCTATTGTTTCCGACATTTCACGGGCATATGTCGAGTCTAATACGCCAAACAGACTGCTTGCGATGTTTCCAATGATGTCCAGCGGAGCTCTTTGTTTCCGTGTCCTTGCTATTAGTGCGTTTTCAGCTTGCAGGTCCTCTTCTATATGTTTGAAATGTTGATACATACTGGTACATGCGTCTACTTGTTGAAGTTGCTTGCATAGATGTCCAATTTTTGAAGTACCCATGGTGAATGTGTTCATGTCTTTCCAATAGGGCTTTAGGTTGTAATAGACAATTATGGTCCAGTCAGTTGTCGCAAGTTGGCTGGTTCCTACTCTTTCGAAGTATATACCCGGTTTTGAACCAAACTGGGTTATGTTGATTGACTGAGCCATTGCTAACGGTAAAAGTAACAATATGACAAACATTGTCATGGTTAACGACAGTCTATTCGGCTGTGTCCTTTTTCTAGGCTGTCTGTCTTCAGATGACTCTCCATTTTCAGATGGATCATCTATCGGATGTTTATGTGTGGGTTCCTCTTCATTGAACAGTGGAGCAACATGTTGAATCTCACGTTTGAAGATTCCCTTGGCTGTTTTTACTTCAACCACTCGTACGAAATTGTCCTTGCCATGAAACAATTGAGTGATTCTTCCAAGTGGCCATTGTAATACCGGTGTATTATCTTACTTTAGTATTATCAATGTTCCTTCTTTAATGTTCGCTGACGATTACCTCCACTTTTGACGCTGCTGTAGTTGTTGGAGGTATTCGTTGGACCATTGCGTCCAGAATGAGTGTTTTAATTTGGACACTGCTTGCCATCGATTACCTAGCGTCTTCGGTTGTTGGGATGGGTTGGGTTGCTGTCAGCTTGTGCGGTTAACGGCTCTCTTATCAGAAAGTGCCCTGGTGTTAACGCTGTTACGTCGTTTGGGTTGTCAGATAACGGTGTCAATGGTCGAGAATTTGATATGGCTTCTATTTCGACTATAACCGTTTCTAATTCCTCCTATGTTAAATTTGCCGTCGTCACATTTTTTAAAAGCAGATGCTTTGCGGATTTTACTGCAGCTTCCCATAAACCGCCGAAGTGTGGTGCACGAGGAGGTATACATTTTAACTGTACCCCTTTGTTGTTGCACTCCTATACAATTTGTTCCTTTGCCTTTTCTGAGAATATGGCCTCTTCTAATTCTTGAAGTTTGTTCCTGGCTCCTACGAAATTCGTAGCATTGTCGCTATGGAGGTCAAGTGCTCCATTCCGACAATGCTACGAATTATCCGCGACGAGAGGTGAACCGTCGGAGAGCCGCTAAAAATGCTTCTGTGGTGAGATCGCTGACTAGCTCTAAATGTACTGCTTTAGTCGTGAAACAACAGAATATGGCTATGTAAGCTATATTAGGCTTCTTTCCTCTTATTTTATAGTGGATTTTAAATGGTCCACAGTAATCTACTCCAGAATTGAAGAATGGCCTTGCTTGAGTGACTCGAAGAGGTGCCAGATTTCCCATGATCTGTTCTAGCAGTTTGGGCTTGGCTCTTGTGCATTTCACACAGTTCTGCACAATGCTTCTGGCCATGTTTTTGCATGGCCACAATGCATGTTGTCCTTGTGTATTTTAGCAAGGATCAACTTGACAATTGGATCGTTGTAAGGTAGGAGCATTGGGTGTTTGGCGTCAAATGAAATATTTGCCGCTTCCAGTCGACCACCTACTCGCAAGATTCCCTCCTGATCCATAAACGGGGTAAGCGAGTTAATCGAACTTCCCTTTTGCGTTTCCTTATTTTTTGTTAAATAACGTATGTCCTCTTTGAAGTCATTCTGTTGTATGTTACGAATGACAATTTTCTGAGCTTCTTGTATCTCATTGAATTGGATAGTATTGCTTGTGTACGTTCTCCTTCCTCGGAAACGCATCATGTAAGCAATTATTCTTATTAGTTTGTTGTAAGAATTGTTGTGCTTTATTTTGTATCTAATATCATCCTCCTGAGTGATGGTCATAATTGATGACTGACTCATTTTTTTGGGATTTGCACTGATATTTTCCTCTTTTGTAGCCACAAATGCTGGTGGCCAAGTAGATGGGCCATAAAACCACATACTATTTTTCGCGAATTTAATCGACGTCCTTCCTCTAGACAATGCATGTGCTGCATTATTTTCAGATGAAACATGCCTCCACTGCCTTTGTATCGTTAATTCGTGTATTGTAGCTATTCTTGTAGCTACGAATTTGTCTCGTATGGATGTTGTTCAATTAATCCATGACAAAACAATCCTTGAATCACACCACAAAAAGGTTGTGGCGTTCTCCATGGATAAATCTTCTTTTACCTAAGCTGTCAGTTGTGCACCCAATACAGCCGCCTTTAGTTCCAGACGAGGTAATGTTAACGCATTTATAGGAGCTAAATGTGATTTGGCACATAGCAATTGAATTGTTACTCGTTTACCCTTATGCAGTGCTCGGATATATACGGCAGCTCCAAAAGCTTTCTCCGATGCGTCAACAAAAGTGTGTATTTCTGATGCGATTGGAATTTTTCCTTGGAATATATGACGTGGTACTTTTATGGTGTTTAATATTTTTAACTCCTCCCTGTACCTTTTCCATTCCTCCTGGAGATGAACTGGAAGCGCTTCTTTGTAGTCGAATCCTTCCTTTGTGAGATGTTGCATGAAGATCTTTGCCTTCATTACCACCGGTGAGAAGAGTCCAAGTGGATCGAAAATCCTAAAGATCTCCGATACGACATCTCTTCTAGAAATTACATCCTTGGTGGCAATTTCTGTTCTTCCACAAAACTGGTCAGTTTTAGGCATCCAAGTGATTCCCAGGGTTTTAATGCTGTACTCTTCATAAGCAGTGTCGTCTAATTGTACGCTTGAAGTGATGTCTTCCGTTGGAATTCCTTGCAGTACATGAACGTTGTTCGTGCACCATTTTCTTAAGTTAAACCCTGATTTATGCAGTAGTTTGTTGAGTTCTTGCTGTCTCTGGAGGGCCTCTGGTATGGAATCTGCTCCTGTTAAGCAATCATCCACATAAAAGTCATTTTCCAGAGCAGCAGCTCCAAACGGGTAATCCTTTCTTTCTCTTTGGGCGAGATATTGTAAACATTTTGTGGCTAAATATGGAGCCGCTTTTGTTCCATAACTCACTGTTTTTAGTCTGTAGTATCGTAGATCTTCTGATGGATCATTGCGCCATACTATTGTCTGATAGTACTGGTCCTCGGGATTAATCCAGATCTGACGATACATTTTTTCGATGTCCGCAGTAAATACATATCTGTGTATCCTGAACCTAAGCAATATCGAAAATATTGAATTTTGCACAGTTGGACCTTTATGCATCAGGTCGTTGAGCGATTTTCCGGACGAGGTAACTGCAGACGCATCAAAAACCACTCTCAATTTAGTTGTAGAGCTGTCAGGTTTTACGACACAATGGTGTGGGATGAAATAACGTGATCTTGCTATTTCTTTTGTCTGCATTTCCTTCATATGACCAAGAGCTTCATATTCTTTCATAAATGCAACGTAGCTTGCCTTGGTCTCCGGATCTCGAGCAAGCCGCTTTTCTAGGCAAAAGAATCGTCGTGTCGCTAGATCACGACTCTGCCCCAGGGATGAAGGGTCTTCCAAAAAAGGCAATCGGACGATGAGTTTATTATCTTGTGCCATCTGAACATTTTGAAAGAAATGCTGCTCACATCGTTTTTCCAGTGGAGTTTTCCAGCCACAATCCATCCTAATTTGGTTTTTTGTAATTTAGGCAATCCTCTTCCAATCGATACATGCTTGTCTTGCATGATATCGAAGTAGTGTTCTGCTCCTAACAGAATGTCTATTTTTCCAACTTTGTCGAAATTGGGATCAGCTAGTGTTATGCTTTTCGGAAGCTTCCAACGAGATGTATCAATTGACTGTGCTGGTTGATCTGAGACTATATGTGGCAGTACAATGGCTTCTTGAACTGAATTTGTTATGTCTTGACTTGAGCATAACATTGACTCTTGCTTTTGATGTTTGTGTTCGTCCGCCAATTCCATTTATTTGTAGATCTGATTTTTCCACTTTCAGATCTAATATTTTCAATGCTCTTTCCGAGATTACATTGACTTGTGAGCCTGAGTCAAGCAATGCTCTGAACTCAGCAATTTGTCCATTGTTGCCTTGGATATGAACTCGAGCGGTAGCCAATAGTACGTAATTATTTTGTATACTATTTGCTGATGCTGCAGTTTTGGCTTCGGACTTAGTTTCCAAATGGAGAAGAGTGTTGTGCCCTTTGTTGCATTTAAAACAATCTCTTCTTTGGCAATTTTTTGCTGTGTGATCGCGTTTGAAACATTTGACGCACAGTTGGTTCTTTTGAACCCAATTTAATCTATCTGCAGAAGTTTTCTTTAAAAACTGTGTGCATTTATAGATAGCGTGATTTGGCTTTTCACAAAAATAACAGAAATACTGACTTTCAGCTCCTGCTAAGGTACAAGTGATGGGGTTCTTTGATATTATCGTGTAATGACTTAATTAATTTGGCATCATTCGATATGGCCGGTTGATCCAATCATTTTAGAATCAATGCGTTACTGAGCACTCTCTTGTTGCTGAACCGCTCTTGTAACGTATTCCATGCTGTGACGTAATTTCCTTCTGTTAACGAAAGGTGGCGTATTAAATTTTCTGCCTCTCCCGTAACATTGGCCTTTAAATACCACATCTTTTGAATGACGGGTACAGATGCTTCATGAATCATTTTCTTAAAAATGTCATGAAATTGCTGCCACTTTAGGTAGTCTCCATCAAATTTGGGGATTGCAACCTTTGGCAGGGGTAATGCATATGTGGAGCAGGGATAAATGACTGAACAGGGTCTGATACAGTCATTGTTTGAATTGATAATACTGCATCTTCAGCTGCAATATAACTGTTAATGTTATATCCCATTTTCACAGGATCGATGCATTTGGAATGTATTTTGACATGAATCGTTCTAATCTCATCCCAATATTTTATTATTATTGGTTTGAAATCTTTTCGCGTCTCTATTGTCATTCTGTTCATGATGCGCTGTAGGCTTTCAAGCAGCACCCTTTGTTCTCGGATCATGGGCTCAATTTCGGACTCATTCTCCATAGATGTAATAGATCCAGAATCTATCTCCATTTCCAAAGCAGACAATTGTTTGGTCAACTCGTCGTTGTATTTGTTGACCACTTCTTTAATATTTTCAAAATATTTATTAGAGAAATAATTGTGCTCATATTTCGAGCCATGAGTTATTTCTTGAATGTTTGTGTCTTCCATTGAAAATGTTTTCCAGAGATTCATTAACCTCTCAAGTCGGGTTTGAAAATATTCCGGCTTCTGCTTCCTTTCAGAGGGATCCTTTTTGTAGTTCCTGATGAGGTTTTGGATCTCTTCACCCGTGGCCAATTGCCGGTCCAGCATAACATTAATGCTTGATGATGCCATTTTTGTATTATTTGTTGTATTACTTTGACCCGATGGAGGTAATTTGTTTGTCGTTATGACAGGCTGTGCCTCTACTCACAACCAAAAGGGTGGTCAAAGTAATCTAACAAATTTTTTAATGACAATGTGAAATGTTGTTTTTTTTTAATCCTACCGTAGTCGCCAAGTTGACTGTATCGGTTTGGGTAGATTTAAATAAATCAAGCTAGTTTCCCTTCACAGAAGGTAATGAGAAATCACAACTGTGATTGATGATGTATGTATGTAAATTGGTCGCCAAGTTGACCAATTATGTAGGATTTTCCAAATAAATCCAAGTTCCAAATCGGGAACAATACTCCAGATGAACGGTTAAATGTCCAAAAGTCGGGGGTCACCAAATGAATGAATCAAATGAATCTGTTGATGTAGATTCACTTGGTTCTGGTGATTGTCAATATGACAATCGTATGCTGAAATAAAATGTGTATGCCACCGGTTCATGTACCAGTAACAAAATGTCGCCGCAATCGGTACTTGAACAAATTGGGCTTCGGAGATGTGAATACGTCAGAGTTTTCTTTCGTACTGATTTTATTTGGTAAAATGTGAGGTATATATACAGTTTTCTATTAGTACAATTGTTTACTTAGGATCATAGGCTTGTTTAATTAGTTCTAAGTATAAGTAGGTATGGACACATGCTATATTTATTTATGACTTAACAATGATTACAAATTTCACTGCATGGGTCCGGGTGCAAAGGTCCATGGGTCAGGTCTAAGATAATTTTATGACTGTCGTAAAACGATTATCATGCAGATGGTGTGACATTTTCCAACTGCAGATCATCTCGAATGTAATTTATGACAGTATTATCAATATAACAAGATTATGTGCATGCATGTGCATGCACGTGCATCCAGCTGTCTGTCGAATATTTATTTAGGTCAGCGCTGCATATCTCATATTTATTGGGTTAGTTTGAGAGTATTTATTTAGGTTGCTGAGAATTCTTACTACCTAATAACAAACATAAATTTAGGTCTAACCATACGGGTTGATGTTTAAATCTAAATCGTACAGTAACGCTAAACTTTTATCCACAGCTGTGTACCCATGCAATAAGGCATGATGTGAGCGGCCACACACTCGACACTTGCCAGCTTTGCATCGTACCATAGTGTGTCCTTGTTGCAGACAGTTGATGCAGAGCGATGCCGATTTGACAAATTCGAATCTTTGAATCACTGCAAGCCGCGCAAATGGACTGCGAGTAGTCAACAAATGGGCATAGCGACATATCTTCTGACGTAATGTCTCCGCGCGGAAATACATATGTCGTTTTCGAGACGCAGAGTGGGTCTCAGCCGAAAAAGAGAGCTTTATTATTATTTATTTTTATTTTATTATTTATTATTATTTTTATTTATTATTTCTAAAACAGTTTGTTTCATGAAAATATCTATATTTATTCAGAAATCACTAAGTTACAAATAGAAAATTGTTTGTGAAAAATTATTTGTTTGTTAAGTTCAAGATTAATTAATTTCGTAGGTATAAATGAATATATTACATATGGCCTTGTTTACATGTTGATTGCATGCTGGACATTTTATCTTATTAATTTCATTTGAATCATTCAAATTTTAATCACTGTAAAGGTAGTTTTCCTGTTTCTCAACAATCAACTTCCAGCAGTCGCCACAAATAGAAACATGATTGCATGGTCGTAACAAACCCGATTTTCATGCTTTAATTGCATAAATTTAGCCGGTTAGCACTAGAAATGTTTATAGAGGCAGTGTTATTCGTTTGAAAAAGACGACGATGAGGACGAATTAAGTTAATTTTTAACTCGATTTTCATGTGCCACACAGCCACACATCTTCGCGAACTTATGGTTGATTAACACAGTGCGCGGTAAAAAACCATTTACATCAAGCTCTTTTTTTTTCAAATAAATCCATGGCATCCATAATTTTTTGAGCACGGTCCTGAAAATATATTTTAATTTTTTCATAAGTATTTAATATAAGTACTTATATAATGAAAACAGCAACTTACACGTAATTTTGGTCTGTGGTTAATTTCCAACGCCCCCGTTTTGGAAAAGCAATGCGAATTCGAAGCCGTCTATTTTCATAGCATTCCTTTTGCAAGCTTGAGTAAAATGGAAACAGCAAGCGAAAAAATGCATATCGAGATGCGAGCTTTTCAAAGCGTTTCGCATTGCACTTTCATAATCCGATATAATCGAAGATCCTCTTAGGCAGCAAATATTCGAATCGATGTATGTGAATAAATGCTGATAGCAAACTTCAGTTTTTCGTGTCATTAGCACGAAAATTAATGGAATGGTCTGGAAAATAAATCAAAAGTTCAATTTTGTCGAGTAGTGTTACACTGGTCAACACGATTTTTCCTCAAGGAACAAAACTAACTTTTTATTAAAGATTTGGGGCTTAGAAATGGTTTGATGATATTTTTTTTTTCTATGGCAGAACTTTTTTCTACTGCTACAATTTAATTTTCATCCAGAGGTTCGTAATGTATTGTTTTTTTATTGTATTTCCTACAAGCAAGGGGCTTATAACACTACTCGACAAAACCGAACTTTTTTTTTCCTCAAGGATCCAAACCGACTTTTTCTGATAGATATGGGACTTTAAAATTTTTTAAAGAATTATGGTTTTTTTTCTATGGCAGAACTTTTTTTTGAAGTCTGGTATTTTTTTTAAGCTCTTTTCAGAGGTAGCGCTTGTTTTTTTCACATAACTCTAGTATCTTTCATCTGGTTGTGAAGAAATTTGCTATTTTGAAAAGATAATTAAAACAGCTAAAAGTTTAGCCCAAACACTTTGTGATTTCAGCTTACTGGGAAATATAAAGCATTGAAATGCAAAAATGATGATTTTTGTGCGGTATTATTTACGAAATTTTGACTTTAAAATTGCTTATAAATTCAATAATATTCTTAGAAGAACGGGTACGTTAAGGGGAAAGTGGCCTTAAATGTGTCGTCCCGATACATTTTGGGTTTTTGAAAGTATTCTAATTTCTTCTGATAATTGGGAAATGTTGTTTTCTATGGATTCCTCTTTAGGTTTCATGAGCCATTTGGATGGTATAATAATTATGAAATAAAATATGAGTAATATTACCAAAAGGATTAATATTAAATTCGTAAATGGTAACCCAGTTTTTCCAATTCTTATGATTGGATTTACAATGTTAATGTTGGCAAAAGTAAGTATTGAAACCTAATTAAATCATAATTACTATATTTAAGATGCGATACATATTCCCAAGTTGTATTTTCCTCATTAATATATGTTTTGTTATTAATAGTAATTGAGTCGTTGAATATAAAGAGATATGTTCCTTTTAAAATGTTGTTGCCTACAACGTTTGTTCCTAATAGTAAAATGGCACCATTTTGAAGTAAATCTAAATCCTTATTTTGTTCCCTTATTTTGGCGCAATTGGCTTTAAAACCATTTAGTAAGATAGTAAAGAAATTACTTTCTGAACTTAGTTTTGCGTAATTATTAAATTTTTCTTTTCTCAAGTTACTTATAACTTCAATCTCCCGGAAAAATTTTGAATCAATTATAAACTGCTTGTTATTATTTGCGATTAAATCGTTAACTTTTTCCTGAATTTTAATAAGGTCGTCATGATCTGGGGTCCCTGCTATCCATTTCCAGATAGTTCCTAACTCATTAATTCCCCGTTTTGTGCTCGTTGGGACTCATTCTGAAAGCATTAGCTTAACTAAGTTAATGTCCATCGCTATTTCCCACTCATCATCTTTATTAATTGATTTGGTGACATATTTGGATTCTATGTCAATAATCCCTCTATAAAAACTTTAATTGGTAACGTGGAAAAGGTCAGCGTATGTTTCATAAATGTAAAGGTCTCTGTGATCTTTGAGTAATAAATAGTCACTGTGAGTATAGTCGATGACGTCCGAAGTCACTATCCAAACTAAACTAAGTATCAATAAATAAGAATACATTTTCTGAAAAATAAACAGAAAATAATAGTAAAAATTATTTCAATACTTTATCTATCTTTAGCTATCTTTATGAATTACTCGACTCCTATAGTTGATTATGATTTTATTCGGTAGATTTTCCCTTACTACCTGTTTTTTATACTGGGAATGCAATTTATTTCTTTCTCCATGTTTTTTTTCGTAGATTACTTCTCCTATTGAATATTCTTTGTCTTTTCGTTTCCTGTTGTGATTTTTCAGCATTTTATCCTGAGCAACTTTAAGTATTAATGGCAAATTTTTGTGTTCAATCTATGGTAAGATTATAAGTCTGTGCCGCCTTAATTACTATTTCTGAAAAATTTGCCAAATTTAATTCAACTTTAATGCATGTTGTAATATTTTCATTACCCTATTTTGATTAGTTAATTTATGTTGAATTTCCTTAACTACTAGGTATTTGGAGTAAGGATCGATGCAAGTTAAGTTTTTGGCATAGAATATGTCTTCTCTTATCGGGATGGGGGCTGCCAGTATTGGAATTTTAACAGGGTGTTGAAAAAGATTATTTTAGTTTGGTCTCACAATCGATATTTTACTTTATATAATGAATATTGTTTAAGAAGAAGAACACGCGGAGGGAAAAGAAATATATTTTAATTTGAAAAATTGTAAAAGAAATATGAAATAAACGCGCAAATGCGCAACGGAATGGACAATCAAAGAAAGTGTGACGGATAGCCAATCAAGCGTCTTTCGAGCCGGATAATACAGTTAACATTCCACAGGTACAACATGGTCCTTCATAGCCTTGCGAAACAGATTATGAATATATTTGCCACATCGCATTTGCTTTAGCATCTTACGACACTAATAGCCTTTTTACACTGGGCGCGTCTGCTATCGATATCGGAATAGACGCAATGAAGCAGAAAAGGCGTTTACATTGGAAGACGTGCGTCTTGAATTTGGATTTGGGTGCTTGATGACAAGGAAAGAAACACAAATTTTTGAAAATCAACAGAATTATGCAAGACGTCAGGAAAATGGACGAAAGAGAATTGATTCTCATATTTAAATGTTATTTTCAGACATTTCATTGTAGAGTTTGTGGGAGTTCTTCTTCAAATTATGAAAACCACCGAAGTTCGTCTCCAGCAGTGTCTTAATGGCATCAGGGGGTCAGAAAAATTTCGTATGATAATATGATCAGTTTCAAGTATTTTATTTAATGACTTTATGTATATTTTCACCTTTTTGCACAATCATACATTTTTAGCGCCAAAATTTGATTTTTGATCTACAATTTTTTGTTGTTATTAGTGGTGATGGTTGCGCTGATAGGCAGAAAAGCGAAAAAATGAACAAAATCAATCGAACATATCGAATAGACGCACATGAATCAGAAACTGACGCAACTTTTTGCCCCCACTAGGGCCCTATGCTTAACCTATGTAAAAAAAACTGCGTCTCCGGCAAGACGCAAAGAAGCATGACGCAGCCCCAATATAAACAGCTTATAAGACACGCTATTTCATCAGCCGTTGCAAGTGTGTATGCATATGTATGTGTTCTAAGTTTGTCAGATTTAGACACGCATACCAGCAACACACAAGCATACACACAAGCACACAGACCCAACGACATTTATATGTATAAGCCCAGGCTTTTGTATACATACAAATTTGCAGACAGCAGAGTAAGGCAGATAGAACACAGCGATCATGCCAAAGCGCAAGACAAAAACGCCTAAAACGGCAGACAAAGAAAAGATAGCTGCCGACGACGACATACAGCATATTTGCGATTATGATGAAATTAACAACACGGTAGTTCCAGCTTCGACACCTTTTCCTGTTACAAAAAAAGGAGGATCAGGAACGCCATGCTCTCGGAAATCTACAAAAATGTAGAAACTCGAAATTCAAATGGATTTTTTGATGAAGCAACAAGTTGATCTTCAACAACAAATAGAACTGGAACGTGCAGTGACCTCAGGAAGCGTGCAAAACAACGATGCACATGAAGACAAAACACAGGCGGAATCCAGAACACGTAATTGGATCGACGGACTTCCACGTAAGTTACAGTTTGAGTGTAGCGCTGACAATAGTAACAACGAAAAGGCGAGTCCAAATTTAATTGCAAGTTTTATGGCAAGACAAACAATCGCGCAGGATTTGCCAAAATTTGCAGGCGACCCTTTAGACTGGCCAATATTTCACGCTGAGTTTGTCAACAGCACAGCGAGTTGTAAATTTAATGATTACGAAAATATTATTAGTTTAAGAAAGGCTTTGACAGGTAGAGCTAGGGAAGCAGTACAGTCGCTTCTATCATTTCCACAAAATGTTGATGTCACTGAGGTTTTGAATGAACTATTTAGCGATACAAATCATATTGTACGACAGTTACTTTTTTTTATATAAATTTATAATATTTATTTTATAAATTTAAACAATAACAAATAACGACTAAATATTGTAATTTTTATAATCTGAATGATCACTATGTGTCATCATGTGACAAATTTAAAAGCCTAGACGTTGACAAGCGCTGGGAGCATTGTAGTGAACCCATGCATGTACATATGTAACACTCTGTTATATATATAAATACATATATAAGCGCGTACATATGAGCAGTGACATAAACAACTTATGTTTATGTTACACATTCCTTTTGCACAGCAACGATCTAAGACTTGAACACAGATCGGTCAGCTACCAAAACTGCTGAGCAGGCATTTACCCGAACTCAGGCAGAACCCAAACGCCCTAACACTGAGGCGATGGGTCTCTCTCTCAAAAGCTCCTTAACGCTGACCTTGCATTTCCATTAGACTCAGGCAGAGACCACGCGCACTAATACTTATGCGGTGGTACTCTTTTCATATAATGCATGGGAGAACTCTCGCTCTCCGTTATACATAAGAACGATTGTACCCTAGGATAAGAACAAAAAGATATTCAATAAACATTCTGAAAGAAGCCACCAAGGTGAGCGGTATTGTTACGCTAAGCAGTAACATAACATGGCGACCGTGACAAATTCGACACTACTCGATTAAAACAACTTAATAATTCTAACATCGTAATCAAATCATATTAAAGTCTGTGGCCATGTGTGATTGCATTATTGTGTTCCGTGCTATGGGGCTATTGCTGCATAAATACAATGATGAACAACTGGAAAAACTGGAACACTAAGGACAGTGATGAACAACTGGCCCAACTGGAATAATAATTACAGAAACAGCAAAGAAATATCTGAGTGAGTACAGGGATGAGCACCCAAATTAAACTTAAACCTAGAAGAAGTGGTTTAAAAGAACGGATCAGAAAGAGAAAGTCTGATATCGTTAAACTTCTGTATAAAAACGACAATCCCCCGAAGTGGAAAGTAGCAGTGAAGTTACAGAGCGAACTCGAACACCTCGAGTCGCTATTAAAAAGTAAAAGCTCACCCTGTACCACAACACAAAAACAAAATAGACAACTTATTAATCACCGTCCTGCCCCCAGAGCTATACCAAAACAACAAAAGAAGTGCCCTGGAGACTGCCAAGGGCCACTCTACAGCCCGACGTGCAACAACACTTGCATATGGGTGTTGCCGAAACGGAAAGAGATGACCAGCGCCGGCACCCCATCAGCCTGCGAGATGACCAGCTCCAGCACCCAATCCAACTAGCCTGTGGGAAGACACAGTACCGGCACCGCCAGTGCGACAAGCTGGGCCACGGACCGATAGCGTTACAGAGAACGCCCATCAAAATAATATTAAATACTATTAAAACAATATAAATAAATTGAATTTTTGTAATACCCGACGACAATTGAGTCGACCGGTAAAATAGATTGGCCTGTAAAGCCATTCGCCTATTAGGTAGGACACAAATGTAATGATAATTTATATAATTATATAATAATATATCAAATTTTAAAAATAATTTTTGAGATAAAAGAAAATCCCAATAATTCAATCATGGGTAAAACAGAATCAAAGATCGAAAACCCGACGGCAAATGTCGTCAATAAACTTGAAATAGTAGATCACACAGAAGACATAGGTTCACTGTGGACACTATTACTAATAATAATTATTTTGCTATCCACAATGCTTTTGCTAAAATTGTATGCAATGCACAACAAGATATGAAAGAAAAAGTACGCAACAGCCACTATATAAACACACATATATAAAAAAAAAAAAAAAAAAAAAAAAAATTAATTAAATAAAATTATTTCAAAATATCCGATTATCTATGGACAATAGTTGGATACCGATAACAAAAACAATTGTAAGAATTAGAGCAGAATTTGATAGATCTTTTAAATGTTTAAATAAAAATGTGCACATCACAATACAAACTATAACAAAGCATACAGAAATACTTATTGCACAATATAATAAAATAGTACTTATCTATCAAAATTGCCAAGAAAGACTTTCAGATTTACATGATACCCAAATTATAGAAGTATTAGAAAACCTACAAGAAAAACTTCTTAAAATCAGTACAATACATAGCTTGCAACTTTCCTTACCAAACAATTACACCAGTCTAGCCAGCTTTAATAAATCATTTCTGCCCGATACAATACATATAACAGAACAAGTTATACTAGAAACTGACCTAGAAACTGACCAAGAAATAGAAACAACAATGGCACAAACAAATATAGAATTTCTCAGCTCAGCCTCCAGGCTTATACCAGATTTCGATGATAAACACGAAAATCTGAGAAGTTTCCTAGACGCACTAGAAATAGTAGATTCTATTAAAGGAACTCATGAAGTTTTAGCTGTATCCGTCCTTAAATCAAAACTTAAAGGACATGCCAGGAACTTAATAGAATCAGAAACAACAATAGCAGACGTCATTCGTAAGCTTAAAAATGACGTAAAAGGCGAGTCAGTTGAAGTACTAAACGCTAAAATGTTGAACGTCCAACAGAAAAATATAACTGCAAACGTTTATACTCAGGAAATTCAACAATTGACAAAGGCTCTAGAAAGCGCCTATATTGCAGTCGGAATTTCTCTTTCCCTTGCAACTAAATATTCAACCCAAAAAGCTGTAAAAGCTATGACAAAGAATTGCTCCATCGAAAAGGTTAAACTTATCATGGAAGCGGGACAGTTCGATAACATGAACGAAGCTGTCTCCAAGTTCGTAAACAGTTGCACAGATGCAACCGGTAAAACTGATACCGTACTGTACTATAATCGGCAGAGTAATAACTCCTATAGAGGAAACTCATACCGAGGCGGAAGCCGAGGTGGATACCAAGGTAATTACCGAGGTAGTTACCAAAGTAGCCAAAATTTTCGACGTTACAACAATAGTAATAACAACAATACAAACTATAGAGGAAACAACCGTCAGAACGGTGGATTCTATAGTGGTAATAATGCCAACTCTAACAGGCAAAATAATAATGTCCGACAGGTGCAAACCACACCGGAAAACCAATAAGCCCCCTTAAGAAAACAAAAACAGTAACGGTTCACCCTATCAATCTTAATTTCAACCTTTTTGTTTCATTACAAAATGAAAAAACACACAACATATATACATTATTGGTAGATACAGGTGCAGACATATCTTTAATAAAAGAAAATACAGACACATTTCGTAACATAGATTACAAAAATATCACACAAATATCAGGTATTGGTGAAGGTTCAACCAATTCCAAAGGATTAGCATTCATAGAACTTCTCTCAGGAAAATATGCTATTCCACATAATTTTCATATAGTAGATTCAAACTTTCCCATTCCTTGCGATGGAATAATTGGTATAGATTTCATGAAAAAATGCAATTGTCAAATAGACTTAAAACCAGAAAATGATTGGCTCATCCTGAGACCAAATAATTTCAATTATCCCATCAATATTCCAATATATCATACACTAGAAAACAATTTAACAATTTTACCAGCACGATCCGAAGTTGTCCGAAAGATTGCTATAATTGCAGCAACTGAATATATATTCATACCAAATCAAGAGATTCAAAATGGAGTATACATTGGAAACTCTATTTCAGACTCTCAAAACACCTTCGTCCGAATATTAAATACCACAAATACAAACGCAATCATTGAATTAAATACAATAAAATTCGAACCATTAGATGATTATGACATAGTAAATACCAATCCTAATAATAATCAGACCGAAATTTTTGACAAGTTAAATAAAAACTTCCCTATTCAATTCAAAACCATTCTTACAGAATTATGCACCAAATACTGTGATATATTCGGAACAGAAACCGAATCAATATCAACTAATAATTTTTATAAACAAAAGATAAGAATGAAAGATGATGAACCGATATATATAAAAAACTACAGAATTCCCCACAGTCAAAAAGAGGAAGTAACAAAGCAAGTAGAAAAGCTAATAAAAGACAAAATAGTAGAACCCTCAGTCTCTGAATACAACAGTCCATTATTAATTGTCCCGAAAAAATCATTACCAAATTCAGATAGTAAATGGCGCCTAGTGATTGACTACCGCCAAATAAACAAAAAAGTTTTATCAGACAAATTTCCACTTCCCAGAATAGATGATATTCTTGATCAATTAGGTAGAGCTAAATACTTTTCATGTCTAGATCTGATGTCAGGTTTTCATCAAATAGAACTTGAAGAAAGTTCAAGAAATATAACTTCATTTTCAACGAGCAATGGCTCCTATCGCTTCACGCGATTACCATATGGTTTAAAAATAGCGCCCAATTCTTTTCAAAGAATGATGACAATTGCATTTTCAGGTATCGAACCTTCTCAGGCATTCTTGTATATGGATGACCTAATTGTCATCGGTTGTTCCGAAAAACACATGATTAAAAACCTCACCAGCGTTTTTGAGATGTGTAGAAAACACAACCTTAAATTGCACCCTGAAAAGTGCTCATTCTTCAGACACGAAGTAACCTTTCTAGGTCATAAGTGTACTGATAAAGGTATTTTACCAGACGACAAGAAATATGACGTTATAGAGAAATACCCAGTCCCAACGGACGCAGATAGCGCTAGAAGATTCGTTGCATTTTGCAATTATTATAGACGTTTCATTAAAAATTTTTCCGATTATTCATGTCACATAACAAGATTATGTAAAAAGAATGTTAACTTCGAATGGACAGATAAATGTCAGAAAGCATTCGAATATTTAAAAGTACAATTGATGAAACCAACCTTACTGCAATATCCAGATTTTAGCAAAGAATTTTGTATAACAACGGATGCAAGTAAACAAGCATGTGGTGCTGTTCTAACACAAAATTATAATGGAACTCAGCTACCAGTAGCGTATGCATCAAGATCATTTACAAAGGGAGAAAGTAATAAAAACACAACAGAACAAGAATTAGCTGCAATACATTGGGCAATAAATCATTTTCGACCATACATTTATGGCAAGCATTTCACTGTCAAAACTGACCATAGGCCACTTACCTATTTATTTTCTATGATTAACCCCAGCTCAAAATTAACACGTATGAGACTAGATTTGGAGGAATATGATTTTACTGTGGAGTATCTTAAGGGAAAGGACAACCATATAGCAGATGCGTTATCAAGAATAACCATTACAGACTTAAAGAATATACAAACAACCAATACAGTATTAAAAGTCACTACAAGAAATCAAAGTAGACAGAAAACCTGCGCAGGTTCAAACACAGAATTGCAAAAGCAATCGATCTCTTCAAAGCCCAATATATACAACTTCATACAAAATGATGATGTTAAAAAAGTAGTGACCTTACATTTATCTTCGACTAAGTGTTTCTTTAAACATGGGAAAAAGATATTTGTAAGAATTAAAGTTAGCGACCTTTATACTAATGGAACCTTCGACTTAGGTCAATTTTTCCAAAGGCTTGAAAAAAGAAGCCGGTATAAATAACATCAGCCAACTTAAAATGGCACCGAGCGAAGAAATCTTTGAGAACATTTCAATAGATTCTTTTAAGAACAAGGGCAATAAAATATTAAAGAATTTAAGAGTAGCGCTACTCAAGCCGGTGACCACAATAAAAGAAAATAAAGAAAAAGAAGAGATACTGTCTACATTCCATGATGATCCAATCCAAGGAGGTCACACAGGTATAGCTAAAACATTAGCGAAAATAAGAAGGCATTATTGGAAAAACATGACACGTCAAATTACAAATTATGTGAGAAAGTGTCCCAAATGCCAAAAGTCCAAAACAACTAAACATACCAAGACCCCATTGACTATAACTGAAACACCACAAATGGCGTTTGATAGGGTAATTGTGGATACGATCGGTCCACTTCCTAAATCAGAACAAGGAAACGAATATGCAGTCACTTTAATCTGTGACTTGACAAAATACCTTGTAGCCATACCAATCAAGAACAAAAGTGCAAAAACAGTAGCTAAAGCTATATTTTGAAGATTTTATTCTAAAGTACGGTCCAATGAAGACGTTCATTACGGACATGGGAACGGAATACAAAAATTCAATAATTGAAGATTTATGTAAAAACTTAAATATTCAAAACATAACATCCACTGCACATCATCACCAGACTGTAGGAACCGTGGAGCGAAGCCACAGAACTTTTAATGAGTTCATACGCTCATACATCTCAACTGACAACACAGATTGGGATGTATGGCTACAATACTTCGTATATTGCTTCAACACAACCCCCTCTATGGCACATGATTATTGTCCATATGAATTAGTTTTCGGTAAGACTTCGAACTTACCAATACATTTTAATAGCATAGATAGAATAGATCCTCTTTATAATATAGATGATTACGCTAAAGAATCAAAATTTAGACTAGAACAAGCTTTTAAAAGAGCAAGATTAATGATAGAATCTAATAAACAAAAACAAAAAATTAATTATGATAAAAACTGTTTAGATTTCAAATTAAAAACAGGAGATCAGGTTTTATTGAAAAATGAAACAGGTCATAAGTTAGATTTTAAATATACTGGACCATATAAGGTAGATAGTATAGGAGAAAATGATAATATAACAATTTCAAATATAAAAGACAAAAAACAAAAAGTACATAAGGATAGATTAAAACTTTTCATTTCATAATAATTTCATTTTATCCTGTCATATAAATAAATAAATAAAAACAATGAATATATAAATTAAAAAAAAAAAAAAAAAAAAAAAAAAAAATATTTTTTATACATAAACATACATGTTAGTTCACAAAATTCAAATATTGCTTTAAATAACTTCATATATTACGTTATTTTTTTAAAAAGGGAGGTGTAGTGAACCCATGCATGTACATATGTAACACTCTGTTATATATATAAATACATATATAAGCGCGTACATATGAGCAGTGACATAAACAACTTATGTTTATGTTACACATTCCTTTTGCACAGCAACGATCTAAGACTTGAACACAGATCGGTCAGCTACCAAAACTGCTGAGCAGGCATTTAACGCCCTAACACTGAGGCGATGGGTCTCTCTCTCAAAAGCTCCTTAACGCTGACCTTGCATTTCCATTAGACTCAGGCAGAGACCACGCGCACTAATACTTATGCGGTGGTACTCTTTTCATATAATGCATGGGAGAACTCTCGCTCTCCGTTATACATAAGAACGATTGTACCCTAGGATAAGAACAAAAAGATATTCAATAAACATTCTGAAAGAAGCCACCAAGCTGAGCGGTATTGTTACGCTAAGCAGTAACATAACAGCATGTCTCAAAAAATCATTTGTGTATTGCATGTTTATGTAAGAATCATGCAATGAAAAATTTTAAAAGCAAAAAGATTTGTAATATTAATAAGTGTACGTACAGCCATAATACATTATTACATAAAAAGCCACCAAACTTGGCAGGTCAAAATCTAATTTTACCAGAGATGCAAGATCCCAAAATTGATACCCAAAGAAATTGTAATATAAACTTGAATCAGACTAACGTATTGCTTAAGATAGTTCCTGTTACAAAAGTCCCAAAGAAAGAATTAACACATATGCACTCTTAGACGAGGCCTCGACAGTTTCTTTGATTGATCAGCAGTTAGCCAACGATTTAGAATTAGACTGGCCAACATGTCCCTTTAAAATGCAATGGACCAATAATGAGACTTACCAGCAGGAAGATTCGCGAATTTTTAGTATGCGTATAAAAGGAAAGGGCAATACTTCAAAAACATTTACTTTACGTAAAGTAAAAAGTGTATCTGACCTTAACTTGCCAGTGCAAACCGTAGTGATAAACGACATAAGAGAAAATTGGAAATTCCTAAATGACTTTAAGGACTGTGCGTATCAGAATGCAATGCCTAAGATACTTATTGGACAAGACAATTGGTCACTCATAGTCACGCGTAAGATTAAAAATGAGTTTTTTAGTGGCCCAGCGATTAGCAAAACACTCTTGGGATGTGTTGTTCACGGCAATGTAAATTTAAATGGTTCGGACAATAATTAAAATTAAATGTTACACGTTACACTGTTCATATGAGAAAGACGAAATAGTGTAACAGTTAACGCAGCAAGAAACTACAAACCGAATCATTAGTATGATCTAGATCCATGCATGCGTTGCTGCCGGTCTCATGGTTAGTCGGGTAGAGTGGGGGTGGGGTAGGGAGAGATCGCGTCAAGGGCTCGTGCATAAAAATGAGAATAAATATAACTCGCGTGCGGTTCCAGGTTCAGACGGAAGAAATAAATAGAACGGACAGATTTGGTCAGATTCAACAGCAGTCGAAGTCGAGCTGGAGTTGCTTGCGGTGTTGTTGCAACTCGTGATGCCCACCCTTCCTTGATCACACCGGTCCTGAATACGCGGATATGTTGGTCGTGATCCCTATAAAATTGCTCTAAGTTAGCTAGCTAATGTCATCTCGGCGCCACATGATCCTTAAATAAGGCACAATTAACTTAAATTCATTATAAACAGTTTATTTAATTATTGTTCCTTAAAGCTTTCATAGCTGCTAAACTGCCCTAGGTATTGATTATTACTATGAAAAAACGGGTATATATAGATATAGAGATATGTGTGCAAATAAGCTGAAATGTAAGGGTATTATAATATGAAGAGGTGTATAAAAATATGATGGTTAAAGGCTTACACTAGGGTAGTAAAAAAAACGAGAATACAATTAGAAAATTGAGTAATCATAATCATAATCGAATTAATCATAATGAAGCAAGAAATTTGAAAAACTATTCGGAAGGTGGTTCCGATGGAATACAAAAACTTTGAAAGCGCAATGCCTCTGTTTGAGAGAAGAGGCGTCTCAGGGTGTCCACCAGAGAGTCCCAAGATAAAAGGCGTTAGAGTCCGGGTTCTTCAAATATATATTTCGGGGGTTTGTTCTGTATATGTATATGTATATGTCGCGAGCAAAAGCCGGCCGTTTTGCGTTGGGTGGAAAAGCGAATGTTAGCATGTGTAGACGTTACGCTCAAGCTGCTGAGGGCTGCTGGGAGCGAGAGCAGGAGCGGGAGCGCAAGTAGATGGAAGTTGGAAGAGCGGGAGCGTGATCGTGGGCGGGAGCGGGAGCGTGCCCGTGGTGAATTTAAGAATAAAGAGAGCGTCGCCGGGGGGAAAAATGCTCTTAAGTATGAGGGCGAAAGCGAGGGCAGCCGCTTGCGTAGCTGGAGTGCTAACACGGAGATGTGGCTGGAATGCCCACAGAGCGGTTGCCCCGCCAGCGCCGTCCCCACTCTGAACAGCCTCATTTAGGTGCACATTAATTGTCTGTTGGGTAATCACCCATACATTCGCTTGTCGTGAGTTACAGCGTGAACGAAAATTACCACGGCTTGCGAAAGAGCAGAGCAAAACAAATTATCGAATACTTGGCATAGGTCAGCATTACAGTACTGCCAATAAATTTACGGTCGGCGCTAATGTAAACGTTCATACCGTTTTAATTCGCGATTCAACTACTACACATACAGTATACGCTCACAATCAATCACTCACAGTAGGTTTAATCCATCGATGAAAGCGCTTCCATAGGATTTCGGCAGGTGGCTGTAAACTTTCAGAATTCAGTGTATTAGCACGACAACATTTAGGCACAAGTATTGGTTCTCTCCACTCTTTCTTTACCAAATTTTCCCTCCTTAATTAATGCACAAATAAAAGGAATCATAACTGTTAAGTAGTTAAGTTTCATTAACACAGTTGTAAGAATAGCCCTAATGGCACGAGAGCACCCCAAATAGCTATCGAGTGTGAACTATCGATAGACTATCGCGGAACAGCGATCGATACCGGGATCGATACCGGCATTGTGAGAATTTGAGAGGAAGAGCGAGGAGGGAAAAATTAAGAACATACACGCTATTAAATAAAGCATTTACTTATATATATAACTGCTTGCTTGCCCCTTATTTCATCGGAAGAGCCCCCTCACAACTTCAGAAGTGGAATAAAGGAAACGTGCCTACAATTTAAAGGAATTTTTTTCACCACTCATACATTCAGCACATAAGACTCCGGTAGCAGAAGGGAGATAGCACTACATATGTACGTTTTGGCGTCTATTCGTCGCAGCTTAAGCAAATACATACAGAACATTTTTCTGTTTCTGGAACAGTCGGTACAGTTAGATTGCGGCGTGGCGTCGTATTTTCGGCAGAATATGGACAAACACGAGGTTTCAGAGTGGCTGATCGAAAATAACATTGAGTTTGATCAGGCTGCAACATTCAGACAGCTTCGGCAACTGGCAATGGCAAATGGCGCTAGCGTAGAGGAATTACCTGATGAAAGAATCGAGAATAAGGAAATAAAAGCAAACTTTCCAGAAATTTCGCCAGACGCACAAGCTAAGAGGCTGGAAGCCGAACGCCTTATGATAGAAGCAGAGATATGTTTGCTCCAGAGGAAACAAGCCCTGGAAGAACTGCGCAAGGGGAGCGTGGACGAATTGGCCAACTTCAAGGAGATTATGCAGATTATGGAACCGTATGCAGGAAAAGTGAACAGCGCTCATGCTTGGATCGAAGATTTTGAGCTGAGCTGCAAGGGGACGGATGCGTTTAAGCTCAGGTGCGTGCGACGTTTAATGAAGGCGGACACGGACGCAGAATCGTTTCTGAAAGTAAACAAGGCTACGTCGTATGCTGCCTTTAAGAAAGATTTCCTGGACACATTCGGCAGGGTTTCCTCAATGGTAGAGGTAATAAACACGCTCAAATGTACGTTTTATTGCCCGGGAAAGATGTCAGTTCTAGGTTATGTGCTGCAAATGCAAGAAATCGCGCAACGAGCTCCGATCGACGAAGAACAAGCCGTCCAGTTCGTGATCGACGGGCTAAAGGATGATTCCGCTGACATTGCTATATTCTATCCGGCCAAAACTATTGGCGAACTTGTGAAGCTGTCACACCGTTACGAAGAGATGCGTAAAAAACGTTGGAGCGCATCGGGACTCTTGGGACACAAGAGCATTCCTGCCAATAGTGGAGGTACTGTACGTTGTTACAATTGTTCGGGCGTGGGACACATCGCCAAGGAGTGTACAGAGCCCAAGAGGATGAAGGGCTCCTGTTTCCGTTGCGGATCCATGGGCCATTCTATCAAGAACTGCAAGGCCCCACCACCTTCAGGGAATACAGTGGTGGCATTAATGGATCAATTCCGACAGGAAGAAACTACCAAGGAGTTAGACGATAACGAAGTGGCAGTAATAAACACGGTAAGAATCTCTTGCGACACTACAAATACGCTAGATAGGATTTATAATCAGTATACTTCTCTTTTTGATACGGGCAGCGCAATTAGTTTAATACGTCACTCCGCATTACCACTTCAATTAAGAGAAAACAGTTTGAAGGAAACGAACTTTAAAGGATTAGGAAGTTTTCGGTTATGTACATTTGGGAAAATCTGGATATTTATGTCATTTTCTGGTATTACTCACAGAATATTATGTTACGTTGTTCCAGATAACTACATTCCATATCCTATTTTATGTGGAAGAGATTTTTAAAGAAGATTTAACCTAAAATTAAAATTTTGTGAACCTATGGAAACGCCAAACATTGAACTAAAGGCAAATAAATATAATTTGGAAATTTCTGAAAAAATTCTGCACTGCATATTCAGTTCCGTTAAATCTGATAGGACTATTTTAAGTTGTAATCTCTGCAAAAATAAGTACATTTCAGCTTCCGAAAATCAAAACAATAAGGTAGAAGTGCAGGTTAGGGCCCTCAGCTTCAGATCATTCAGCTTCTGTGTGTTCCGACTATTCAGATTCCGAACCTTTAGATTCCGACTATTCAAATCCCGATATGTTTATATACAGTATTAACGTTCAGAACGAGGAAGACTTTTCTATTAGTCCAAGTTTAAGCACTGATCAAATTAAATCCGTTAAGCAAACTATTAAAACAAACTACGTCGATAGCGCAAAGATACGTCCAGTAGAGCATAATTTTGAATTGAAAATTAAGTTGAAATATGACGTTCCGATAACATCAGCACCGCGTAGAGTTTCATACCACGAGCGTAAGATACTAGAAACATTAGTTAATGAACTGTTAGAAGCGGGCCACATACGGCCCAGTACATCACCATACTCTTCAGCAACCGTGCTAGTGAAAAAGAAAAGTGGAGAAAAAAGATTATGTGTAGATTTTAGGCAGTTGAATAAAATTATTGAAAGGGATGGTTATCCATTGGCGCGCATAGATGACTGCCTAGAGAAACTGGAGGGCAATCGTTTTTTCAGTATATTAGACTTAAAAAGTGGATTTCATCAAGTTAAGGTTGCCAAAGATTCCGTTAAGTACACGGCATTTGTGACACCAAATGGTCAGTACGAGTACGTGAAAATGCCGTTCGGATTAAAAATAGCACCCGCCTGTTTTAGACGGTTCACAGACTTTGTACTTCAGCCGTTGGTTAAGGAAGGCAATATTGCGGTTTATATGGATGATATTGCAATCGACACCAAAACATTTGAAGAGCATTTAATTTTATTAGGACGAGTCTTAAGAAGGCTGACGGAATTCCGACTGGAACTAAAACTAAAGAAATGTCAGTTCTGCGCCACAGAGATAGACTTTTGGGGTTCAGAGTTAGTAAAAAGGGAATAAGGCCTAATGAAGAGCATACAGTAGCAATTAAGCACCTCCCGGTTCCAAAGACTGTGTCCGAAGTCGAAAAGTGCTTGGGACTCTTTTCATATTTTAGACGGTTTATTCCGGCGTTTGCAACCAGGTGTTACGTTTGAGTTTACAAACGAATGCCATAAAGTATTTCAGGATCTATGTTCTAGATTGTCTTCAAAGCCAATTCTTGCATTATATAATCCAGGTAGAGAGACCGAATTACATTGCGACGCAAGTATTCATGGGTACGGTGGTATTTTATTACAGAAACAAGACGATGGGAAATTCCACCCAATTGCGTTTTTTTCAAAGTCCGCAACTTCAGCCGAGTCGAGATACCATAGTTTCGAGTTGGAAACGTTAGCAATTGTGTACTCATTAAGAAAATTCCATATATATCTCGAAGGTATTCCGTTTAAAATCATTACCGATTGTAACTCATTAGCCCTCACGCTTAATAAAAAAAAGCGTTAATGCCAGAATTGCCAGATGGGCGTTAGAGTTCGAAAACTATGAATATGTTATTGTGCACCGAAGTGGGAAATTCATGTCGCATGTCGATGCGCTGAGCAGGTGTTTAGAATCTTCCGTAGACATTCAAAATATAAGTAAAGCAGATCAGATAATAGCAGTGCTAAACGAGGATGAGATAAATCTTCAGCTACAGATAACCCAAAGTAGAGATTCAGTAATAACTAAATTAAGAGA
Organism: Drosophila ambigua; assembly: GCA_018150905.1. NCBI lineage: Eukaryota > Metazoa > Arthropoda > Insecta > Diptera > Drosophilidae > Drosophila > Drosophila ambigua. The sequence continues at coordinate 906,679 of JAECWS010000099.1, forward strand.
TGAGTTGGAGTCTGGCCCAGTAAAGAATTTTACACTGGAGGACGGATTAGTATACAGAAAAATAAAAGATGATATAATCTTGCTTTATGTCCCATCGAAAATGGAGGAGAATGTGATTCGCTCAGTACATGAGAAGCTATGCCACATGGGAGTTTTTAAGTGTATAGCGGACATAAGGAGGCACTATTGGTTTCCGAGCATGGAATCTAAGGTGGAAAATTTTATTAAAAATTGTCTAAAATGTATTATGAATTCAGTACCTAGACACGCGAATAATCGTACACTACATAATATTGAAAAAAACCGATTCCGTTCGACACAATTCATATAGACCATTTTGGGCCATTGCCAGCCATTCTTTCAAAGAGAAAAACACATATTAGTCATAGTGGACGCGTTCACAAAGTACGTTAAGCTCTATTCCGTGAATTCAACAAGCACGAAGGAAGTAAACTCCAGTTTGGGCAGATACTTTGAATATTATGGTAGACCAAGAAGAGTGATTAGTGATAGAGGAAGTTGTTTCACGTCAATGGAATTCAGCTCCTTCCTGGTGGAGAACAATATTGAACACGTTAAGGTAGCTACGGCATCTCCGCAAGCGAACGGTCAGGTCGAGCGAATAAATAGAATAATTAAGGCGATGTTAGCAAAAATTTCAGATCCCATTCAGCATTCTGATTGGTATAAATTGTTAGGTAAGGTCGAGTACGCAGTAAATAATTCAGTGCATTCAACTACGGGACAGGCTCCCTCAGTATTGTTGTACGGCGTATATCAAAGAGGACTCGAAATTGATTCACTTAGTGAATATCTAGAGGATAAAGCGGATTTGGCTCGGAATCTGAATGCAGTACGGAAGACATCAGGTGAAAAAATTCGGAAGGTACAGAAAAAAACAAAGGAGGTATTTAGGAAAAACCACAGAACACATATAGTACATAACATTGGGGATTTTGTGGTGGTGCGGAATGTCGATACTACAATAGGTTCAAATAAGAAATTCATACCAAAATTTAAAGGCCCATATATTGTGAAAAAGCGCTACCAAACGACAGATATGTGATTACAGATATAGAAAATGGTCAAGTAACACAAATACCCTACGAAGGTATAATAGAAGCAAATAGATTAAGAAAATGGGCAGACTGGCGAAATGGTATGTCGTAATTGATTCTGAAAATATACCGTAATAATATAGATACTTTAAACAGCTTATATATACTAATCTAAACAATCAAATTGATCGGGTCGATCAAAAGGTCAGAATGGCCGAGCTGTTAAGTAGTTAAGTTTCATTAACCCAGTTGTAAGAATAGCCCTAATGGCACGAGAGCACCCCAAATAGCTATCGAGTGTGAACTATCGATAGACTATCGCGGAACAGCGATCGATACCGGGATCGATACCGGCATTGTGAGAATTTGAGAGGAAGAGCGAGGAGGGAAAAATTAAGAACATACACGCTATTAAATAAAGCATTTACTTATATATATAACTGCGTGCTTGCCCCTTATTTCATCGGAAGAGCCCCCTCACATAACAAAAACTTTTTAGAGGCGGCTTAATCAAATTCTCAATCAATTGACGCTATGCACATTACTGTCGTTTAAAATAAATCACTAATAGAAAGAAACACGGCATTGGCACGAAAACTAGTGGTCCGACTAAACGGAAGGTCCACTGGCAAACGGTGATCGGCACGGCTCTGCAACGGTAATCGGTCTCTCCTTTTTCTGCTACTGTCCTATGCTGGCTGCTGGAGAGCTTGGGGGCGAAGACGAATGTAGAAATGGCTCGCCCAGAAACTTCTTTGCATGATGTTCGAAGCAGCGTACGAGAAGTCGACAGCTTGTGCTGTATGTATATATGTATACGTAGACCGCTGCTGCACCGTTCTTATGCCAAGCTAGACGTGTCGGTGTAGGGGCGAAATCGGTACATTTTGGGTATGTTGGGTACAGTTCCCCGGAGAATTATGCGCCCAGAGAGTGGAACCTTAAGTCCACAGCACGATAAAAAATCCCATATGTGCGTACGATACTTCGTACGGTACTACATATTGCCAACCCTGCAAATAGGTTTTAAACCGAAGTAAATTCCCAGTGGCCGCTGGTGGTATATACGAGAACTCACCCCAATGGAATCGGCCTGATGATAAATAAAGTCGAATTGGTTTTTCTCTGGGATCGTCACACGCGGATCGCAAGCACGAAAGAAAAGAACGTCATGGGCAACTCTCCATCCGCTCAAGCTCTTTTTTGATTTTGCCTTTTTCTTCTTCACCACGCATTGACACTTGGCTCTGTTAAGCGAATGTCATTTTAGCACTGTCTCAACTGCACGTGCAAGGTGCATTTAAAGAGAGGGTGAAACTGTGTGACGTTTGATGTACAATATATTTTGTTCGGACAGGTGCCACTGCATGGTCGACCACTGAACTGCATGCCTGAGCCATTTGATGAGGTCATTTTGAAGTTGTCTCCTCCTGGTCTACTAATTGGGGACGACCACGGCTGCTGGCGACGCTATCTTCCAAGTTCACATTCCTTACGGAATCTTTCCTATGGACCAGAAACTCTCTACGGTGACGCCAGTATCGCTAGCGCTACTTCCTTAGATCCAGGTGGTCAGTAAGGCAGAAACTGATCCATACACGCAGATCTTCGTTTATGCGGAAGAAATCATTCATTTATTCCCTCAGTCGGTTAGCGAAAATTGTAAGCCGCACTTTTCTTGGAAGTTAAGGTGAATCTATAGGGCGCTGCCCTGTGGATTCCTGGTTCCTTGCCAGCTGCGTATGTCGGCTTGTGCAAATGCCTTAACCAAACCAAGATGAAAAGACATCCACATTTGTTGGACCGCCTCCGTTTTGTGTTCGGCCAGTTCTGCCGCCCAATGGCAAGATAGTTCTGATGGCCTCGTTCATTGCGCTTTCCATTTCCTCCAGAGTCTTCTTGACGACCGTGACCGCGACGTCATCAGCAAAGCCCACAATCTGTACGCCGGCTTGGAAGTCCAGGCGCAAGACTCCATCGTACATGGTATTCCACAGTAGTATGTCCGTTTACCACCGTCGGTACCGTATTGGAGCCATCTATCATCCAGGTAGTCGCTTACCACTGCTTGCAGGTAATCTGGGATGCCCAGTCTCCTAAGGGAGGACAGTATCCTGCTCCAAGATGCGGAATTAAATGCGTTCTTGATGTCCAATGTGGCCACCAAGCAGTATTTTTTTGCCCCACCGAGCCATCGCGTGCCTTCTATAGCCTTTTTGGCTGTGCTACACACCTTGTCAAGTGCATCCAGGGTTGAGCGAGCCTTCCAGAAACCGTACTGACTGTCGGATAGTCCCCCAGAGGCCTCTATTGCTTTGTTTAGCCTTCCACTTATAATGCTCTCCAGCACCTTGCCTGCACTTTCGAGGAGGCAGATGGGCCGGTATGCCGATGGATCCGCTGTGTATTTCCCTGGTTTTGGGATCAGCACCAGCTTTTGCTGTTTCCATATCCCAGGGAAGCAGCCGTCTGTGAGACACCTGGTGAATGCCCGCGCAAAAGTGTCTGGGAACATACTTATGGCCAGTTTGAGAGCCCGATTTGGAATGCCATCAGGTCCTGGTTCTTTGCTATTTGGCACTCTCTGCGCTATTTTGAGCACCTCTTCTGTTGTCACCGGCGGAACTCGGCGCCCCGTACCGGCAGTCCTCTCTATCTCGCTGTCCTGCGCTGGGAATAGGTGCCTGACGATCACTTCTAGTGTTCCACTATCTGTTGGCGCCGGGTTTTTGAATCCGCCTATCTTCTTCATGACCATTTTGCACGCCTTGCCCCAGAGATCATTTTATGCTTCGTCACAGAGCTCAAGAAAGCATCGCCTTTTACTTGCTTTTATCTCCCTCTTTAGATTTTTCCTCTTTTGGGTGTATGCCTCTCTGAGGGATTGGAGGTTTTCTGCTCCACGAGATCTGTGATATGCTCGTCTGGCGCCTATGCATGCACGGCGGGCCTCCTCTATGGATTGGTTCCACCAATAGGTCAGTTTATGCCCCTTGAAAGGTTTGCTGCGCTCCATGATGCTGGCTTCGCATGCCCCTTTAAGCTGGCCAATGATGTAGCCCACCTCGGCTTCTTCACCTTTCATCTCTGCTAGTCCTGCTATGGCTGACCGAAAAACTGGTATGTCCAGAGTCTCTTCCTTGTAGTGCGCTCTCGTGGTACTCCTTGGGGCAGCTCTTCGGGACCGTGTGGTGCAAAGTATGGCACTGTGGTCGCTCGCGGTGTACTTATCACTGATCTGCCATGTCGTGGTCGCTGCCAGGCTTGAGCTTATGTAGGTGAGGTCAATAATCGAGCCGGCGTTTTTGAGGACTATATCCAGTGAGGCGAATGCCTCCACCAAGACACGACCCCTGGCGTTCGTTATGGTGGACTCCCATTCCGTGGCCCAGGCGTTGGAGTCGCCCGCTACAAGCAATGACGAGTGTGCCCTGATATCGCTGGCCAGGTTGTCCACTGCGGCGCTGAACTCCTCCAGTGGCCAGCTGGGTGGCATATAGCAGCTGTATATCCCTGTGTCTTTCAGCTTCGCTCTAAAGAAACCTTTCGAGCTTCTCACTCCGTCTAGGTGATGGGCCGGTTGGCCACAAATCTAAATTGCCACTTTCCCCGATTGATCCATGACCCACGTGTTGGATCTCCCGTTTTATAGGGCTCGCTCAGCAGTGCATAGAGTGTATGGAGTGTGTGTGTGCTGTTGGTAATCAAATTGCATTGCATTGGCTTTTTTTAATCAAAATCAAAAACCTGATTTTGATTTCAATTCAATTGATTGGCTTTGATGAATGCGCCATTTTGTTTTGATCCAGGTCCGGGTACGAGTCCAAAAGTCCAAGTCCAAGATGGCGTCTTCGTGGGGGAGAGAGAAAATTTAATTGGCTGCGGCGGCGGCTAGATGTTATTTTATTAAACACACGCGCACGCACTTATGGCAGACACGCACACACACGAATGAAAAGAATCGATTCGATATAATCAAAACTTGGATTAAATCAAAATCAAATTCAATCTATGCTCCGGCATAGAAAATATTCACATATATATATATATATATGTATGTGTGGAGCATATGTTGGGGACCCAAAAATTTTGACTTTTTGGAGCCACTTATTGTGTGTGTTTTTGAAAAATACTGGGTCTTTTTTTAATTTTGGAGCTTTTGGAGCAATTTTGCGGTGCTTAAGATCAAGTTTAAAGTTGACGCATATGTTGGGGACATATGACAAAACGCATATTAATGGGACCGTGTCCTTGGAATACCTGATGCATATAATGCGGAATATACGTATAACAAACGTTTTATATTCAACGCATATTTTGGGGAACAAAATTTCGGCGTTGCCACCTTTTCACATTTTTAAAAAAAATTATTAACCTATCGTTTATTTTGGGGACACTGCACACTGAAATCAAAGCATAAGGATTTATATACCATTTTTATTAAACCACTATTTTAGGGACACAGTGCAAGTCCCTAAAATAGTGGTTCATTACAAATGGTACATCCTAATGCTTTTGGGTGATAAAATGTGCAATAAAAACAACAGTGGAAATTTTATAGAAATCAGGGTTTATTTTTCATTTCAAAACTTATCAATAAATCAAATAAAATAAAATAAATAAATAAACAATAAAATTAAATAAATAACTTTTCCTTTCAAATATGAAAATCCCAACGAAAATATTTGCAATAGATATTTTCCATGAGATATTATAACTAAAATGTGCAAAAATAACTCGGAGAACATTTTTTCTTTGTGACTTAATTTTAAATTCTGGCAGCGTGTTATTTGGCTCCTTTTCGAGCAGCTGCCTTCCTCTGGTTGTCTATCCATGTTTTTAGTTGGGCTGGTGTTCGGCTTTTTATACCCGTACTCAAAAAAGAGTTAAGGGGTATATTAGATTTGTGGTAAAAGTGGATGTGTGTAACACAGAGAAGGAAAATTTTCCGACCCCATAAAGTATATATATTCTTGATCAGCATCAATAGCCGAGTCGATAGAGCCATGTCTGTCTGTCCGTCCGTCCGTCCGTCCGTCCGTCTGTCCGTCTGTCTGTCTTGTTGAGCGCCTGGATCTCAGAGACTATAAGAGTTAGGGCAACCAAATTTGGTTTCCAGGCTCATGTGATATCACACTGCTACAAGTGTATTTCAAAATTTCGCCCCACCCCCTTCCGCCCCCACAAAGGACGAAAATCTGTTGCAGGCACAATTTTAAAGATACGATAAAACTAAAAACGCAGTATCGTAGAGAATGCCCATATCTACCAGATTGCTGAATCTGAATTAGATCGGATCATAATTATAGCCAGAATGAAGAAATTAATTTTCAGTTGCTTCCCCCGCCCCCTCTTGTCAACGACCACGCTTCTCTATCTCCTTCTCGCTCGCACACTCTGCTGCGTTCAGTGCGCGAGCAACCCCTAGCGGAGGAGATGAAGAATATGAATGGTACATCTATAATCTACATGTTAGATGTAAAATATACATTGTAGATGTAGATGTAGATAACAGATGTAGCAAAGAAATGTAAAATGTAAAATTTTTTTTTTAATTCTAAAATTCTTAAAAATTATTCTCAAAAAGTTATATACTGACTGAGTACGGGTATAAGTAGAGTCGCGTCCCCAGAAGCGACTCACACGTTCCTTCTCGTTAAATAACACTACTCGACAAAACCGAACTTTTTTTTTCCTCAAGGATCCAAACCGACTTTTTCTGATAGATATGGGGCTTTAAAATTTTTTAAAGAATTATGGTTTTTTTCTATTGCAGAAGTTTTTTTTGAAGAATTTTTGAAAACTGGTATTTTTTTTTTAAGCTTTTTTCAGAGGTAGCGCTTGTTTTTTTCACATAACTCTAGTATCTTTCATCTGGTTGTTAAGAACTTTAATATTTTGAAAAGATAATTAAAACAGCTAGAAGATAAGCCCAAACACTTTGTGATTTCAGCTTACCGTCTGGGAAATATAAAGCATTGAAATGCAAAAATGATGATTTTTGTGCGGTATTATTTACGAAATTTTGACTTTAAAAACTCAGGAAAAGTCGAAAAAAATTATATCCTGTGTTTTCTATTTTTTTGTGTAGAGGTGCATTAATTTGGCGTCGTTGAAGGTATCGCTTATTAAAATCTATGGAGAGACTTTGGAGCTAAAATTCGTTAACCAAACCTAAAAAATGGAAAAAATAAACAAAAAATACATTTTTGAATGTAGCGGGCCCAACTGCCCATCGAGAATTGCGATCGCGATCAGGTACCAAATGTACAACCCTTTTTCGTTTGCTTTGTTCCCAATTGGCAGTTGGGCCCGCAGCCTTCAAAAAGGTATTTTTTGTTCATTTTTTCCATTTTTTAGGTTTGGTTAACGAATTTTAGCTCCAAAGTCTCTCCATAGATTTTAATAAGCGATACCTTCAACGACGCCAAATTAATGCACCTCTACACAAAAAAATAGAAAACACAGGATAGAATAGAAATAGAAAACCTCGCAGTAGTAAGTTTGTTACACTTACTGTTACTCTTGTCATACACTTTATATTGCACTTTTTTTTTGCAGGGTCACCATTTGGCAAGACGACGTGTACGGTGGACAAATGAGGAAAGATTTGACATCACTTTGGCTCTGGGTGTTGTCATGTCTTTAGAAAAGTTACCATCGCTGCAAGAGAACAACAACATTATAAAGCGGTCTAATTACACTAGTCAACACGATTTTTCCTCAAGGAACAAAACCCACTTTTTATTAAAGATTTGGGGCTTAGAAATGGTTTGATGATTTTTTTTTTTTCTATGGCAGAACTTTTTTTTGAAGAATTTTTGAAAACTGGTATTTTTTTTGAAGCTTTTTTCAGAGGTAGCGCTTGTTTTTTTTCACATAACTCTAGTATCTTTCATCTGGTTGTTAAGAACTTTAATATTTTGAAAAGATAATTAAAACAGCTAGAAGATAAGCCCAAACTTTTTGTGATTTCAGCTTACCGTCTGGGAAATATAAAGCATTGAAATCTTCAAAAAGGTGTTTTTGTTGATAGTTTTTTTAAAATATCCGCGTCCATTTTCTCAGCTGCTTCATGGGATGTTTTGTAGTTTTCAATCGTTAGCCTTTTTATTTCACCAGCACGACGGCGATTAAAAATTTGAAGACTGACTAAAGTACTTTGGACCAAGGAACACCACTTCGCCAAATCGAATTTAACTTTCAAAACTGCTAGAGCTTCTTCGGATATTTTATTGACATGATCGAAAAGTTTCTTAATGTCTTCTTTAGAAGGCAACATAATTTTGGTCGACCGTTTTTTTTTCGTCTGGTCTTCAATCGCCTTTTTATTGATGTCGATGTGAACCTCCATTTCCCAAAGTGCTAAAAAATCCGAAACAATTTGTTTCTTTTCCATATCAAGGTTTCTTATACAAAAAGAATGAAATATTTTTGCGCATTTCTTTATTAAAGACGTTAAGTTAGTCGCCACCGAAGGCGTTCCGAAGAACATGAGTTCATTATCCCACTTAGCCACATTACGGATGCATTTAACAATGATGTCGTGATATTTGGGGGTCATTACTTCCTTAAGCTCATTTACTTCATTTTTTGATTGGCTTTTAATATCAAGTAACAGCCGACCAAGTAAACGTATATTTGCGCGTATCATATCATGTTGTAGCTCTGAATGTTTCATGCATTCGGAATTTGCAAATAAAACAATTAAATGGTCGTACTTTATGGTTCTCGTCACCAAATCGTCTCTTAGCACTGGCATAACTTTCTTGCGCAGAATGTCATTTGCTGCTTCGTGCATAAATCCAGTCATAACGCGGCCATCCCTTAATATATTACGGGCGGTTTTTAGATTACAGTTTTTGGCGTGACAGCGAATGGTAGACTTTGGAAAAAATCCGCGACATGATTTGCAGCATACCATATCTTCGGCAGTGTTTCCCGAATTATCCCTTTTTTGACGAGTTAATATTAAAGTGCCACTGTTGAATGCTTGATCTGTGTTATGCAGATAGTCACCAGCTTTTCGGATTTTTTCGATCAATTTTTTTCTTTCTGCGTGAAGCTTTGGAAAAAGCAACATTTGTTTAACCTTCTTTTCATTTTTATGCATTACTTGCAGATGTCTTGCAAATTTTGTTTGAAGCTTTTTACAATACATACAGAAATGTTGCTTGCTCTTTCTTTGTTGAGAAATGGGAATTGATAATTTTCTTATATCATAAACAGGGGTCTCAGTGGATAACGATAAAGACAAATCATTTGTACTATTAAGGCTTAAATTATTTGTACTATTAAGGCTTAAATTACTGGGCTCGAATAGCGAGACAAGTGTTACAGACTGGGCATTAGATTTTAATGAGTCATTTGACCGTACCGTCGAATCTATATATATATAAAAATTATCAAACTGTCAATTCGGACACACTTAAAAACCAAAAATTTGTTCAATATTGTAATTATAAAAAAAAAGTTCAAGTTTATTCAACAAATACCTGATAGATTCATACTATTTACGAAAAAATCACTTACTTTGAATACCGATATTGTTTTTAAAATAAGGTGTGCTATCATTGACAAACGAAACACCAGTTTCTGATCCATCCTCATCAACTGCTCCACGGTCTTCATTTAGTTTATCTAAAATTAATAAAAATTTTAAAAAATCAGTACAAAATTACATTTTTCAAGTTAAGGAAGTGGTATACTTACTGGAAGCACCGACATCCTTTTCAAAATTAGGAAGGCTGTTGCCAAACGAAAATCCAGTTTGCGATCCAGCCACATTAACTGTTCGACGGTCTTCATTTAGTTTATCTAAAATTAATAAAAATTTAAAAATCAGTAAAAAAAATATATGGCAGTTGTAAAGTTAAGGAACTGGTATACTTACTCGAAGCACAGACATCCTTGACAAACGAAACAATAGTTTTCGATCCAGCCACATCAACTGTTCTGGTTTTTGTGCGATCTCCATTACGTTTATCTGAAATGAATAAAATTTACAGTCCATTAAAGTTAGTTTCATAAACAAATGCAAAAAGTCAAGAGCAGTAGTTTCAGTATAAAACGATAATGCTGAATAATGACAGGTGTCTTTAGGGTTTACAAATAAGATGTGCTTTAAATGAAATATGAAACAAATTTATTCGAAACAAAGCCGTTGATAACGTTAAACCAGTTACTATGCCTCGTCAATACAATTGTCTCCAACAATTTTTATAAAATATAAACAATGTAAGACCAAACTTAAAAAAAAAATGTTTTCAAAAATATGAACACGCAATAATAAATAGTCTAGAATTTGTTAACGAAAGCTAAATATTGATTGATGATGAACTTCAATGTAACTTTTAAAAACTTGTTTCTTAAACAATGTAGTTAAAGCGTAACAAGCACATGCAAAAATTGCTTTTGGTAAATTTTTTTTAAATATCTGGCCATGGAGACTAGGAGAGAGGACAAGCAGCTGTCGGACCTGGGCAGCTGCGTCAGCACGGTACGCCGTACCATCAACGGCAATCTTCAGTGCGTGCAATGACGGATGATAACAAGGTGGTCGTGCTGGAGATACGCGATATCGACTCCCTAGCGACGGAGCGGGAGATATGCGCCGCTATCGCGAGCCAATTTGAAATCGAGGAGGGACGAGTGAGAGTGCGGACCCTGTGCCGCGGCTACGCAGAGTCACAGTTGGCAGTGGTCAGCTTGCCTTTCTCCTTGGGCAAAGCCGTCCTACAGTGCGGTGAGGTGCGGATCGGTTGGACCGTCTGCAGGATCCGGGAGAGGGAAGGTCTCCCAAGGTGCTACCGATGCCTGGAACCCGGGCACATTGCGGGTAACTGCAAGAGCACGGTGGATAGGAGCGGCTGCTGCTTCAAATGCGGAGAGAAGGGGCTGCCGAGTGCAGCAATGAGCCTTCGTGCTTCATCTGCTCAGCAGCTGGAAAGAAGGAGGTCAGGCACCAGGCAGGCAGTACAAGCTGCCCAGCCGCAAGCAGCGGGGTCAAGAACGCCAGATCCTCATGCAGTTGATCCAACTAAATTTGAATCACTGCAGAGCGGCGCAGGATCTCCTGGCGCAGACGGTGCGTGAGCTGGGCTCGGAGGTGGCAATCCTCAGTGAACCCTACAAGGTGGGGAGCAGCAGCGTGTGGGCCACGGATAGCACTGGCAAAGCTTCCCTGTGGCTCTGCGGAGTGAATGCTCCACAGATGCGCGACGCCAAGTCAGCAGAAGGATTCGTCCGGGCGAACGTTGGAGGTACGTGGCTGTACAGCTGCTACCTGGCGCCCAGTCTCTCGCTGGAGAGCTTCAGCAGGATCCTGGACGATCTGTGCAGCGACCTGAGAGGACGGAGCAACGTCGTGGTCGGGGGCGACTTCAATGCCTGGGCCCAGGAATGGGGGTCCTCCCGTACCAATGCCAGAGGTCGCACGGTGCTAGAGGCTTTCGCCACGCTGGACATCGTCCTGCTAAACGAAGGGTCCCGGCAAACCTTCAGCAGGGCAGGCACATCACATACGCCAGCAGCGCGCTGGCACGCCACGCTCGATGGAAGGTCAGTGTGGTCTACACCGCCAGCGACCACGAGGCAATCCAGTGCTCGGTGGGCGTGCCTGGGCGAGGGGCAGAACCTCCCCCCCAAAGGAAGGCGTACCGGCAGGACACGCTGAGGTCGCAGATCTTCGCAGGCGCACTGGGGAGCTTCTCGGCGACAGAAGCGGATGGAGCCAATGAGAGGGCCAACAAACTAGCCTCCGCATTGGAGGGCGCATGCGACCAAAGCATGCTCCCGAGGCGGACATTCCGGTCGCACCAAGTGCCGGTGTTCTGGTGGAGCGAGGAGATCGCTGAACTCCGCAGAACATGCCTCCGCGCCAGAAGGATTCTGCAACGGGCTAGGGGCACTTCGCGCCTGGACAGCTGCAGCGAGCGCTACAAGGCGGCAAGAAGGGAGCTGAAGACAGCCATCAGGAGCAGCAAGAGGGAATGCTTTCTCAAGCTGTGCGATGCAGTTGAAGAAGATCCCTGGGGACGTGCGTACCAGATGGTGGTGAAGAGGATCAACGCGGGAGGCAAAGCCCCAACTGATCCCGAGGAGCTAGAGGGGATAGTTAGCGCCCTGTTCCAACGACGGCAACGGGTCGTGAGCTCTCCACGGTCGGAGTAAAGACGAGGCGAGATATCCGAGGTCACGGAAGACGAGGTACGGCGTGCGGGCAGACGCCTAAAGCCCAAGAAGGCACCGGGCCCAGATGCGATCCCCAACAGGGCGCTAAAGCTGGCGCTAGCGCTGCTCCCGACGGAGGTTGCTGGCCTGTTTAACCAGTGCCTACAGGAGGGAACGTTCCCCGAGAGGTGGAAGAGGCAGCGGCTGCTACTACTGGCCAAGCCGGGCAAGCCACCAGGAGAGGCCTCCTCCTACAGGCCCATCTGTCTGCTGGACAAGATCGGGAAGGTCTTCGAGAGCGTGGTTGCAACGAGGCTGAGTGCAGCTATCGAAGCTGCTGGCGGTCTCTCCCCGGACCAATACGGCTTCAGGAAGGGAAGGTCAACGCTGGACGCCATCTCGAAGGACGTCGGAATGGCAAAGGAGACTGTCGAAGGAACCAGATGGAAAGGTGGGAGCAAGTCCTACTGTCTAGTGTTGACACTAGATATCAGAAACGCCTTCAACTCGGCCGACTGGAGCCGAATGCTGGAGGCCCTGAGAGGCTTCAACATCCCGGGTTACCTGCTGAACATAGCCTACAGCTATTTCAGCGCAAGGCTGCTTACGATGGACACGAGTCTGGGTTCCAGGGCATACGAAGTCTCAGCCGGAGTCCCGCAGGGCTCCGTCTTGGAACCCCTGCTCTGGAACGCCATGTACGATGGAGTGTTGAGGCTTCCGATGGCAGCCTGTACAACCATGGTAGGCTTTGCGATAGTGGTGGTCGCAAAGGAACTCGCCGCGGTGGAGAACCTCGCCATCGAGGCTATCCACTCCGTTGCGTCGTGACTAGAGGTCGCAGGACTAGAGCTGACGGCTCGAAAGACGGAGGCGGTGCTCATATCGAGCCGAAAAGCGGTCGAGACAGAGTGCAGGTCGGAGGGACCACGATCCAATCGTAGAGGTCGATTAAGTACCTGGGTGTCCACATCGACACGAGACTGTCCTTCAAGGAGCACCTGGAGTACGCCCACCGGAAGGCCAGCGGGACCGCAGGAATGCTGCTCTCGAATGCTGCTTAACACCAGAGGCCCAAAGCAGGCAACGCGGAAGCTGCTGACGAGCGCCGTGACGTCGCAAATGCTTTACACAGCGCCAGTGTGGGCGGAGGCAGCGAAAGTAAAAACTTATATGCGAGGGCTAGAGGCCACGTATAGGATATGCGCCAGAATGACGTGCTCGTTCCGTTCCATCTCGGACGAAGCAGCGCTGGTCATCGCCGGGCAAATCCGTCTAGGTGAGCTGATATGGGAAAGAAAGGATATTCACGACGCCACTCATGCATACGTCGGCCGCTGAGCCAGCCTCGCTGATTTAGACGGACAGAAACAGTTCGCAGCGGTTGCTGACAGAGCAGCGGCCCACTCCGTGTCCGAGCTGAAGGTTGCCGCCAGGAGGAGCAGCTTGGAGAATTGGCAGGCAAGGTGGGACAGGTCACAAAAAGGGCGCTGGACGCACACCCTCATCCCGCGCATAGCGTGCTGGGTGGAGCGGAAGCACGGGCAGGTAGATTTCTACCTCACCCAGGCTCTGAGCGGGCATGGCTATTTCCGCAGCTATCTCAAGCGCTTCGGCCACGAGACGGAGGATTGGTGTCCAGAGTGTGGCACTGGTATAGTGGAAGACGCTCAGCACGTTCTTTTTGCGTGAAACAGGTTCGGTTTCGAGCGGCAGGAGTTGGAAGCCGCTTCAGGGACAAGAATAAGCCGAGTTTGGGAAGCGGCCGCGGTGTTCGCCTGTAGCGTGATGAGAACGCTTAGGTCCCTGGAGAGAAGGCGGAAGGAACGCGGTGGTAAGGAGAAGATAGATAGGGTGTGGAGTGTGGATGGGTGGCACCGTGTAACGAACTGTTTCTGTCCGTCTAAATCAGCGAGGCTGGCTCAGCGGCCGACGGTTCGTTGCAACAAATTTGTATGTTGCCTCACGGACACGAAAGAATGCACGGTTGGGTTTATTTACTGGCTGTGGGTACTTTATTGGTATCTTATACTTATGAGATCTTACTATAACAATGAATCGTTTCCTTATTCCTCTACGCTCTCGCGCCTCCGGCCTCTCAGGCTCCTCGCTGGTGCTGTGGCTATGCGTCCGACCTGGCTCACGCCTGATCTATGCATACAACCCACCGAGTCGCTTTTGACCGCCTTGGCGATAGCAGTCCTTTCGTCCCTCCTTGGGCACTTCGCAGACCTTGTTACCCTTGCTGGGTCGTACTGCTGCCCGTCGGTTGGGTCGCTTTTATTCTTCCTCGCTCACGCTGACTTTCCTTGTCAGTTGGTCTCCTCTACTCGCTTGTGTTCGCGCTTTTGCCTTGTTGCTCGCACTCTCCGGACTCTCCTCCTTCGCTGTTGCCGGGCTCCTCTTATACCCTCGGCTCGACGCTAGCGTCCGCACCTCTGCCTAGCAACAGCGGTAAATCCGTGCGCCGTTGGTAACTTTCCATTGGCCTCTTTGCCTGATTCCCTCACGTTCTTAACGGGACCGGGCCGGTGGCGTGATCTCATGTCCATACATGGACATGCGCTGGATCGCTGCCGGCCCGCTGCTATCGGCCTCTTCGCTTGCTCCCCCACGTTCTTAACGGGACCGGGCGGGTGGCGTGATCTCATGTCCATACATGGACATGCGCTGGACCGCTGCCGGCCCGCTCCCGCCGTTCCTAGCCTAACGTGAGCGCTGCTCCTTGCGTGCTCCTTCATTACCGGCTCTCTCCACGGGCTCGTACCGGAGGCATGATCTCACGCCCATATATGGTCATGCGTCAGACCCCTGCCACTCTAACGGCACACGGCTCCCGGCCGGCTCTCACTCTCTTGTGAATTCGCCGTGGATTCACCCCCTTAACCCTTACTTGGTTCTTTTGTGAGGAAACTCCATTCCTCACACTTCCCCCTTTCTTCACCAGAGGGAAACTCCCTTTGTTTTCCCTCCGGCCACCTTCCCATTTGAATTCAAACGTGCGCGCGGGCGCGCACTCACGCTGGTTCCGGCCTGATTCCTCCATTGCCCGATCGGTTCGCCCCCTATCGGATCGGGTCTGCCGATGTATTGCCGGAACCAGCTCCGTGCGTGATTCTCCCGATAGGGCGCGCTTGCGTGCACGATAGGTGCGCGCCTCGCGTGCCCGATAGGTGTGCCTCTGAATGTGCTGCCAGACCCTTTTCACGTGTGGCCAGATCGCTCCCCGTTTCACGTGTTGCTTCCGCTTGCGGTATCTGTTGTACCCGCTGGTCGGCCGCGTTTTCGCGTAAGTTTGTTCCTCCGTCTGCCCTCTGGGCTCTGCGTACCTCGCGCGTTACCCCCCGACTAGACCGACAGCAAGCTGCCATGCCCCGGTAAGTTGTAATTCATTTCTTTATTTCATTTTTTTTATTTCATTCATAACTCCTCTTTTATACCTTCATACCTCGACGGACACCTCGACCTGGTTTGCCGACGCCGACACCCGGTACCGCACCCCGCGCACCCGCACCAAACGCTTTACGCGTCGGCCGATCCGGCGTGTGCCCTCGACTGCCCGAGCCACTGCCTCCGGCCATTCTCCGACGTCCACATGTCGCCAGCGGACATTCTCCCCCGTCGGCTCCTCCATCGACTGCTGCCTCTGCAGCTGGGGCCGTGCGACCTCAGCCCTGGGATCTGGGCACGACGATTGCCGCACTAGGACAGGCCTAGCCTGGGTTTTCGCAGGTGAGGGCCACACCCACGGACCGCGCTCCCACCTCTCACCTTCCGTGTTCACTGCCGGTACCTCCGTCGTCGTTGCTGGCGCTGCCGGTACCTCTGCCGCCGTCGCTGGCGCAGCCGGTTCCTCCGTCGCCGTCGCTGCCGCTGCCGGTACCTCCGTCGCCGTCGCCGCCGCCTCTTTCGTCGCTGCCGCTGTCGGTGCCTCTGTTGCCGTCGCAGCCGGTGCCTTCGCTGCTGTCGCTGCCGCTGCCGGCTCCCGTGCCTTCGACGCCGACTCCTCTGCCGTCCTGTCCTCGGCCTGCCTCCGGTGCTGCCGTGGATCGCGCGCGTTGCTTCGCGGGGCCGGTTCCTCCTCCCATACCTTCCGGTCTTCCTGCGCCTCCGATGGTGCGGGTCCCGACGCCCACGTTATGTGGATGGTTTGGTGGTGCCATATCAGGCCGTTTCTCACCGCCGTGTGCACGTTCTGTGACACAAATGGCCCGCACACCGCGTTCTCTGGACCACCCCACCGGCACTGCTGTGCCTCTTCCTGTGGCAGCTCCCTCGGTGCCTCCTCCTGGCGTGGCGACGACTGTCGTGGTGGTGATGGTGATTTTGGTGGCGGCGACCACGGGGGCGTTGGCTGCTGCGTGTCTTGTGGCTGCGGCGGTGGCTCGGGATGCCGGCGTTCCCATAAGGGCGCCTCCTCCCCCTGTTGTGGTTGTTGCTGGCCCGCCGGTCCGTCACACAGGCCCGTCTTCACCTTGAGGAACCTCGGAGGAGGCGGAGCCTCCTCCTCGTGGCTCTCGTAAACTCCGGCTTCCTGCCGCGCGGCCTCCATCTGCCTCTGCATGGCGGCCTGTGCTTCCCGCATCATGGCCCTGTTCAGCGCCGCCTCTCTTTGCGCCTTTTCCGCTGCCTTCCTTCGGGCCTCCTCCTCGCGTCGCCGCTCTTCTTCGCGTCGTCGCTCCTCCTCGCGTCGCCGCCCCTCTTCGCGTCGCGCCTCTGCTGTTGCCCGCCGGTTGCGCTGATTCTCCACATGGCTTTCCCGCATGGCTTCGGCTGGTGGCCGCGCTGTTGGCGTCGCTGTCGGCTGCGCTGCTGGCGTCGCCGGCGGCTGTGCTGCAGGCGTCGCTGGCGGCTGTGCTGCTCGCGGCGCGGTCGGCTGTGCTGCTGGCGGCGCGGTCGGCTGTGCTGCTGGCGGCGCGGTCGGCTGTGCTGAGGCCTGCGCTCTTCGTCGCAGCGGCACCTCTGCCGTCCATTTCTGCTGCGCTGTCGTTGGCCTTGCCGACGGCTGCGATGGCGTCGCTGGCGACATGGTTGTCACCCCCAGCTGCGGCTCCCGCGGCCCTGCAGCTTCGCGCTTCCGCTCACGCAAATAGCGTTCCGCCGATCGGATGGCGATGCCGAGAAATGCCGCGTCGCGTCGCAGCTCCTGCTCCCGTGCCCGCTTCTCCTCGTCGTTAAGCTGCATCATCCTGAGATCGGCTATCCTGGGAGCCGGCTCAACAGAGACCACCACCACGTCACTGTCTTCGCTGTCCTCCTCCGTCGCTCCTGGCGACACTTCCGGCTCCCGTCTGCTTCGGGGAGACGCCCACGAGGACCACTCGCTCCTTGGGGATGCCACGGGGCTTTCCAATGGGGATGCCATGAGTTCCAGCTCTGGAGTCTCGCTCCGCCGATCCCATCGGTCACCTCGCGAGGGCTCCGCCCGTCGCTGGCGATGGATCTCGGGATTGCGGCTCCCCACACTTTCGGCCTGTTCTTCCAAGTACTTTTTCAACATGGCGTCCATTTTTTTTTTTTTGACTCGTCTCGTGTTTGCGTCGATGTCTATATGCCTCTGGCTTGCGACTGACCGACATCTCCAGCCTCTGCTGCCGTCGAGCCCTTGCTGTCTTTCCCGTCGTTCCGTCGTACGGTAGTTGGGCATTCCTACTCCCACTCTCTCGGAGGTCTCTGCCTCTCAGCACTGGGGCTCTTCGCCGCGTTAACCCTTCCGAGGCTTTAGGGTCTGCTCGCACCCAATCATACCTGATCCCACTCCCTTTTGTTTGTAGAAATTTTATATATATATTCGGTTTTATATTTCTTTTCCTTCCTTAGGCTTTGACGCCCGGCTTCCCCTCCTCCCGAGCTGATCGAATCCCCCCTTCGGCCCATGTGAGTACTGTGAATTTGCGCTATCCTTCAATGATGTTGGGTTATTTTCCAGCCCATCCTGCATCCTTGGTCCGCGATGCCAATCGTCATAAATGCCCGTGACTAACAGGTCCTCCAACCTTTCGCCCGGCTGCATCATGACGATCGGCCCTGGCTTGTCACCTCATCGCCGCCTTCGGTTTGTCCTTTGGCGTGACCTCTGCCCCATGCAGCTGCTCCGGACCCGAGGATCATCCGACCACTCGCCCGTAAGCAACGCGTGGGTAGTGCCTTCTGCCCGGCCAAACCCGACGGTTGTAGGAATCCTGGTCCCCAGGACTAGGATTATCCTTCACACTTCACTGGTGCCCCGAGGGTATCTCTCCGCCCGGGTCTCGGTCAACCGAACGCCTTGGGCTTCGGGTATGTTGCTCCTACCAGTTTTTCCCTTTTTCTATCCTTCCAATTTTCTTCCAGATTCGGACTTCCGTCGTCTGTACGTGCCGCCTCCCTCCAGACTCTTATTTACACGGGTCGGTGTCGGCTCTCGATTGCGTCCTGCGCCACCCAATTCAGAGCCTCTGCCCACACTCACCCCCTCTTAGCCTTAAGTTGTTCTTACTCATCCTTTTTTTTTTTTTTTTTTTTTTATTTACTGGCTCCATGGAGCCATGAGGAATGGAGTTTCCTCACAAAAGAACCAAGTAAGGGTTAAGGGGGTGAATCCACGGCGAATTCACAAGAGAGTGAGAGCCGGCCGGGAGCCGGGTGCCGTTAGAGTGGCAGGGGTCTGACGCATGACCATATATGGGCGTGAGATCATGCCTCCGGTACGAGCCCGTGGAGAGAGCCGGTAATGAAGGAGCACGCAAGGAGCAGCGCTCACGTTAGGCTAGGAACGGCGGGAGCGGGCCGGCAGCGATCCAGCGCATGTCCATGTATGGACGTGAGATCACGCCACCGCCCGGTCCCGTTAAGAACGTGAGGGAATCAGGCAAAGAGGCCAATGGAAAGTTACCAGCGGCGCACGGATTTACCGCTGTTGCTAGGCAGAGGCGTGGACGCTAGCGTCGAGCCGAGGGTATAAGAGGAGCCCGGCAACAGCGAAGGAGGAGAGTCCGGAGAGTGCGAGCAACAAGGCAAAAGCGCGAACACAAGCGAGTAGAGGAGACCAACTGACAAGGAAAGTCAGCGTGAGCGAGGAAGAATAAAAGCGACCCAACCGACGGGCAGCAGTACGACCCAGAAAGGGTAACAAGGTCTGCGAAGTGCCCAAGAAGGTACGACAGGACTGCTATCGCCAAGGCGGTCAAAAGCGACTCGGTGGGTGCGGAGTTGTGTGCATAGATCAGGCGTGAGCCAGGTCGGACGCATAGCCACAGCACCAGCGAGGAGCCTGAGAGGCCGGAGGCGCGAGAGCGTAGAGGAATAAGGAAACGATTCATTGTTATAGTAAGATCTCATAAGTATAAGATACCAATAAAGTACCCACAGCCAGTAAATAAACCCAACCGTGCATTCTTTCGTGTCCGTGAGGCAACATACAAATTTGTTGCAACGAACCGTCGGCCGCTGAGCCAGCCTCGCTGATTTTTAAACGGACAGAAACAGTTCGTTACAACTGGCGCCCAACGTGGGGCCTGACGACAAGTAAAGAAAGGAGTGCATTGGGAAGGGCGGTACTGAGCGAGGTATCTATACACAATGAGGAGCCGACAATGGATCCATTCCAAGGGGAAGGAAGAACTGGTCCGGTGTGCCCTAGAGTTTGGGCTGGAACTGGAAGGCACCGTGTCCGAAATGCGGAAGCAGTTTAAGGACTGGGTGGAGAAGCACGAGGCGGATCCAGAGTGCGCAGACCTATTGGAGGCCTGGGAGCTCCGGGCAGGTAGAGCTTCACCCCTGCCAGCGGAGGATAGGCCCGACGCGTACGAGCGCCTGCCGTTGCCGGGAGGGGCGGGCGCGTCATCGGTGTGGAAAATGCCGGCGGAGGACCTCATAGCAAGCCTGGCGATACCAGACAGGAGCCGCTCCCCGAGGCCGTCCGTCAGTAGGCCACGGCCAAAGAGTGCGGATCCAGCGGAAACCCGAAACACCGCGACGCGAGAACCATCGAGAAGCCGCAACGAAGAGGGGCGGGAAGTTCCCGAGGCGCACGCCGGGAGGCAGTCTCGCATACTATACGCGAATGTAGCCAAGCAGGTAAGGGAATGGTCGTTCCGTTTCGATGGGACGGCGAAGCCCCTGGAGTTTCTGGAGCAGGTCGAATGGTCGGCTAATATGTACGGGCTTGACGTGAATCTGATTCCCAGAGCGATGCCAGAGTTGCTGAAGGGCCAGGCGTTGATGTGGTTCATCGCCAATAACCGGCAGTGGCAAACATGGGAAGCCTTCGCAACAAGCTTCCAGGCCTACTTCTTGCCGAGGGGGTACTTCGAGAAGTTGCTCCAAGAGGTACGGCAAAGGAAGCAGAAATGGGGAGAGCCATTCAAAAACTACATGGTGGACATGCAGACCCTCATGAGACCCCTCAAATATACTCCTGAGGAGCAGATGGAGCTCATCCGCGAGAACAGCATGCCAGATCTGCGTATATTCATCAGTCCACATAGGTGCAAGGACCTGGACCACATGATGATGCTAGCGGATGAGTTCGAGGCACTGGAGAGGGATCGCGTAGAGTTCCAGAAGGAGAGTCCAGCGGGAAGAGCGAAGGCGGCAAATCCCTTTTCAAAGTCGGCCGCGACTGAAGTGTGCCGGAGGTGCAAGGACGAGCCGGCAGCCGTAGCTGGACAAACAAAAGCGAAAGTGACGGCACCAGCGACGGAAGACCAGACACATTCCAATATAGAGGGGGGATACGTTAAGAATCCCGCCCAAGCATGCCGACGATGCGGAAGCGACGAGCACTGGTCACAGGCATGTCAAGGGCGACCGTTGACGTTCTGCTGGAGGTGTGGAAAGGTCGGCGTCACGACATGGCAGTGCTGCAAAAAGTCGGGAAACGCCCCGCGACCCAAGCCGAGGAGGGCCGTGCCGGGGTCGCAGGCTGCAGCCCCCGAAACCTAATCGGTGAACTCACCGTGGAGGATGTGCAGGGAGGAAATGGAAGGCCACGGTCGACACAGGGGCCACTAGCAGTTTTGTCAGCTGTGAGCTGGCGGAACAGCTGCGAGGGGAGGGGCGCGAGGAGAAAACCGACAAGCAGGTGCGTTTGGCCGATGGACGCCGTCGAACCATCGATACGAAGATCGAAGTGGAACTGGCGTTCGGAGACAAAGTGGTCTCAATGGCGCTTCTGGTGCTGCCAGGAGTCATCGATGCGCTGGTACTAGGATGGGATTTCTTTGCCGCAGTCGGAGCAGAGGTGTCCTGTGCGGGGCACAGGGTCGTGATCCCTGCGAGAGGCTGACGGAAAGGGCGGTTGGAAGAAAGGCTGTCAGTGGCAGTATTGGAGGCCAATGAGGAGTCCCCGGAACGAGTGGCTGATGAAGAGTTCGAGGCCGAGGATCCCACGGAAGGCGGGCGCACCGACAGTGCAGAGGAAGGCCCGTTCGAAGAATTTCTGGCCAAGGAATTGGAGGAATTTAAGAGGATGAAAGGGGTATCGAATGTGGCGGTGCATACGATCACCATGAACGATGCGATACCGGTCAAGCAGCGGTACTACCCTAAGAACCCAAAGATGCAGGCGGAGATCAACTAAAAGGTAGACAAGCTGCTGGAAATGGGGTGTATCGAGCCATCGAAGAGCCCTTATAGTTCCCCCATCGTAATGGTTAAAAAAGAAAACTGGCCAATGGAAGTTGTGCGTGGACTTCCGACAAATCGATGCAAAGTCGATCAAGGACGCATACCCAATGCCGCGGATTGACTACATCTTAGACCAGCTGAGGGAAGCGCGGTTCATCAGTAGCTTGGATTTGAAAGACGGGTACTGGCAAATACCCCTGGAAAAGGATAGCCGGAAGTTCACAGCCTTCACGGTGCCAGGCAAGGGATTGTTCCAATGGAAAGTTATGCCGTTCGGGCTACATTCGGCCTCGGCCACGTTTCAGAGGGCGTTGGACCAGGTTATTGGTCCGGAAATGATGCCGCATGCTTTCGCATACCAAGACGATATCATCGTTATAGGCCGAACGAAAGAGGAGCACCAACGTAATCTTAAGGAGGTTTTCCGACGCTTAAAAGGGGCCAACTTGAGGTTGAATGTGGAAAAATGCCAGTTCGGCCGAAGGGAGCTGCGGTACCTGGGTCATTTGGTGACGGGAGAAGGCATATGCACTGATCCGGAAAAGGTGGCCGCCATTGCAGAGTTGAAGCCACCGGCGAATGTGAAGGAGCTTCGCCAGTATCTGGGCGTCGCCTCTTAGTATCGACGTTTCGTGCCAGGGTTCGCCACCATGGTGCAGCCGCTCAGCACATTGCTGAAGAAAAAGGTGAAGTGGGAATGGGCATCAGAGCAACAACAGGCGTTTGAGTCCGTGAAGGGTCGGCTGGTAGCCGATCCGGTACTAACCTGCCCGGATTTCTCGAAGAAGTTTGTGCTGCAGACGGACGCCAGCGACTTCTCACCCAAGAAACGGAGAAGGGCGAAAGGGTGATCTCATACGCAAGCCGGACGCTGAACAGTGCGGAGAAGAATTACTCGGCTACAGAGAAGGAATGCCTGGCGATTGTGTGGGCCATCAGGAAGCTCAAACCCTATTTGGAAGGGTATCGCTTCAAGTTAGTCACCGACCACATGGCATTGAAATGGCTCAACAGCATAGAGAGCCCGACGGGGGAGAATCGCGAGATGGGCGCTGGAGTTACAGCAATACGACTTCGAAATAGCGTATAGGAAGGGGCAGCAGAACGTGGTGGCTGACGCGCTATCTCGACAGCCCATGGAAGAGCGATGTATGCGAGCGGAGGACGTTGGACAGGAGCCCGAAGAACAATGCGCGTGGATAGAAAAGGTCAAGGAGAAGATGAGAATGGAGCCGTCCAAGTTCCCAGATTATGTGGAGGAGGCAGGCGGGGTGTACCGGCATATACCGCACCGGGCCGGCGACGAAGAAGTCGTGGCATGGAAGCTTTGCGTGCCGAAGGACCGAAGGGAGAGGGTCATGCGGGAGAAGCTGCCAGGTACTACTGGCCGGGGATGCACCGAGACGTGAGGATGTATGTCAGGAAATGTGACACCTGCATGCGGTTCAAGCCAAGTCAGGCACAGGCGGCCGGGAAGATGCTGACACAAATACCAGAGGAACCCTGGGCGACGGTGTGCGCGGATTTTGTGGGACCATTGCCCAGATCAAAACATGGGAACGCCATGCTGTTGGTGCTGGTGGACCGGTTTTCAAAATGGACCGAGCTGGTGCCAATGAGAAAGGCCACGGCAGAAGTCCTGATAAAGGCTTTCAGGGAACGAATATTGGCCCGGTTCGGCGTACCCAAGGTGATGATCACCGACAATGGAGTACAGTTCACCAGTCGGGCCTTTAAGAAGTTTCTGGATCAGATGGGAGTTCGACACCAGTTTACGGCACCGTACACGCCGCAAGAGAACCCAACGGAACGAACCAACAGAACGGTGAAAACCATGATCGCGCAGTTCACCGAAGGAGACCAGAGATGCTGGGACGAGAAGTGGCCCGAGTTAATGCTGGCCGTGAACTCTGGGGTCACGGAGTCCACTGGATTCGCACCAGCATTCATAGTGCATGGGAGAGAGCCCAGGCTGCCGAAGGCTTTGTACGATGAGGAAACACTCGGCACGGGTCAGGAGACAAACACTCCGGGCGAACACGCGGTAAAACTCAAGGAACTTTTTCAGCTGGTGAGGCGGAATTTGGAAAGAGCAGCCCAGGATCAGGCAAGATATTATAACTTGCGGAAAAGAGCTTGGAAGCTCAAGGTCGGAGAACAGGTGTGGGTTAAACAGCACCACCTGTCGAACGCAGCCGAGGGGTTCGCCGCAAAATTGGCCCCAAGGTATGCCGGTCCCTACCAGATCACTGATTTCGTGTCACCGGTGATATGTAAGCTGCGGAGAGACAGCGATAAGCATACACGGACGGCACACATTGGAGACCTAAAGCCACAGGCAAACGATGAAGGAAAATAAGGAAGCAGAGATGGCCAGGGATAAAGGAAGCGGATGAGTAAGAACAACTTAAGGCTAAGAGGGGGTGAGTGTGGGCAGAGGCTCTGAATTGGGTGGCGCAGGACGCAATCGAGAGCCGACACCGACCCGTGTAAATAAGAGTCTGGAGGGAGGCGGCACGTACAGACGACGGAAGTCCGAATCTGGAAGAAAATTGGAAGGATAGAAAAAGGGAAAAACTGGTAGGAGCAACATACCCGAAGCCCAAGGCGTTCGGTTGACCGAGACCCGGGCGGAGAGATACCCTCGGGGCACCAGTGAAGTGTGAAGGATAATCCTAGTCCTGGGGACCAGGATTCCTACAACCGTCGGGTTTGGCCGGGCAGAAGGCACTACCCACGCGTTGCTTACGGGCGAGTGGTCGGATGATCCTCGGGTCCGGAGCAGCTGCATGGGGCAGAGGTCACGCCAAAGGACAAACCGAAGGCGGCGATGAGGTGACAAGCCGGGGCCGATCGTCATGATGCAGCCGGGCGAAAGGTTGGAGGACCTGTTAGTCACGGGCATTTATGACGATTGGCATCGCGGACCAAGGATGCAGGATGGGCTGGAAAATAACCCAACATCATTGAAGGATAGCGCAAATTCACAGTACTCACATGGGCCGAAGGGGGGATTCGATCAGCTCGGGAGGAGGGGAAGCCGGGCGTCAAAGCCTAAGGAAGGAAAAGAAATATAAAACCGAATATATATATAAAATTTCTACAAACAAAAGGGAGTGGGATCAGGTATGATTGGGTGCGAGCAGACCCTAAAGCCTCGGAAGGGTTAACGCGGCGAAGAGCCCCAGTGCTGAGAGGCAGAGACCTCCGAGAGAGTGGGAGTAGGAATGCCCAACTACCGTACGACGGAACGACGGGAAAGACAGCAAGGGCTCGACGGCAGCAGAGGCTGGAGATGTCGGTCAGTCGCAAGCCAGAGGCATATAGACATCGACGCAAACACGAGACGAGTCAGGATAAAAAAAAATGGACGCCATGTTGAAAAATTACTTGGAGGAACAGGCCGAAAGTGTGGGGAGCCGCAATCCCGAGATCCATCGCCAGCGACGGGCGGAGCCCTCGCGAGGTGACCGATGTGATCGGCGGAGCGAGACTCCAGAGCTGAAGCTTATGGCATCCCCATTTGAAAGCCCCATGGCATCCCCAACGAGCGAGTGGTCCTCGTGGGCGTTTCCTCGAAGCAGACGGGAGCCGGAAGTGTCGCCAGGAGGGACGGAGGAGGAGGACAGCGAAGACAGCGCCGTGGTGGTGGTCTCCGTCGAGCCGGCTCCAAGGAGAGCCGAGCTCAGGAGAATGCAGCTCAACGACGAGGAGAAGCGGGCACGGGAGCAGGAGCTGCGACGCGACGCAGCGTTCCTCGGCATCACCATCCGATCGGCGGAACGCTATTTGCGTGAGCGGAAGCGCGAAGCTGCAGGGCAACGGGAGCCGCAGCAGCCTATGACAACCATGCCGCCAGCGACGCCATCGCAGCCGACGGCAAGGCCAACAGCTGCGCAGCAGAGACGGACGGCAGAGGTACCGCTGCAACGGAGAGCGCAGGCCTCAGCGACGCGAAGAGGGGCGGAGACGCGAGGAGGAGCGACGACGCGAGGAAGAGCGGCGACGCGAGGAGGAGGCCCGAAGGAAGGCAGCGGAGAAGGCGCAAAGGGAGGCGGCGCTGAACAAGGCCATAATGCGGGAAGCACAGGCCGCCCTGCAGCGGCAGATGGAAGCCGTGCGGCATGAAGCCGAAGCTCACGAGAGGAACGAGGAGGAGGCTCCGTCTCCACCGAGGTTCCTCATGGTGAAGACGGGTCTGTTTGACGGACCGGCGGGGCAGCAGCAACCACAACAGGGTGAGGAAGCACCCTTATGGGAACGCCGGCATCCCGAGCCACCGCCGCAGCCACAGAGCACGCAACAGCCAGCCCCCGCGGTCACCGCCACCAAAATCACCACCACCGAACTCACCGCCACAACAGTCGTCGCCACGACAGGAGGAAGCACCGAAGGAGCCGCCAGAGGAAGAGGCACAGCAGCCCCAGTGGGGTGGTCCGGAGAACGCGGTGTGCGGGCCATTTGTGTCGCAAAACGTTCACAAGGCGGTAAGGAATGGCATGATATGGCACCACCAAACTATACACATAACGTGGGCGTCGGGACCCGCACCATCGGAGGCGCAGGAAGACCGGAAGGTATGGGAGGAGGAACGAGCCCCGGGAAGCAACGGGCGTGATCCTCGGCAGCACCGGAGGCAGGCAGAGGACAGGACGGCTCTGCCGTCGGCGTCGAAGGCGCGGGAGCCAGCGACAGCGGCGGCAGGAACCCACGCAGCAGCGAAGGCACCGGATGCGACGGCGACAGAGCCAGCGACAGAGGCACCGACAGCGGCAGCGACGGAAGAGGCGGCAGCGACGGCGACAGAGGAACCG
Source organism: Drosophila ambigua (assembly GCA_018150905.1). NCBI lineage: Eukaryota > Metazoa > Arthropoda > Insecta > Diptera > Drosophilidae > Drosophila > Drosophila ambigua. The sequence goes on from JAECWS010000099.1 coordinate 933,332, forward strand.
GCAGCGCCAGCGACGACGACGGAGGACCCGGCAGCGCCGGCGACGGCGGAACCGGCTTACGCCGACGCGTAAAGCGTTTAGTGAGGGTGCGCGGGGTGCGGTACCGGGTGTCGGCGTCGGCAAACCAGGTCGAGGTGTCCGTCGAGGTATGAAAGAAAAAAAAAGGGGAGTTGTGAATGAATAGAAAAAAAAAACGAAATAAAGAATATGAATTACAACTTCCCGGGGCATGGCAGCTTGATTTCGGTCTAGTCGGGGGGTCACGCGCGAGGTACGCAGAGCCCACGAGGGCAGGCAGATGAACAAACTTACGCGAAAACGCGGCCGACCAGCGTATACAATAGATACCGCAAGCGGAAGCAACACGTGAAAAGGGGAGCGATCCGGCCACACGTAAAAAGGGTCTGGCAGCACGATCAGAGTGCACCTATCGTGCACGCGAGGCGCGCACCTATCGGGAGAATCTTGCACGGAGCTGGTTCCGGCACTACATCGGCAGACCCGATCCGATAGGGGGCGAACCGATCGGGCAATGGAGGAATCAGTCCGGAACCAGCGTGAGTGCGCGCCCGCGCGCAGGTGGCCGGAGGGAAAACGAAGGGAGTTTCCCTCTGGTAAAGAAAGGGGGAAGTGTGAGGAATGGAGTTTCCTCACAAGGGAACCAAGTAAGGGTTAAGGGGAGAATTCACGGCGAATTCACAATGGAGTGAGAGCCGGCCGGGAGCCGGGTGCCGTTAGAGTGGCAGGGGTCCGACGCATGACCATATATGGGCATGAGATCATGCCTCCGGTACGAGCCCGTGGAGAGAGTCGGTAATGGCGGAGCACGCAAGGAGCGGCGCTCACGTCAGGCTAGGAACGGCGGGAGCGGGCCGGCAGCGGTCCAGCGCATGTCCATGTATGGACATGAGATCACGCCACCGGCCCGGTCCCGTTAAGAACGTGAGGGAATCAAGCAAAGGACGCATAGCCACAGCACCAGCGAGGAGCCTGAGAGGCCGGTGGCGCGAGAGCGTAGAGGAATAAGGAAACGATTCATTGTTATAGTAAGATCCCATAAGTATAAGATACCAATAAAGTACCCACAGCCAGTAAATAAACCCACCCGTGCATTCTTTCGTGTCTTTGAGGCAACATACAAATTTGTTGCAACGAACCGTCGGCCGCTGAGCCAGCCTCGCTGATTTAGACGGACAAAAACAGTTCGTTACAGTATATGCATAAGAAATTCAGAAGATATAATTCATATTGAATGTTGGTTAGCAAACTGCCACCCAGGTTTTGTGGTGAGAAAACGAGGTTATCGAAGAAGAGAAATTCAGGGGCATCATGCAGCCAACGATTAGACACGACCTCTCAGTACACCTTACGGAAATAATATTTGTTTTCAGCATCCGTCGGAAGATCGATCTTTCGTCGTTGGAAAAATTTGATGTGAGTGAGTAAATATCCCTAAACCGAGCAAGTGGTGTGTTATAATCAGTTCGATCTATAAGTTGCATTATGACCTTGTTCCTTATTCAATTCATTACATTCACTTGATTTTTTTTCATTATCACTACCCTTATATTCGTAGAATAAGATATCATTATTTTATCATCGCCATGGATGGCTTTAAATCATATTAAGAGCAAAATGAATAATAGATAAAGAAACCCAATGAACTCAATGTCAGCTGACGCGTATTAGTAAGAGGTCAAAAGGGGTCATCGGAAGCGGAACGCTTTCAGGATGATGGCCAAAGGTAGGGCGGGTTTAGCTCATACGTAACATCAGTGGGCCAACACCGATTCTCCTAATGTCCCTTCTTACCTGTTCTTTTTCTAATACTGTCCTGAACCAACAGAGACACTTCTCTCCTTCTCTCTTTCTCTCTTCTCCACTTTCTCTCCTTCTCTCTTCTCCACTTCATCTCCTCTCTCTCTCTCTTCTCTACCTCTTCTTCTCCACTCTCTCTTTTCTCTATTATTTTCGTCAAATCTACCGTAAATTTCTAGATACAGTCGCAGCACGCTTAATTCTGGAGATATTATTAATAACAGAAGTAACGAGACTGGACCGATTTAAGGGAGCAACAACTACACCCCCAAAGCTGACGAGCTAGAGCCGGAAAGTTATTAGCGTGCCCAGCTCTCTTGAATCGAAACGCCGTGGTATTTTTGCCGTCTCGTTGCACGTTACATCACTTTTCGTTGTAGTTATTTGATTTTGTATTATAGTAGTTTTTATTGTATTTTAATTTGTGCTGTGTGCTTTTTCCTTTCTTCCAGCCGCACATGTGCTTTTCCATGGTACAAATGTAAATGTATGAATGCCATTACCTTGTCCACTCTCCCCATGGAACTTTTGACAGCTCGCCACAGCCACAGACTATATCGATATTTCGATATATTTTAACCCTCTTCAAGACCCCATTTTATTTGCATGCTTATTTATTTTAATTTATGTATTTGTCTATTTATTGAACAGGTGTCAGCCGTGCCACTTGCTTGTAGTTTATTGTCCAATATTCGCCACTACACTTTAAAAAATATCCGCCACTCCACTTATTGGATAGCATCCGTTATCCTCTCTCTCTTGTGCTCCCTCTCTCGGTTGGATGACCGTCGTTTTTATACCCGTACTCAAAAAAGAGTTAAGGGGTATATTAGATTTGTGGTAAAAGTGGATGTGTGCAACGCAGAGAAGGAAACGTTTCCGACCCCATAAAGTATATATATTCTTGATCAGCATCAATAGCCGAGTCGATTAAGCCATGTCCGTCTGTCCGTCCGTCTGTCCGTCTGTCCGTCTTCATGAGCGCCTGGATCTCAGAGACTATAAGAGCTAGGGAAACCAAATTTGGTTTCCAGACTCATGTGATATCACACTGCTACAAGTGTATTTCAAAATTTCGCCCCGCCCCCTTCCGCCACCACAAAGGACGAAAATCTGTGGCAGGCACAATTTTAAAGATACGATAAAACTAAAAACGCAGTATCGTAAAGAATGACCATATCTACCAGGTTGCCGAGTCTGAATCAGATCGGATCATAATTATAGCCAGAATTAAGAAATTAATTTTCTGTTGGTTCCCCCGCCTCCTCCTGCAAGAGAAACGTTACTCTATCTCCTTCTCGCTCGCACACTCTGCTGCGTTCAGTGCGCGAGCAACCCCTAGCGAAAGAGATGTAGAATATGAATGGTACATCTATAATCTACATGTTAGATGTAAAATATACATTGTAGATGTAGATGTAGATAACAGATGTAGCAAAAAATGTAAAATGTAAAATTTTTTTTTTCTTTAATTATAAAAAATCATGCTCAAAAATGTATATACTGACTGAGTACGGGTATAAGTAGAGTCGCGTCCCCAGAAGCGACTCACACGTTCCTTCTCGTTTCCTATTCGTATTGGGCCCTTCGGCTTCCCTTAGGTAATTGGATTCTTGGGGGTCGCTTGATCGTGGCCGAGTGTTTCGCCATCAGTCATTGAGAGTTTTTGATCATAGACGGTCGAGTGGCGTGGGTCGTTGTCTCGTTTTTCTCCCAGTCGGACGTTTTTGTAACGCAGTGTGTTGCGCGCGCGCACTCTAATCCTCCAATCTCCAATTTAAATTAAATCCATAGCCAATAGTTTTTGGCTATTGCTTCACAATTCGGTGTCTGCCCTGTTTTTGTTCCTTCTGCTAGATGCTAAACCACCCGACGCCGACGCACTTATGCTGACGACACAGCCATAATGTCCAGTGGCTGCACCCAGCGCACAGTGGGCGGAAATGCCGTTTTTTTGGCATTAACCTCCACGGTAAAGCTAGAATGTTGAAACTTGGCATATTGGCTGTTCATACTATTGGTCAATTTCGAATTAATTTTCTGACCGATGCGACCACGCCTTCTCCTCCTCCAACATTTAAAAAATGCATTAAAATTAAGTTTTTTAAATTTTTTATGTAAAAATAGTTATAATTACTTTAATAATAATAATAATTTAATAATTACTTTAATAACCAACAAAAACACTTTTAAATACAAAAAGATCGTCAATAAATTAACATTTAATTTTATGCATCTTCCAACTCTAGTTCAAAATCCAAATGTCGGTTTTGGTTCCTCCAGATTATTCGTCCATGTTCATCGATCATTTGAAGTGGGATTATTGTCGTGACGAACAAAGATTGGTCCAGGCTTTGTGGTTCTGCTTCATTAAACCCTTGCTTGAATATACTTTGCCCAGTAGAACCGTCAGATCCGTAGCTTACTAATAGCGTTATTTTACTTATATCCGAGAATTGTTCGAAAACTGGTCTTTGAAGTAATATTATTCGAGATGCGGTGTGGTCCAGTAAGTTCTGCAAAGGAACTTCAGCAATAGTTTCTGATATACTCATATTCTGAGGTCTGCACTGTTTTTTAGCTTCCTTCACCTTCTCATAGCTTGAAAATATGTTGGAATTCTTTTCAATACAAATTGCTCGTATGTTTTTGTATTGTTGTTTGGAAAACGAATTTTCAATAATAAGGGCTAAGGCGCCATCAGCTGATAACATAATGGGAATTTTATGTGAAAGTTGTTCCCTTAGCTTTGATTTGTTAGCAGTCTTTAAGGTTTCATTAAGAATATGTGACGTGTCTTTATCCCGAGATTTCTTAGCAGACATGGCAGCTGCGTGAATAAGGAGAGCTGTTGACTTTTCTTTAGAAAGCTCCGAAGCCAATTTTCCGATCCTCCTTCATAGGCTAGAAACGGCCGTCCACCTTTATCCTTGTCCCTTTTAATGGAAAATGATATTTCTGATGCGAGCCAGCTCTCATTTGTTTGTTTAAATCGCTCAACATGTCTGTTTGCTTTATTCAACATCTTTTTAGTTTGGGCAATGAAGTTTTTTATTTTTATTTTGATGTCATTTAGAGCAGTCTCTGGAAGAGAATCATCATTTATTTGTTGGCACATCCAGTTAAAGGTAGCGCTTATGCTGCGCCCATTGCTCAACCAAATTTCCAGCAAATCGCCTCGACGAATATTGACCTTGTCTGCATACATGAAAATAATTCGAAATTGCGCAAATATGCGCTTAAGTTGTTAACACTATTTAAATATATATATACTGTTATATGTTAGCAACATTTTCACCATCCATTGAAATGTATTCACATACACACTAACACTACCTCACCCGAATGTATGTATGCTCAGAGAGCGCTTGAGAGAGTAATAAAGTCAGTTCGATTTTAATTCTCACCCTGAACACCACGTTTTCTCCATACCGAAACACAACATTTTGGCGACGAGGATAAAACAACAACAATGGATAGAAATTCCACAGACATAAGTGCATTGTTGGCTCAACAGCAACAATTCACAGAAAAGTTAATGCAACAGCAACAACAATGGATGGTAGCCATGCTCGCACAAAACAATGGTGTTAATAGATCAGCAGAATTAACAGCTTGTCCGCCGTTCCCAAGTTTTAATAAGGATCAACAAAATTGGGAGACGTATTTACAACAAATTTCGCAGCATATCGCCGCGTATTCCGTTACCTCCGTCGAGAAACAAAAAGCATATCTTCTATCGTGGGTAGGCTCAAAAGTTTTTGAACTGTTTGGTATCTGTTTGGTAGCGAACATTTGGACCAGCAGTCATATACACAAATCACAGACAAATTATCGGAGCACTTCAAACAGAAGCGTCACATTGTTGCTGCTCGATATGAATTTTGTAAACGTCAGATGCGGGACTCACAATCACATAAGGAATGGGTAGCTGATCTACGTGGTATAGCTCGTGAGTGTCAGTTTGCTTGCAACGCCAATGGGTGTACATACAATTATGTTGACGAAATGATACGCGATCAATTAATTGTACACACGCCATTCGAAGCCATACGCACAGCCGCTTTGCAAAAGCTTCAGCCTTCCCTCGCTGACGTACTCGCAATTGCCGAAACGTACGAGGGAACAACGAAAACAGTCGCGGTCATAAAGGAGAGAGAGAACAAAGCACTGGACATGAACGCTGTACACACACATAAGCAACATCAACAGAAACGAAGTGGTATGGAAACAAAAGAAGGCAAGAACAAATCTTGCTCCGGTGGTGGAAACACGCACACTCGTGAAAATTGTAAATTTCGCGAGGCTACTTGCCATAAATGTGGAAGAAAGGGACACATAGCTATCGTTTGCATGTCAAAGCAGTGCAAAGATATGAAAGAAAAAACCTGGAAAGAGAATGATCACCAAAAATACCAAAACAAAGCAAAACATACAGTATCAGTTCAAACAATTCACATCGTGTCAAACCTGGCGCAGTTGGATGGAAATAAAAATTTAATCGACCTGCAAATCTTCAACGAAATCATTTCTTTCCAAATGGATTCTGGCGCAACTGTGTCTGTTATGAATTTGAAAACTTACAAACAACTCAAAAGTCCAAAGCTGCGGAAGTGTGATCGCATTTTGCATGCGTTTGGCCAACAACAAATCCCCGTGCTGGGTGAATTGTACACTGTGGCAAAGTGTGGCAATAAATTGGCAAATGTTGTCATAATCGTGACAAATGTAGAAAACTCAAACAATCTGTTCGGAATGGATTTGTTTCAGACATTTGCTCAAATGGAAAAGTTCAAGGAGGAAGTTAAGCGTCTCACAGATGCCGGTATTTGGAAAGCAGTCAAATTCAGCAACTGGGCATCACCAATAGTACTAGCACCCAAGCCAGGTGGAGCACTACGGATCTGTGGCGGATGGATCTCAGCTATAACAGTTGAGCAGCACCTTGCCCGCCTCGAACAAGTTTTACGCATTCTACGAGAGAATGGCATTAAATGTAAGAGGGAGAAGTGTTTCTTCTTGAGAGACGAAATTGAGTATCTCGGAAGAAGAGTAAGCATCAAGGGCATCCTTCCGGATACCTCGGGACTAGAAGCTGTCAAGCAATTGAAACCCCCCATTAATCTACAGCAGCTGGATGCTTTCATGGGAAAAGTTAACTACTACTGCAATTTCATCCCCAATTTTTCTCAGCTAGCGTCTCCGCTCAATCAGCTTCGAAGGAAGTACGTAGTCTTCAAATTCGGTCGGAGTCAGCAGCAGGCTTTTACAGCTTTAAAAGCACACATTCTCAACGCTACAGAACTAGCACATTTCAACGAGCATCTACCGCTTGTTCTAGCCACCGATGCATCTTCATATGGCATTGGTGCGGTCTTGTCACACACTCAAGCAGATGGTAAGGAAAGACCAATAGCATTTGCATCTAAAACCTTAGATGTCCACCAGGTTCGATACAGCCAAATAGAAAAGGAAGCACTTTCGATTGTATTTCGGGTGAAGAAATTCCATCAGTACCTTTACGGCAGAAAGTTTATTCTCATTACGGATCACAAGCCATTGGTCACGATATTCAATCCAAGCAAGCATCTGCCTACGATGACTTCGAACAGGCTTCAACGTTGGGCTATAATCTTGATGGCATACAACTTTGAAATAAGGTATCGCAGCACCACAGCTCATGGAAATGTAGACGCACTCTCACGTCTTCCTATCAGCTCGGATGAAAAGTTCGACACAGAAGAGGCATGCTACAATGTCGTCGAGATGTCATGTCCAATAAATGCCGACATAATCTTGCAACATCTTTAAAACGACCGTACTCTAAAAAAGGTCTATCAATTCGTATCTACTGGTTGGCCAGAACAACAGCAGGATCGCGAAATGTTGCCATATTATAATCGTAGATTCGCCCTGACGATTAACAACAAGCTACTATGTCTCCATTCTGACGTAAATAGAATCATCATTCCTCAAACACTACGGAATAAGATTGTAAATATCCTCCACGAGGGTCATTGGGGAATAGTACGCATGAAACAACTGGCACGACAACACGTGTGGTGGCCAGGTATCGACGATGATATCGCAACAATTGCAAAGGATTGTAGCGTTTGCAAGATAGGCAATCCAGCCCCAGTAAAGGAATTACAGAGCTGGCCAAAAACGACATCCGCCTGGGAAAAAATACACATCGAATATACATCGTATATTTGACTCCATGTGGTTAATTTGCGTCGATGCACATTCTCAGTTTCCGTTCGTAGTACAAATGACAGCGACAACAACAGAAAACACTATAGCCGCACTTACAGCCATTGCTGAGCGCTTCGTTTAACATTCAAAACGTCCGTCAGCAAAAATATAAAGGATGGATATCGAGTCAACACAGCCGTAACAAAGTACCTCAGCACGTATCGTTTCACACCTAACTCTGAAGGAAAAACACCTGCAGAACTTCTTCATGGTCGTCCGGTTCGAACGATCTTAAGTCAACTCTTCGAGAAGAGATCTGAAAGCAAGCAGACGCAGCAAACAAAGTATTCTCCTAATCAGAAAGTTTTTGCCAGAAACTATGCAAGGGGAGAAAAGTGGATAAAAGCTATCATCGATCGGCCTATAGGTCGTATGTTATTTATCCTTCGTTCATCGACAGGTTTCATCAAGCGCCACATAAACCAGATAAAGCCAAGATCTGACCCTGATAACTGCAGCTCCAGCTACAACGAGGACAACAATAAGTTTTGGTGGGCTCCTGAAGTCTCAAGTTCGCCCGCAACTCCGACGACACTAACCCAAGAAGAAGAACCGTCATCCGATCCAGTACAGAATTCTCAATCTATTGCTGGCTCCAACGAAGTGCCTGCAGCATCTACACAAAACGTTCTACAACAATCCCAACAACGACGTTCGGGTATTCCCATCCGTAGCAGCACTCGCCAACGCAGAGTCCCCAGCCGCTACTCACCTTAGCCTTAGAGGAAACGTAAAAATCATTAACAAACCGTAATTTAAGGGGAGAGATGTGTTATATGTTAGCAACATGTTCACCATCCATTGAAATGTATTCACATACACACTAACACTACCTCACCCGAATGTATGTATGCTCAGAGAGCGCTTGAGAGAGTAATAAAGTCAGTTCGATTTTAGTTCTCACCCTAAACACAACGTTTTCTCCATACCGAAACACAACATATACAATAACACACACTACAACATAAAAAATATGACCAACCCCGCGCAATCTTACTACTTCTACTCCAACAAAGATTACTATTTTGAGGTTAGGTTAGAAATAAAACATCTGCCAACAAAAGCATTAAAATCAGAACGAAACAAAACAACATCTAACTAAAGCATTCTAAACTAAATTTTTAATACTTTGATTTAAATTATCCATATTAAATAATGTTGTTTGGTTGCTTTAAATGGAGATGGTGGACCTTCAAACGTAGACAATATTTACAGCCAGAAAGAATGAAAATTTTGACAGGCTCAAACAGCTGACTTTAAAGGGCTATCAAAAAGACAGGGATGGTCAAAAAAATATTTTTTTATGTTTTTATGCAGAATGGACATTTATTTAAAGGGAGTAATAATAAAATTATGATAATATTACATCTTAATTTTGGGGTTAATGCCAAAAAAAGGCATTTCCGCCCACTGTGTTGCCATTCTCCAGCTAAACAGATTCTTAGAGAGGATCACAGAATGGGCGAAGAAATGGGGCATCACGATAAATGCACTCAAAACGGTGCATATCGTGCATACTCTTTGCGTCGTCCAACAGATGGATGGCGAGTGGCAGGTGGGAATAGCCACAGTGCATCCGTATCTTGGAGTAAGGCTCGACACAAAACTTCGATTTCATCACCATATTACCTCCTTAATTACTAAAACCAAGGCGAGAGTGAAAAAACTGCACTGGCTGCTCAACAGAAATAGCCGGCTAATTCTAGGTGTCAGAGTCCTGCTATGTAAACAGCTAATTGCGCCAATTTGGCAATATACACGCCCTGTATGGGAGAATAAAATTCTCCGGGTTTTTACTGGCGCCCAGTGGTACACTCGCAATGACACTATACTCAGGGACTTGGGTGTAGAAACTGTGGAGACAGTGTATGGGAAGGCCTGCAAGCGGTATGTGGACCGGCTTAGAAACCACCCTTGCAAGGAAGCCGAAAAAGTCGCTACGCCACTTAGGTTGGTCAGACATCTATATTCCGAATTCCTCAAAAAACATTTACCTAAGGAATTGGCGAAGCAGGAGTGGGATCGAATTGAAATGGTTCCTAATCCGCGCCCATACACGGAGAGCGAGAAAATATTTTCGGATAGGGTAGAAAATTCAAATCGGAGAGCTTTGACTAGCATGGGTTATAATTTAGAGCCAACGTCTTTCAACTATTACACTGATGTCGTTCTGCCAAGAAATAGGCAGCGATATGGTATAGGCAAATATTGTGTTATAGAATCTTTGGTACAGGTGAGCCAACAGTTACGATTGACCTGACGCTAAACAGCAGGCAGCGACGCCTCGCAAGGCTAGGCCTTACAATTCCTGCAGCGGAAAACACAAATATAATTGACCTGATGGTCAATGGTACAGTTATGGCTTCCACGCCAACACATACACACACACACACACAAGCACAGGAGAAGTGTCGTGTCACTGAAGTGTACGGTCGCGTTTTAAAAACCATCCAGTGAGTGTGCCAAGTTGCAGGCAAAGATCACCCTAAAAAACAGGGAAAGAGTGTGAGAGAGGAACGAGCCAAGCCTACGCGCCAGGGGAAGATCTCCGAGCGCTTTTACCAGGCGGCAAGGCGGTGCTCCATCCCAGGAGGAGTGGCGGAGGGGACTTTGTTCACTGTCCTCGCTCTCTCCTGAGTTTCTCCTTTACGGGGCACAACAACAAAAATTTCCACGCGCAATTTCTGCATTTTTCTTTCCTCGCCGGCTTACCAAACAGCTGACTGCTTCGGACAGTGCTAGAAAGCGGAAAAAAACCCCCAGCTGGCACATATCGGCTACCACTCCACCGTAGCAAGCAGCAGTTGTCAGGGTGCAACAATTTGCAAAATTTTCTTTTGAAGATTGCAAAGCCTTGCATACCCCCAGGGTGAGTGCGAGGGAAAAATAGAAGTGCATACTTCGAGGCTGCACAGGCGGCACGTGGGAAAAGGTCACGGATCCGACCATCCTCCGACCCCCGCCCAGGCGGTGTCCCGGTCAGCGGGACGTCGGGGACCGGGGAGGGGCGGTATATCCCCCATCGTTCAGCCAAGGGGAAATCCGTGGCCAGCGCGGGAGCCGTCTAGTGCAGGCAGAAGAAAAGATGGAAGCCAGGAACCCTTTCGTGGGCAGCTCGGCACTGGCAAGATCGCGACGCCAACCGACGGAAGAGGCGCCTGAAGGTGAGGCACTGGCGTTCGGAAAGGGCAGCAAGCTCAGCCGTTCGCCAGCTCCCAAGTCGTCCGCAGCAGCAGGACAGAGCTCGGACCCGGACTCGAGGGAGACCCCGAAGAGGACGCGAGATCCTGCCAGCCCGGCAAGCTGCCAGAGAACGACGCCGCCAAAGAAGAGCAAGGCCTCCCAGGAGGCAACCTGTCTGGAGAACCTACTGGAACTGGGGGAGTTGCTGCAGGAGGTGTCCATCAAAATGATGGACAAAGCATCGCGCCACATAACCATGCCTTCGTGCGCATGAAGGCGCTGCACTCGAGCATCCTCGAGGCCAGGCGAGCAGCCGCTTACAGAGCACACAGAGCGTTGAGAAGGAGCAGCAGACCACGAAAGTCTGGACCAAGGAGGCCGCAGCGCAGACGGAGCCGTGGCGAAGGCTAAGCCACCCAGCCGTGTCGGAAGAACTGGTAGCGGAGCCGGCACAGCCTCCCGTCAGGAAGCCAGCCCGAAAGCCCGCCAGGAAGCCTGAGAGCCAGGAAAACCCGGAGAGCGCATGGAAGGTGGTGGCTAAAAAGCAGAGGACAGTACGTCGCGCACGCCCAGACGCTGTCATAGTACAAGCGGGCGGGAAGTCGTACAGCGAGGTGCTGGCCATGGTGACCAGAAGGGAAGACAACCAACTGTCGGACCTAGGTAGCTGCGTAAGCAAGGTACGCCGAATCCTCAACGGCAACCTACTGCTGGAGGTGGCCAAAGGCAGCGCAGAGAGTGCGGAGGCCATGAAGGACAGCATCGCGCGGGTCCTCGGCGACGCAGCGACGGTGCGTGCCATGACGGAGGACTCCAAGTTGGTCGTGCTGGAGATACGCGACCTCGACTCCCTCGCAACGGAGCGGGAGATCTGCGCCGCCATCGCGAGCCAGCACAAAATCGAGGAGGGCCAAATCCTAGTGAGGAGCTTGCGACGAGGCTACTCGGAGTCGTAGTGGGCGGTGGTCAGCTTGCCCTTTTCCGTGGGCAAAGCCGTTTTGGAGCGCGGCGAGGTGCGGATCGGCTGGACCGTCTGCAGGATCAGAGAAAGAGAGGGTCTCCCAAGATGCTATAGGTGCATGGAACCCGGGCACATTGCAAGTAATTGCAAGAGCTCGGTGGACAGGAGCGGCTGCTGCATCAAATGCGGTGGACAGGGGACAAGGCAGCCGAGTGCAGCAAGGAGCCATCGTGCAGAGCGGCGCAGGATCTCCTGGCGCAGACGGTGCGTGAGCTGGGCTCGGAGGTGGCAATCCTCAGTGAACCCTACAAGGTGGGGAGCAGCAGCGTATGGGCCACGGACAGCACTGGCAAAGCTTCCCTGTGGCTCTGCGGAGTGAATGCTCCACAGATGCGCGACGCCAAGTCAGCAGAAGGATTCGTCCGGGCGAACGTTGGAGGTACGTGGCTGTACAGCTGCTACCTGGCGCCCAGTCTCTCGCTGGAGAACTTCAGCAGGATCCTGGACGATCTGTGCAGCGACCTGAGAGGACGGAGCAACGTCGTGGTCGGGGGCGACTTCAATGCCTGGGCCCAGGAATTGGGGTCCTCCCGTACCAATGCCAGAGGTCGCACGGTGCTAGAGGCTTTCGCCACGCTGGACATCGTCCTGCTAAACGAAGGGTCCCGGCAAACCTTCAGCGGGCAGGCACATCACATACGCCAGCAGCGCGCTGGCACGCCACGCTCGATGGAAGGTCAGCGAGGTCTACACCGCCAGCGACCACGAGGCAATCCAGTGCTCGGTGGGCGTGCCTGGGCGAGGGGCAGAACCTCCCCCCCAAAGGAAGGCGTACCGGCAGGACACGCTGAGGTCGCAGATCTTCGCAGGCGCACTGGGGAGCTTCTCGGCGACAGAAGCGGATGGAGCCAATGAGAGGGCCAACAAACTAGCCTCCGCATTGGAGGGCGCATGCGACCAAAGCATGCTCCCGAGGCGGACATTCCGGTCGCACCAAGTGCCGGTGTTCTGGTGGAGCGAGGAGATCGCTGAACTCCGCAGAACATGCCTCCGCGCCAGAAGGATTATGCAACGGGCTAGGGGCACTTCGCGCCTGGACAGCTGCAGCGAGCGCTACAAGGCGGCAAGAAAGGAGCTGAAGACAGCCATCAGGAGCAGCAAGAGGGAATGCTTTCTCAAGCTGTGCGATGCAGTTGAAGAAGATCCCTGGGGACGTGCGTATCAGATGGTGGTGAAGAGGATCAACGCGGGAGGCAAAGCCCCAACTGATCCCGAGGAGCTAGAGGGGATAGTTAGCGCCCTGTTCCAACGAGGGCAACGGGTCGTGAGCTCTCCACGGTCGGAGTTAAGACGAGGCGATATCCGAGGTCACGGAAGACGAGGTACGGCGTGCGGGCAGACGCCTAAAGCCCAAGAAGGCACCGGGCCCAGATGCGATCCCCAACAGGGCGCTAAAGCTGGCGCTAGCGCTGCTCCCGACGGAGGTTGCTGGCCTGTTTAACCAGTGCCTACAGGAGGGAACGTTCCCCGAGAGGTGGAAGAGGCAGCGGCTGCTACTACTGGCCAAGCCGGGCAAGCCACCAGGAGAGGCCTCCTCCTACAGGCCCATCTGTCTGCTGGACACCATCGGGAAGGTCTTCGAGAGGGTGGTTGCAACGAGGCTGAGTGCAGCCATCGAAGCGGCTGGCGGCCTCTCCCCGGGCCAATACGGCTTCAGGAAGGGGAAGTCAACGCTGGACGCCATCTCAAGAGTGGTAGAAACGGCAAAGGAGGCATGCACGGGAACCAGGTGGAGAGGTGGAAGCAAGTCCTACTGTCTGGTGGTGACGCTGGATGTAAGGAACGCCTTCAACTCTGCCGATTGCGGCCGAACGCTGGAGGCCCTCAGAAGCTTCAACATCTCGGGGTACCTGCTGATCCGGGAGCGCAGAGAAAGCAATGCAGAGCTAAAGGCTGCCGCTAGAAGGAGCAGCATGGAGAAATGGCAGAGGAGGTGGGACAGCTCCCACAAAGGGCGCTGGACGCACTCCCTCATCCCACACATCTAGTCCTGGGTCGGAAGGAAGCACGGGCAGGTACACCACTACCTAACCCAGGCGCTGAGCGGGCATGGCTGCTTCCGCAGCTACCTCAAGCGCTTTGGGCACGATACGGAGGACTGGTGCCCGGAGTGCGGCTCTGGCATAGTGGAGGACGCTCAGCACGTCCTCTTCGAGTGCCACCGGTTCGCATACGAGCGACGGGAGCTTGAAGCCACTGCAGGATCTGCAATACGCGTCGACAACCTGGTGCCGCTGATGCTGGCAGACCAGAGGATCTGGGAAGCCGCCGCGGTGTTCGCCGCGAGCGTTATGAAAACGCTCAGGGCCATGGAGAGAAGGCGGAAGGAGCAAACGGAGTAGGTGTCTCCGCGCGGGCGAAGCAATGCCTTGCGGCAGTACCGCTAGTCGCACGACCCCTACCCCACCTGTCCCTCAACTGTTCGTACTGTTTTTGTTCTTAGGTATAAGCACTATTGAAGAAGCAATTAAATGTATACAAAAAAAAAAAAAAAAAAAAAAAGCACAGGAGAGTGGTAAGTGTGTGTCAAACAGTGAGGACGCGTTTTTTCCTGGTGCTCCCGAACGGACGGCAAATTTGCCGATTTCCCTGCAGGAAAAGAACGCAGCTTGAAAATTTAAAACACGTGAGATTGGTATTTACCGAGGAAGTCTCCAAAACATGGACAACACAGCCTCTGCAACCCCAAGACAGCGAGGAAGATGAAAATCAGGACGTTGATCAGGGGGGAGGGGTGAGATTATCCTCCTTTTCCTTGCTCTCTCTCTGTCCTCTATCACTTGTTGCATTTGTGATTTGTTGTTTAATTGTCATCTTTGCGTCTGACTGTGTCGTCACGTCCCGCTCCGATATTCACTCGTCATGCCAGCTGATCGAGCCGCCAGCTGTGGACCAGTGCACGGAAGCGGCCCAACAAAAAAGCTACCGACAAACTCCGGCAAAGGGCGCCACTCATGATCTACACCTACGTATGTAGACCAAGAGACCTATATGGCGTCAGCATACTACTGCGGTCACTATGACACTGTCTACACTGCATATACATGTATAGATACACACACGGATGTTAGGTGCCCCCACCAACAGATGGCGCCAGATGCAACGGCGGCAGCCACCGCCCTGCAGGCAAACGGACGCCTGTGAACCTTGCCCTAGCAAGGCTCATTGGGACCCCAGCCCAGTAAGGTCCCAATTATGATATACTGGAAGCCCCGTTACTGAACTGTAGATAACAGGCTGACGGATTGCAGCATTCTGGCACCTGAGTAAGCCGAGTGATATCGTGCTGAAATGGCTGCTGTTCCAATGCTGCAGCTGCCCCCGTCCCGTTAAAACCTTGGCAGGCCTTGGGAAACGCTTGCTCCCGTCGCCACCCGCCTGGCCGTGCAGGCCCAGTTGACAATGTCCTGGCTAATACTGATCTGGCT
The DNA here is from genome assembly GCA_018150905.1 of Drosophila ambigua. NCBI lineage: Eukaryota > Metazoa > Arthropoda > Insecta > Diptera > Drosophilidae > Drosophila > Drosophila ambigua. Next base: position 949,037 of record JAECWS010000099.1, read on the forward strand.
CTGAACTCCAGAGCCCATGAAGGCTGGAGTCAACCCTCGCGTGGACCTCACTCTAAAGATAGGCACACACGGTATCTTTTTAAGGTAACTGCACGCATGGAGAGCAATAACGGCCCTAAGGGGGGACCCATTTACACAGAAATGAACACACCAACCACAAACAAAACCGGAAGCAAAGAGGAAGAACAGGAAATCGCATTTACCAAGTCGCGGAAAATAACGCGAACACCGCCGACGGGATCGGAGCCCCCCAAAACACTGGAGAATAAGGGCGAACTGGAGTCCGATACCCCAAAAAGATGTAGAGCATCGGCAAGCCCGGAATCCCCACCGAGGAGGACACCATCAAAAAGGGCGAAGGGCAATGCACCTTCTTGCAGGACGCAGCTCAACAAGTTGGGAAGCATCCTGGACGAGCTTATTTACTTGGTAAATGAAAAGAGGCCCATCGTGAGGACGATATACCGAGGAATGAAGGACTCATTGGCCCAAATGAAGCATATTCAGGTTGCAGTCAGCGAAAAGCTGCACGAAGAGGAGCAGGTAGGCGCCATCTGCACGAAATGCCTGGAAAGGAACTGTAACCATCTAGGGAGAATAAGGGGACGATTCTTGCGGCTAGTGCTCTTGCACTCAGGCCTTCATCCATATTCCTCAAGCGAGTCGAAGGTATCCGAGCGGGGCGGGACCCTATGTTTCCGTTAGCTCTTTCGGGGTGGGGTGGGTTTGCTAGGACCTTGACTCTCGCCTACATAATCTTATTTAAGGATCCCTACTGAAACTAAAACAGGAGCTTTACTCCCAAAAACAATATAATCTGATTCGACGAAGAAAGCCTAAACAAACTTCGGGCAACAAAACGAAAGAATTTCCCGATCAATAATCACGAGGTATGGGCGTGGTCTAAAGGTGTTAGTTGACCCACGCGTTCTTTACCCTCCCTACCTGGATATTTACCAAGTTTTTCTGAATATCCCCTAATTCCATGCTATCTCTCAGTCCTCCAGGTCACCGCTTATGACACTTTTAGTCACTCATTCCAAATTAATAATCTTTTTATTCATATAAATTCTAGGTAATGCATTTCAAACATGCTTTTCTAAATTAATCGTTTCGAGGTTATTCTATATATGTTGGCTAATGCTAAAGAAAATATTTAATTGCCATTTACATGGCTAACGAAAATAAATAATTTTATGATAAAAAAAAATACGAAGAAAAAATGAATATATGTTAATGATACAGGGAAGATGTAGAAAAAAATATTTTATACGTGGTTAATATGCTTTCTCATAGCATTTCCCGGATCATTTTTATAAGATCGGTCGAAATTACCAGAGTGTTTTTGTTGTTTTTGGATCTATCACGGTTAAGGCAAATGCATCAAATCAATACGGCAACAACTACCAGCCAATATCTACTTTTATTGCAAACTCACGCACAAAACTCTCCAGCGGTGAAAGGCCTTCCAACGGTGTTGATGTAGCGGCTAAACTTGGGCAAAAAGGGTTATAAATGTGCAAACCAATTGATTTTATGCATTAGCTATGTTAACATTTACTTTCTGTTGATTTTTTTCTTCTTCATTTTCTTCACTTTTCCGACAAATTCTTGTATCAAAACATTTTAAAGAAATTTGCACGCAGGCAGAATGAGTTAATGGAATTGATATGATTCAAAATTTACTTTAAAAAAAAATAATCTAAGAAAAAAAATGACGAGAAGATCCGTTTTGTTTGTGGAGCGCCACTTTGCGATCGAGTGCAGCAATTGGCCGTTGTGTTTGTGGAGCGCCACTGTGCGTCTGCCTCGCAGGTGTCCGGCGAGCTATGATGTGGAGTGTTGAGGCTCTGCACCGGACACTTGTAGAAGGCTGCACTAGCGGCTGGCGGTGGCCACACCGGCAAAGGGGTTGATTTGCGCAGCTGTGTGGTGGTGTTGGTGTGAATCCGGGGGTCAGCAAGCTGGTTATGAGTGTGGATGCTGTGCTGTCCACGCGACAAAACCCAGGGATGAAAAATCGGCCCACGTCAGAGGATCCGCAATTGCACTAGCAAGATGCGTGTTGAAGAAATGGCAATGCTGAGGTCGCTGGACGTGGGCGATGTCCAAAAAGGTTTCTATCCACACTGCCGAGGAAATAATCCCGTTTACTATACCGCCAAAATACGGTCTGGCACACGTACCTTTGTTTGTGTTGAATCCAATTAGACACTGTAGTGATCGTTTGGATCAGGTTAAATGCTGGATGCCACAAGATAAAGATTTTGCACCCACGTGATTAACTTTTCGATTTTGCACACACCAAAAAAAATTAGCAGACGCCGCAACAAAAGAATTTTTGAGAAAGAGAGTGGGGTACAGCTGCAATTTTCTTTTATAGACCGGCATTCCAGAGCTTTCTCTCTGCAGCCTCTCGGAAAGAGAGAGTGACAGATGAGTGACAGGTGCATCCAGACGCACTGAGAGCTTTTCCAAGCTGCACTGCTAATCACAGCTGGTATGGCTCGATCAGTCAGCGCCCTCTATGTTTCAAAAAAACATTTTGCGTTTCCAACGCAGCGACAAAAATGTCGCCACCGAAATGCGATGGAAATTAAACGTTATTTTTTTTTTAAACTAAAAACGGACCGCCAGGCGCCTGTTACACCACCCAATAATCTGACACTATTAGTCGACAGATTAGGGGGAATTAGCTCCTAATATCTTTTGCGTGAAATGTACCAATCTCCCGACCATTCAGATCCTCTAGAATATAATAATGATTCCCAAGCTTTTTCTTAATGCGACTCTTCAAAAACTTTGGTGCTAGTTTCGCATTAAAATTCTGGGTGAACTTGCTTTGAGCGAAATTTCTTCGGTACACTTCTTGACCAATCTTGTATGAGGTTGGACTAGAACGTAAGTTATATTGCTTGACGTTACGCTCATAGGCTTTTTTTATATTTCCCTGGATGTCTTTACGCAAGATCGCAAGGTTGTCGGTCTTGGACAATGGTACAAAAGGTTCTTCTAACAACTTTAACTCCTTTAGGAGTTTGTAGTCGGTGCCATGGGTTATCATATCGATTCCGAATAAGGCTTTGTATGGAGAACAACCAAGTGATTGATGCAGTCCTGATCGTAGAGCGCAAGAAATGCTGGAGATGTTTTCATCCCACTTGGTTTGATCATTTTCAAGGTATGCTCTCACTGCCGCAAGCAGGGAACGATTAACTCTCTCTGCCGCGTTGCTTTGAGGCGAATACAAGGCAGTATACACGTGGTTAATACCTAGCTCGGTTAAAAACCTATTAAACTCTGTTGCTTTAAACTGAACACCATTATCACTGATGATAGTCTCCGGTACTCCAAAGCTATGAAAAATGGTTTTCAAAAGAAATTCCTGTATAGCAGCGGAAGTAAACTTTTTTAGCGGTTGTACCAGTGGTATTTGCTAAAATGGTCCAATACTATTAGTAGCCCGATATGACCGCTTTTACTACGAGGGTACGGACCGAGAAGATCAATATAAAGCCGTTGAAAGGGTCGGCACGAGGGGCTTTGCGAACCCATCGGCGGCCTTAACGTGTGATTAGGCGCTTTTGTCTCCTTGCACACTTCGCATTTCCGGATATAATCTCTTACGGACGTTGCTAACCCGGGCCAAAATAGATTACGGCGTAATTTTTCTACCGTTTTTTGCATGCCACCATGAGACGAGATTACGCTATCATGGGCTTGTTTTAGAACATCACCTCGCAGGCGTTCTGGAACCCATAGTTTCCAAACATGTTCATCCTGCCCCATGTCACCATTGGCATTTTCGGTCCGGATATAAAGATGTGGCTTTATTATCTTTATGTCTGGGAATTGGGACTGATTTTCCGAAAATTTGGCCTTCAGTTTTTCGTACTCATGGTCGGCAAAGGCCGTGGATGTCAAATCAACAACTGGGTCTACGTCCAGCTCGGCAATCTCATCTTCATTTAAACGCGACAGAGCGTCTGGTACAATATGTTCTTTTCCTTTTCGATGTGAAATGGAAAATTTGAACTGTTGAAGGCGAAAAATCCATCTGGCCAGTCTGCCCGACACATTCTGTTGACGCATTAGCCAAAGCAAACTAGAGTGGTCGGTTATTACCTCGAACTCTTGAAGCTCAAGATAACATCGGAACTTTTCGACTGCTAAGATGACGGACAAACATTCGCGTTCAGTAACGCTGTAGTTTTTCTGAGCTCGACTCAACTTTTTGGACATGAATGCGATGGGCTTTTCCTCTTGATCTTCCGATAGTTGAACCAACACTGCTCCAATACCAAAGGCACTGGCATCACAATGAAGGTAAAACTTTTTAGAAAAATCTGGATTCTGTAGTACCGGGGCAGACGTTAAGGTATGCTTCAAGGTATTCATTGCAGCATGCGCCTCCGGAGTCCAGGCAAATTTCTTTTTCGACGACAAGACATCGGTGATCGGACAAGTTAGGTCAGAAAAATTCTGAATAAATCGCCGATACCACCCACAAACTCCCAGAAATCCACGAACTTGTTTGAGGTTCCTTGGCGGAGGCCAGCTTAAAACGCAAGATATCTTTTCTGGATCCGTACAAATTCCTCCACTTCCTATAACGTAACCCAGGTAGTTTACGCTAGTTACACAAAAGTGGCTCTTCTCAACATTAATTGTTAAGTTGGCTTTCCGGAATTCTTCCGCCAATCGCACGAGGATGGCTAGATGCGAGGAAAAATCTTCAGAAATTATGCACAGATCATCAAGATAGCCAAAAACACAATATCTTAAATCGGGCGGGATAATGCTATCCATTAACCGACACATTGTCGAGGGGGCGTTACATAAACCAAAGGGCATGACCTTAAATTGGTACAGTGGTCTCCCGGGAACAGTAAATGCGGTTAACGGTTTGGCTTCGTCACTTAGTTCGATTTGCCAGAAGGCATCCTTTAAGTCTAGTTTGGAAATGAGGTTGGCTTTCGGCAAACGAGCGAAAATACCGTCGATGCTTGGAAGGGGGTAAGCATCCTTTTTTGTTACTGCATTTAACTTCCTAGCATCCAAGCATAATCTAACTTTATTTGGCTTGATTACCAATCTCATCGGTGAGCTCCAAGCGCTTGTCGAAGGCTCTATTACATCAAGCGATAACATTCTATCAATCTCTGCAAAAACCAATTTCTCGACCGCTGGACTCACTGGATAAAAACGCTGTTTGACTGGCTGCGCGTTGTCAATGTCTATGTGGTGCTGAACTAATCTTGTTCGACCTAGTCCTTGGGCGAAACTAGGGAAAAGTTGTTTGACAAGGTCCAGCTGCTGAAGCTGAGTCGTATTTAAAGGGTATGAAGACGAGTCGGTTTCTTTTTCAACCTCTAACGAACTTATTATATTCGGAGCAAGTTGAAATAGCTTCCAAAAGTCAATCCCAAGAATCACTCGTTGTTTAATGGAGGGGATAACATATAACTTCATAAGCTTCTGATCATTTTTGTACTTAACTAATATATTCAAAACTCCTATAACTTCATGGCCCTTACCATCTGCTGTATTTACCTTAGACTTTATTGGCTTAAATTCATGATAGTTATCTAACTTATCTGTAGCAAGCGAAGCTCCTACACAGCTAACATTAGCTCCGGTATCCAAAAGACCAAGTTCATCGCGTCCGAGAAAAGAGACTTCCGCATAGCTACGCATATCGCTTTTATTACTAAATATAGCTGACATTAACATTCTCTGATTCTTTTTACGGTTATTGAAATATTCTCTAACTCTTGAACTGCTTCTTTGTCTCACAGGCTGTTCATTAAAAATTCTCTTTCGGGCTTCCTGATAGTTCTGCAACCGCTCATGATACGGGATAAGATGACGGGCTGAATTTATTTGTTGGACATCTTTCCGGGGCTTAGGATCGTTTACAGGAAGATCTACAGTTTCTAGGTTCTCGGGGGCATCCCGCTGTTGTTGGGTGTCCCCTTTAATCGGTTTTCCGAATGACGGCTTAGGCATGTTTTGCATTGTGGCTTATACACTTGAGGGGCGCCACATCCATAACAAAAGATACGACGCTCAGCCAGACAGTTTTCCCATACGTGGCCTGTTGTCTCGCAATTCCAACAGGTCAATTTTGATTGGGATCTGCGTATTGCGGCAACCTCAATTTCCGATTCTGACTCTTCTTCTGCTTCGGTTTCTCTAGTCGGCTTTTCCACGGCTAATACTTGGCGGCGATACCCGATCGGTTTCATTTTGGCTGAGAGTTCAGCGCGATCACCTATTTCGCGTCCCATAGATTCCTGCATTTGCACCAAACGACGAAGATGACTTACAGTGTGTATGGGTTGATACAGCAGCTGCTGACGTATGGCTGGCAACAAGTTATGCTTAAGGATTTCAAGAACTTCTTCTTCTTCCATGCGTACTGAGAACCTATCAATCAAGGTCGCTACAGCGTCGTAAAAATCAGAAAAAGTCTCTCCAGGCTTTTGCTTCCGAGAACGGATCTGTTCTTTACAGCGAAAGTCTGAGCGATAATCTCGGTACTGCTGTCGTAGAGACGAACAAAACGCAGACCAGCTTATTTGAGCCACCTGCTTATGATATCTCCAGAACCAGTCTCTTGCTTTCCCGGTAAAGAGGACATGCAAATGCTTACATAAAGCTGCGAAGTCGCTATCTAACGTTTCATCTGTTAACGCCTTTACCCTATACATAAATTCATCTACTCCTAGCCCATCGTCGGACCCATCAAACTTTAGATTCCAGCTGCTTGATTATGCGAAACACTATCATTTGGTTGGGGACTCACATTTAAGCTTGCCAGACGGCGTGACAATGCTAGCTCAACCATGTTTTCGAGATGATCATAGTCTATCCTACTTCTATCCTGACGGTTGCTTTGATTATTCGGTCGGCCCCGACCTCTGGAACTTATACCTCGTCTGATTGAGTTTTGACCTCTGACCCCCTCATTCTGGATAGGAAGTGGAGGTTCATTTAAGACCCTTGATAAATTTCGAGTTAGAACACGGCTGGTGGATGGAGCACTGTCGGTACTGGGGCCTCCAGGGGAGCAATTGCCTACGACTACTTTTATATTTTGCGATGACACACTCTGGTTGCAGTGGGGACATTCTTTCCGTGCTTCTAACCAAGATTCTAAGCAATTCTTGTGAAAGACATGCTTACAAGGCGTGATCAAGCATGACTCCGTATCAGACATACGATTCCCACAAATCCCACAATCGCTGGTAGCTACTGCTTGAGCTGATGCTTGTTCACGGGCATCTCCTAACGAATCTCGTGGCTTGTGCAATGGCATATTTTATTTTAAATTTCTTTTAATGATAAACTAAACGGTGACACTGGTTTCCAAGAGATAGCAATTTAATTTCTCATGATCAATTGTTCGGGAATAAATTTGGCTATTATAATTAATTTAGTGAAGATGGGTCGTTTTGTGTGCTTGCTACTCAAGCCTACCATGCGCATTCGGTACCGACGTGCATGGGTGCAACATCGATCATATCCAGACATACCAACGTAAGCTTTTCTAATAGCCTGCGGCACAAATCTTCCTCACCTAGTAAGTGATCGGAACAGAAAGTATTTTTCATGAACTACTACATAAATCTAATACAGAGACCATTGGCAGGGTGTTCGATCTTAGCCAAACACACAAGAATTCCGAATGACATGTATGTAAGAGTATTCACACTTTTATTCTTATTTAAAAGTACTATTCCGAGTATAAAATGAGCTAGAATTTGGACGGCTTTGGTAGCTGATGTTCTACTGCTACCCTGTTACTTCGTTACTTCTTCGTTGGGCATTCGACGGCCATAGTACTTGCTATCTATCACAATACCATGCCGGAGATACCTCAACTATCTTTATCCACTTCTGGAACATAGTGCCTATGTGCCTATTATTTTCTACAGAACGGAACCAGATAAAAATAAAGAAACATTCTGCTCGTCTTAATCCTGGGGGCGTGTGACTGCTAATTCCAAACTCTGATCGGTATGATGTTATTTTACTAACAGCCCCACGTTGGGCGCCAAAAAATTATGTAACCCTGTGTAACGAACTGTTTCTGTCCGTCTAAATCAGCGAGGCTGGCTCAGCGGCCGACGGTTCGTTGCAACAAATTTGTATGTTGCCTCACGGACACGAAAGAATGCACGGGTTGGTTTATTTACTGGCTGTGGGTACTTTATTGGTATCTTATACTTATGAGATCTTACTATAACAATGAATCGTTTCCTTATTCCTCTACGCTCTCGCGCCTCCGGCCTCTCAGGCTCCTCGCTGGTGCTGTGGCTATGCGTCCGACCTGGCTCACGCCTGATCTATACACACAACTCCGCACCCACCGAGTCGCTTTTGACCGCCTTGGCGATAGCAGTGCCTGTCGTCCCTCCTTTGGCACTTCGCAGACCTTGTTACCCTTGCTGGGTCGTACTGCTGCCTGTCGGTTGGGTCGCTTTTATTCTTCCTCGCTCACGCTGACTTTCCTTGTCAGTTGGTCTCCCGCACTCGCTTGTGTTCGCGCTTTTGCCTTGTTGCTCGCACTCTCCGGACTGTCCTCCTTCGCTGTTGCCGGGCTCCTCTTATACCCTCGGCTCGACGCTAGCGTCCGCACCTCTGCCTAGCAACAGCGGTAAATCCGTGCGCCGCTGGTAACTTTCCATTGGCCTCTTTGCCTGATTCCCTCACGTTCTTAACGGGACCGGCCCGGTGGCGTGATCTCATGTCCATACATGGACATGCGCTGGACCGCTGCCGTCCCGCTCCCGACGTTCCTAGCCTAACGTGAGCGCTGCTCCTTGCGTGCTCCTCCATTACCGGCTCTCTCCACGGGCTCGTACCGGAGGCATGATCTCACGCCCATATATGGTCATGCGTCAGACCCCTGCCACTCTAACGGCACCCGGCTCCCGGCCGGCTCTCACTCTCTTGTGAATTCGCCGTGAATTCTCCCCTTAACCCTTACTTGGTTCTTTTGTGAGGAAACTCCATTCCTCACACTTCCCCCTTTCTTCACCAGAGGGAAACTCCCTTCGTTTTCCCTCCGGCCACCTTCCCATTTGAATTCAAACGTGCGCGCGGGCGCGCACTCACGCTGGTTCCGGCCTGATTCCTCCATTGCCCGATCGGTTCGCCCCCTATCGGATCGGGTCTGCCGATGTATTGCCGGAACCAGCTCCGTGCAAGATTCTCCCGATAGGTGCGCGCTTGCGTGCACGATAGGTGTGCCTCTGATCGTGCTGCCAGACCCTTTTCACGTGTGGCCGGATCGCTCCCCGTTTCACGTGTTGCTTTCGCTTGCGGTATCTATTGTACACGCTGGTCGGCCGCGTTTTCGCGTAAGTTTGTTCATCCGTCTGCCCTCTGGGCTCTGCGTACCTCGCGCGTTACCCCCCGACTAGACCGACAGCAAGCTGCCATGCCCCGGTAAGTTGTAATTCATTTCTTTATTTCATTTTTTTTATTTCATTCATAACTCCTCTTTTATACCTTCATACCTCGACGGACACCTCGACCTGGTTTGCCGACGCCGACACCCGGTACCGCACCCCGCGCACCCGCACTAAACGCTTTACGCGTCGGCCGATCCGGCGTGTGCCTTCGACTGGCCGAGCCACTGCCTCCGGCCATTCTTCGACGTCCAGCGTACATTCTCCCCCGTCGGCTCCTCCATCGACTGCTGTCTCTGCAGCTGGGGCCGTGCGACCTCAGCCCTGGGATCTGGGCACGACGATTGCCGCACTAGGACAGGCCTAGCCTTGGTTTTCGCAGGTGAGGGCCACACCCACGGACCGCGCTCCCACCTCTCACCTTCTGTGTCCACTGCCGGTTCTTCCGACGCCGTCGCCGGCGCTGCCGGGTCCTCCATCACCGTCGCTGGCGCAGCCTGTTCCTCCGTCGCCGTCGCTGCCGCTGCCGGTTCCTCCGTCGCCGTCGCTGCCGGTACCTCCGTCGCCGTCGCTGTCGCCGCCGCCTCTTTCATCGCTGCTGCTGTCGGTGCCTCAGTTGCCGTCGCAGCCGGTGGCTTCGCTGCTGCGTGGGTTACCGCCGCTGGCGCCGGCTCCCGCGCCTTCGACGCCGACTCCTCTGCCGTCCTGTCCTCGGCCTGCCTCCGGTGCTGCCGTGGATCGCGCGCGTTGCTTCGCGGGGCCGGTTCCTCCTCCCATACCTTCCGGTCTTCCTGCGCCTCCGATTGTGCGGGTCCCGACGCCCACGTTATGTGGATGGTTTGGTGGTGCCATATCAGGCCGTTTCTTACCGCCGTGTGCACGTTCTGTGACACAAATGGCCCGCACACCGCGTTCTCTGGACCACCCCACCGGCACTGCTGTGCCTCTTCCTGTGGCGGCTCCCTCGGTGCCTCCTCCTGGCGTGGCGACGACTGTCGTGGTGGTGATGGTGATTTTGGTGGCGGCGACCACGGGGGCGTTGGCTGTTGCGTGTCTTGTGGCTGCGGCGGTGGCTCGGGATGCCGGCGTTCCCATAAGGTCGCCTCCTCCCCCCTGTTGTGGTTGCTGCTGCCCCGCCGGTCCGTCACACAGGCCCGTCTTCACCTTGAGGAACCTCGGAGGAGGCGGAGCCTCCTCCTCGTGGCTCTCGTAAACTTCGGCTTCCTGCCGCGCGGCCTCCATCTGCCGCTGCAGGGCGGCCTGTGCCTCCCGCATTCTGGCCGTGTTCAGCGCCGCCTCCCTTTGCGCCTTCTCCGCTGCCTTCCTTCGGGCCTCCTCCTCGCGTCGCCGCTCCTGCCGCTGCGTCGTCGCCTCCTCCTCGCGTCGTGGCCCTCTTCGCGCCGCCGCTCTCTCCTTTTCGCGTCCCCGCTCTTCTTCGCGTCGTCGCTCCTCTTCGCGTCGTGCTCCTCCTCGCGTCGCCGCTCCTCCTCGCGTCGCCGCTCCTCCTCGCGTCGCCGCCCCTCTTCGCGACGCGCCTCTGCTGTTGCTCGCCGGTTGCGCTGATGCTCCACATGGCTCTCCCGCATGGCTTCGGCTGGTGGCTGCGCTGCTGGCGTCGCCGGCGGCTGTGCTGCAGGCGTCGCTGGCGGCTGCGCGCGCTGCTCGCGGCGCGGTCGGCTGCGCTGCTGGCGGCGCGTGCTGGCGGCGCGGTCGGCTGTGCTGAGGCCTGCGCTCTTCGTCGCAGCGGCACCTCTGCCGTCCGTTTCTGCTGCGCTGTCGTTGGCCTTGCCGTCGGCTGCGATGGCGTCGCTGGCGGCATGGTTGTCATAGGCTGCTGCGGCTCCCGCGTTCCGCCGATCGGATGGTGATGCCGAGGAACGCTGCGTCGCGTCGCAGCTCCTGCTCCCGTGCCCGCTTCTCCTCGTCGTTGAGCTGCATTCTCCTGAGCTCGGCTCTCCTTGGAGCCGGCTCGACGGAGACCACCACCACGGCGCTGTCTTCGCTGTCCTCCTCCTCCGTCCCTCCTGGCGACACTTCCGGCTCCCGTCTGCTTCGAGGAAACGCCCACGAGGACCACTCGCTCGTTGGGGATGCCATGGGGCTTTCAAATGGGGATGCCATAAGCTCCAGCTCTGGAGTCTCGCTCCGCCGATCACATCGGTCACCTCGCGAGGGCTCCGCCCGTCGCTGGCGATGGATCTCGGGATTGCGGCTCCCCACACTTTCGGCCTGTTCCTCCAAGTACTTTTTCAACATGGCGTCCATTTTTTTTATCCTGACTCGTCTCGTGTTTGCGTCGATGTCTATATGCCTCTGGCTTGCGACTGACCGACATCTCCAGCCTCTGCTGCCGTCGAGCCCTTGCTGTCTTTCCCGTCGTTCCGTCGTACGGTAGTTGGGCATTCCTACTCCCACTCTCTCGGAGGTCTCTGCCTCTCAGCACTGGGGCTCTTCGCCGCGTTAACCCTTCCGAGGCTTTAGGGTCTGCTCGCACCCAATCATACCTGATCCCACTCCCTTTTGTTTGTAGAAATTTTATATATATATTCGGTTTTATATTTCTTTTCCTTCCTTAGGCTTTGACGCCCGGCTTCCCCTCCTCCCGAGCTGATCGAATCCCCCCTTCGGCCCATGTGAGTACTGTGAATTTGCGCTATCCTTCAATGATGTTGGGTTATTTTCCAGCCCATCCTGCATCCTTGGTCCGCGATGCCAATCGTCATAAATGCCCGTGACTAACAGGTCCTCCAACCTTTCGCCCGGCTGCATCATGACGATCGGCCCTGGCTTGTCACCTCATCGCCGCCTTCGGTTTGTCCTTTGGCGTGACCTCTGCCCCATGCAGCTGCTCCGGACCCGAGGATCATCCGACCACTCGCCCGTAAGCAACGCGTGGGTAGTGCCTTCTGCCCGGCCAAACCCGACGGTGTAGTGACAGGAATCCTGGTCCCCAGGACTAGGATTATCCTTCACACTTCACTGGTGCCCCGAGGGTATCTCTCCGCCCGGGTCTCGGTCAACCGAACGCCTTGGGCTTCGGGTATGCTTCTCCTACCAGTTTTTCCCTTTTTTTTATCCTTCCAATTTTCTTCCAGATTCGGACTTCCGTCGTCTGTACGTGCCGCCTCCTCCAGACTTTTATTTACACGGGTCGGTGTCGGCTCTCGATGGCGTCCTGCGCCACCCAATTCAGAGCCTCTGCCCACACTCACCCCCCTCTTAGCCTTAAGTTGTTCTTACTCATCCGCTTCCTTTATCCCTGGCCATCTCTGCTTCCTTATTTTCCTTCATCGTTTGCCTGTGGCTTTAGGTCTCCAATATGTGCCGTCCGTGTATGCTTATCGCTGTCTCTCCGCAGCTTACATATCACCGGTGACACGAAATCAGTGATCTGGTAGGGACCGGCATACCTTGGGGCCAATTTTGCGGCGAACCCCTCGGCTGCGTTCGACAGGTGGTGCTGTTTAACCCACACCTGTTCTCCGACCTTGGGCTTCCAAGCTCTTTTCCGCAAGTTATAATATCTTGCCTGATCCTGGGCTGCTCTTTCCAAATTCCGCCTCACCAGCTGAAAAAGTTCCTTGAGTTTTACCGCGTGTTCGCCCGGAGTGTTTGTCTCCTGACCCGTGCCGAGTGTTTCCTCATCATACAACGCCTTCGGTAGCCTGGGCTCTCTCCCTTGCACTATGAACGCTGGTGCGAATCCAGTGGACTCCGTGACCCCAGAGTTCACGGCCAACATTAACTCGGGCCACTTCTCGTCCCAGCATCTCTGGTCTCCTTCGGTGAACTGCGCGATCATGGTTTTCACCGTTCTGTTGGTTCGTTCCGTTGGGTTCTCTTGCGGCGTGTACGGTGCCGTAAACTGGTGTCGAACTCCCATCTGATCCAGAAACTTCTTAAAGGCCCGACTGGTGAACTGTACTCCATTGTCGGTGATCATCACCTTGGGTACGCCGAACCGGGCCAATATTCGTTCCCTGAAAGCCTTTATCAGGGCTTCTGCCGTGGCCTTTCTCATTGGCACCAGCTCGGTCCATTTTGAAAACCGGTCCCCCAGCACCAACAGCATGGCGTTCCCATGTTTTGATCTGGGCAATGGTCCCACAAAATCCGCGCACACCGTCGCCCAGGGTTCCTCTGGTATTTGTGTCAGCATCTTCCCGGCCGCCTGTGCCTGACTTGGCTTGAACCGCATGCAGGTGTCACATTTCCTGACATACATCCTCACGTCTCGGTGCATCCCCGGCCAGTAGTACCTGGCAGCTTTGCCATTCTTTCTCCCGCCTCCCATGACCCTCTCTCCCTTCGGTCCTTCGGCACGCAAAGCTTCCATGCCACGACTTCTTCGTCGCCGGCCCGGTGCGGTATATGCCGGTACACCCCGCCTGCCTCCTCCACATAATCTGGGAACTTGGACGGCTCCATTCTCATCTTCTCCTTGACCTTTTCTATCCACGCGCATTGTTCTTCGGGCTCCTGTCCAACGTCCTCCGCTCGCATACATCGCTCTTCCATGGGCTGTCGAGATAGCGCGTCAGCCACCACGTTCTGCTGCCCCTTCCTATACGCTATTTCGAAGTCGTATTGCTGTAACTCCAGCGCCCATCTCGCGATTCTCCCCGTCGGGCTCTCTATGCTGTTGAGCCATTTCAATGCCATGTGGTCGGTGACTAACTTGAAGCGATACCCTTCCAAATAGGGTTTGAGCTTCCTGATGGCCCACACAATCGCCAGGCATTCCTTCTCTGTAGCCGAGTAATTCTTCTCCGCACTGTTCAGCGTCCGGCTTGCGTATGAGATCACCCTTTCGCCCTTCTCCGTTTCTTGGGTGAGAATGATAGTCGCTGGCGTCCGTCTGCAGCACAAACTTCTTCGAGAAATCCGGGCAGGTTAGTACCGGATCGGCTACCAGCCGACCCTTCACGGACTCAAACGCCTGTTGTTGCTCTGATGCCCATTCCCACTTCACCTTTTTCTTCAGCAATGTGCTGAGCGGCTGCACCATGGTGGCGAACCCTGGCACGAAACGTCGATACTAAGAGGCGACGCCCAGATACTGGCGAAGCTCCTTCACATTCGCCGGTGGCTTCAACTCTGCAATGGCGGCCACCTTTTCCGGATCAGTGCATATGCCTTCTCCCGTCACCAAATGACCCAGGTACCGCAGCTCCCTTCGGCCGAACTGGCATTTTTCCACATTCAACCTCAAGTTGGCCCCTTTTAAGCGTCGGAAAACCTCCTTAAGATTACGTTGGTGCTCCTCTTTCGTTCGGCCTATAACGATGATATCGTCTTGGTATGCGAAAGCATGCGGCATCATTTCCGGACCAATAACCTGGTCCAACGCCCTCTGAAACGTGGCCGAGGCCGAATGTAGCCCGAACGGCATAACTTTCCATTGGAACAATCCCTTGCCTGGCACCGTGAAGGCTGTGAACTTCCGGCTATCCTTTTCCAGGGGTATTTGCCAGTACCCGTCTTTCAAATCCAAGCTACTGATGAACCGCGCTTCCCTCAGCTGGTCTAAGATGTAGTCAATCCGCGGCATTGGGTATGCGTCCTTGATCGACTTTGCATTGATTTGTCGGAAGTCCACGCACAACTTCCATTGGCCAGTTTTCTTTTTAACCATTACGATGGGGGAACTATAAGGGCTCTTCGATGGCTCGATACACCCCATTTCCAGCAGCTTGTCTACCTTTTAGTTGATCTCCGCCTGCATCTTTGGGTTCTTAGGGTAGTACCGCTGCTTGACCGGTATCGCATCGTTCATGGTGATCGTATGCACCGCCACATTCGATACCCCTTTCATCCTCTTAAATTCCTCCAATTCCTTGGACAGAAATTCTTCGAACGGGCCTTCCTCTGCACTGTCGGTGCGCCCGCCTTCCGTGGGATCCTCGGCCTCGAACTCTTCATCAGCCACTCGTTCCGGGGACTCCTCATTGGCCTCCAATACTGCCACTGACAGCCTTTCTTCCAACCGCCCTTTCCGTCAGCCTCTCGCAGGGATCACGACCCTGTGACCCGCACAGGACACCTCTGCTCCGACTGCGGCAATGAAATCCCATCCTAGTACCAGCGCATCGATGACTCCTGGCAGCACCAGAAGCGCCATTGAGACCACTTTGTCTCCGAACGCCAGTTCCACTTCGATTTTCGTATCGATGGTTCGACGGCGTCCATCGGCCAAACGCACCTGCTTGTCGGTTTTCTCCTCGCGCCCCTCCCCTCGCAGCTGTTCCGCCAGCTCACAGCTGACAAAACTGCTAGTGGCCCCTGTGTCGACCGTGGCCTTCCATTTCCTCCCTGCGATGTCCACCACGGCCGACAGCTGCACATCCTCCACGGTGAGTTCACCGATCAGGTTTCGGGGGCTGCATCCTGCGACCCCGGCACGGCCCTCCTCGGCTTGGGTCGCGGGGCGTTTCCCGACTTTTTGCAGCACTGCCATGTCGTGACGCCGACCTTTCCACACCTCCAGCAGAACGTCAACGGTCGCCCTTGACATGCCTGTGACCAGTGCTCGTCGCTTCCGCATCGTCGGCATGCTTGGGCGGGATTCTTAACGTATCCCCCCTCTATATTGGAATGGGTCTGGTCTTCCGTCGCTGGTGCCGTCACCTTCGCTTTTGTTTGGCCAGCTACCGTTGCCGGCTCGTCCTTGCACCTCCGGCACACTTCAGTCGCGGCCGACTTTGAAAAAGGATTTGCCGCCTTCGCTCTTCCCGCTGGACTCTCCTTCTGGAACTCTACGCGATCCCTCTCAAGTGCCTCGAACTCATCCGCCAGCATCATCATGTGGTCCAGGTTCTTGCACCTATGTGGCCTGATAAATATACGCAGATCTGGCATGCTGTTCTCGCGGATGAGCTCCATCTGCTCCTCAGGAGTATATTTGAGGGGTCTCATGAGGGTCTGCATGTCCACCATGTAGTTTTTGAATGGCTCTCCCCATTTTTGCTTCCTTTGCCGTACCTCTTGGAGCAACTTCTCGAAGTACCCCCTCGGCAAGAAGTAGGCCTGGAAGCTTGTTGCGAAGGCTTCCCATGTTTGCCACTGCCGGTTATTGGCGATGAACCACATCAACGCCTGGCCCTTCAGCAACTCTGGCATCGCTCTGGGAATCAGATTCACGTCAAGCCCGTACATATTAGCCGACCATTCGACCTGCTCCAGAAACTCCAGGGGCTTCGCCGTCCCATCGAAACGGAACGACCATTCCCTTACCTGCTTGGCTACATTCGCGTATAGTATGCGAGACTGCCTCCCGGCGTGCGCCTCGGGAACTTCCCGCCCCTCTTCGTTGCGGCTTCTCGATGGTTCTCGCGTCGCGGTGTTTTGGGCCTCCGCTGGATCCACACTCTTTGGCCGTGGCCTACTGACGGACGGCATCGGTATCGCCAGGCTTGCTATGAGGTCCTCCGCCGGCATTTTCCACACCGCTGACGCGCCCGCACCTCCCGGCAATGGCAGGCGCTCGTACGCGTCGGGCCTATCCTCCGCTGGCAAGGGTGAAGCTTTACCAGCCCGGAGCTCCCAGGCCTCCAGCAGGTCTGCGCACTCTGGATCCGCCTCGTGCTTCTCCACCCAGTACTTAAACTGTTTCCGCATTTCGGACACGGTGCCTTCCAGTTCCAGCCCAAACTCTAGGGCACACCGGACCAGTTCTTCCTTCCTCATGGAATGGATCCATTGTCGGCTCCTCATGGTGTATAGATACCTCGCTCAGTACCGCCCTTCCCAATGCACTCCTTTCTTTGCTTGTCGTGAGGCCCCACGTTGGGCGCCAGTTGTAACGAACTGTTTCTGTCCGTCTAAATCAGCGAGGCTGGCTCAGCGGCCGACGGTTCGTTGCAACAAATTTGTATGTTGCCTCACGGACACGAAAGAATGCACGGGTGGGTTTATTTACTGGCTTTGGGTACTTTATTGGTATCTTATACTTATGAGATCTTACTATAACAATGAATCGTTTCCTTATTCCTCTACGCTCTCGCGCCTCCGGCCTCTCAGGCTCCTCGCTGGTGCTGTGGCTATGCGTCCGACCTGGCTCACGACTGATCTATACACACAACTCCGCACCCACCGAGTCGCTTTTGACCGCCTTGGCGATAGCAGTGCCTGTCGTCCCTCCTTTGGCACTTCGCAGACCTTGTTACCCTTGCTGGGTCGTACTGCTGCCTGTCGGTTGGGTCGCTTTTATTCTTCCTCGCTCACGCTGACTTTCCTTGTCAGTTGGTCTCCCGCACTCGCTTGTGTTCGCGCTTTTGCCTTGTTGCTCGCACTCTCCGAACTGTCCTCCTTCGCTGTTGCCGGGCTCCTCTTATACCCTCGGCTCGACGCTAGCGTCCGCGCCTCTGCCTAGCAACAGCGGTAAATCCGTGCGCCGCTGGTAACTTTCCATTGGCCTCTTTGCCTGATTCCCTCACGTTCTTAACGGGACCGGCCCGGTGGCGTGATCTCATGTCCATACATGGACATGCGCTGGACCGCTGCCGGCCCGCTGCTATCGGCCTCTTCGCTTGCTCCCTCACGTTCTTAACGGGACCAGGCGGGTGGCGTGATCTCATGTCCATACATGGACATGCGCTGGACCGCTGCCGGCCCGCTCCCGCCGTTCCTAGCCTAACGTGAGCGCTGCTCCTTGCGTGCTCCTCCATTACCGGCTCTCTCCATGGGCTCGTACCGGAGGCATGATCTCACGCCCATATATGGTCATGCGTCAGACCCCTGCCACTCTAACGGCACCCGGCTCCCGGCCGGCTCTCACTCTCTTGTGAATTCGCCGTGAATTCTCCCCTTAACCCTTACTTGGTTCTTTTGTGGGGAAACTCCATTCCTCACACCTGTTACATACCAGCGTCCAACTGGGTATAGGAATTGGAAAAATCTTAAAATTATGTAACCATCTAGGGAGAATAAGGGGACGATTCTTGCGGCTAGTGCTCTTGCACTCAGGCCTTCATCCATATTCCTCAAGAGTCCACAAAGAGTCCAGAGCGGAAGCGGCTGGTGAACCAGCCCAGGAGAGCACAGAGGCCAGATGCACTGGTCGTCAAGTGCAAAGACCAGGAGTCATATGCTGAGGTACTCAGGGCGGTGAAGCCCGATAAAGCGATCCTCGAGTTCAGAGACTCGGTATCCGCAGTTCGACGAACCGTGGCAGGGGAGCTCCTCCTGCAGATGGGGAAGCACGGGGACGGCGCCACTGCAAAACTCCTCAAGGCAGTCCAGACGAAGGTGGGCAATATTGCTGAGGTCAAGGCTATCTCCGAGAAGGTCCTGATCGGGGTCAGGGACATATCGGAGTGGACAACGCCGGAAGAAGTGCTCGAGGCCATCTTCGCTAATAGACGGATCGGTAATCGACGTCGCATTTGCCAGCCCCCAACTTGCACGGAGCGCCACCTGGAAAGTCGCAAGTGTATATACGCATAGTGACCACCGGGCCATAACGTGCTGTATTGAAGACGGACCCACAAGACGGACCACAACCATAAGGCGCACAGCTTGGAAAACGGAGGACATGGACACCCAGTGCCTGCTCCTCATGTTCCGGCAAAGCAGCGGAAGTATACACGGAAATGCAGAGCAGCAGGCAAACTCGCTAGGTACAGCTATGGAAATTGCCTGCGAAGCTGCCATGGTAAAAAAGCAAATGGGAGGAAGGAAACGAAAGCCAGTGCACTGGTGGTCGCAGGAAATAGCGGATCTGCGGAGAGGGAGCCACGCAGCAAGACGCTGCTACCAGAGGACCATGAAATGGGCAAGGCGGAGACCACAAGACCCCCAAGCAGCCCAGGAAGCGGCAGAAGCGCACTCCATCTACCACCAACAACGGGCACATCTCACCAAGGAGATCAAACGCAGCAAAGTAAACTGCTGGAAGGACCTCTGCAAGGAGGCCTAGCCTACTTGTAGGCCTAGCCTACAAGATGGTGATGGGCATGCTAGCGCGCAAGGTAATGCCCACCTGTCCGGAATTATTGTCCAGAATCGTGGATACACTGTTCCCCACACAACAGGAACTAGCCTACGTGCCCAGACACCGGGAGATCCGCACACCTCCACAGATCGGTGCGGAAGAGCTCCTAAATGCGGCTAAGAGCATGAAGACCGGCAAAGCGCCAGGGCCTGACGGCATACCCGCCATAGCAGTCCGGACGATAGCCACATCATACCCGGAAGCGATAGCGAAGACCTTTAACCAATGCCTGCATGAGCAAGTCTTCCCCACGGCCTGGAAGCTCCAGAGGCTCGTGCTGCTACCAAAGACTGGGAAGGACCCCGAAGACCCTGCTCGATACAGGCCTCTGTGCATGATCAGCGTAACGGGGAAGCTGTTCGAGCGAATCATCGCAAATCGGATAGAGGCGGAAATTGACAGCCTACATGGACTATCTGAGCTCCAGTTCGGCTTTAGGAAGCGGAGAAGCACCACCGACGCGATCAGAGCAGTGGTGGGTAAAGCCCGCGAGGCCATAGCTGGGAAGAGATGGCACGGTGGCACCAAGAAGTACTGCCTGGTAACTACACTAGATGTAAAAAATGCCTTTAACTCTGCAAGGTGGCCAAGCATCATCGCCGCCCTCTCCAGACTTGGTGTACCTGAGTATCTGGTGAGCATAGTAGTTAGCTACTTTAAAAACAGAGTGTTGCTGTTCGACACCTCGACGGGACAAAAACGACGGCAAGTTACAGGAGGCGTTCCACAGGGGTCTGTTCTCGGCCCGCTTTTGTGGAACGTCATGTACGATGGTATACTACGACTGGACACACCAGCCGGCTGCAGCATCGTTGGCTTCGCAGACGACATCGCGGTAGAAGCGGTACATAAAACCCTGACAGAAGTAGAGGAGAACACAAACGAGACAGTCAGACGAGTGATGTGCTGGCTGCAGGAAAACGGCCTCAGCCTAGCAGCGCACAAAACCGAATCGGTCCTGATTAGCACCAGGAAAAAGGTTGAGACAGCCAGAGTGATTGTTGGAACAGACGAAATCGAGTCGTCCCCAGCTATCAAGTACCTGGGAGTCCTTCTGGACCACAGGCTTAGCTTCAAGCAGCACCTGGAAGCAACCGGAGCCAAAGCCGGCAGGGCAGCAAGCGTGCTATCCGGCATAATGGCCAACATCGGCGGTCCAAGACAGAGGAGCAGACTTCTCATCTGCTCTGTCGTCAGAGCCATCATTATGTACGCTGCTCAAATATGGGCACCAGCTATGGAACTCCCAACGTACAGCCGCACCTGTAAAGCGGCCTACCGAAGATGTGCACTGAGAGTCCTTAGTGCTTACCGCACTGTCTCCGAAGATGCGGCCCTAGTATTGGCCGGCATGGCGCCAATTGACATTCTCGCCGCTGGAACCACCATCGAAGACCAGGCAAGCCGCGAGGCGGAGACCCGACGTAGATGGCAAGAGCGATGGCGTAACACACCCAACGGCATATGGACTAGACGCATAGTCCCGGACATAGGGCCCTGGGTGAGTAGAACTTTTGGGGAGACAAACTTTTATCTAACGCAGCTTTTAACGGGACATGGGTGCTTTAAATTCTACCTACATAGATTTAAATGCGAGTCGGATCCGTTTTGCACGCACTGTGCACGGACCATAGAAGACGCGGAACATGTATTTTTTGTCTGTCCAAGATTCTCTGCTGACCGGGAAGAGCTAAGCCTAGACATTGGGAGGCCACTTATAGTCTACGACTTAGGGGATATCCTACTTAGCTCGCAAAACAATTGGGATGCCGTGAGCACCTACGCTGCAGAGATCATCCAATCCTTGCGTCGCGCTGAAAGACAGCGCAATCGAAATTCAAATCCTAGATAGGATCTAGTGACGGCTTTCATGCCATCTCCCCCTCGCGAAGTAATACTTAACGTAATTCCAAGTCCCACACTTATCGGCTTTCAATGCTTTTCCCTCCTATACATAAAAAAAAAAAAAAAAAAAAAAAACACGCAAGCACAGGCAGTAGAGAGGCGGGAGAGCCTCTGTTTTGGCGCCTTCCACTGTCCATCGCGTCAGCGGGAGGAAAATACAAACAATTTTCGCTCAAATTGTGAAGGAGCAAGCTCCTGCACAACAGCAGGGCAGTGGACACCGTCCTACCACAAGAGTGGTAAAACCCCACACGGGCCCATCGAGGCGGGCCGGCAAACAGGACTGCCAGTATTTGGATTTCATTATTTCTTATTTTCTATTACTATTATTCATTTTTCAGTACTATTCATTTACTCCATATTATTCATTATTACTCATATTATACGTAAGCGGTTAAATATAGAATAAGAAGTTAAACTAAGCATTGATTAGTGGGAACGATGGTCACTGGGAGCAGTCAGGTACCAAGAACCAGCATCAAGAACCAGTACCAAGAACCAGCACCCAGAACCGGGAACCAGCAGCAAGAACGAAGAACCAGTACCAAGAAAACGAAAGAGAAAACCGAGCGAACGAAAAGGGAGCATACAATTAAGAGAGCGATAGGCGGGCTTATGCAAAGAGAACATAGCTGACCGTCGGAAGAAGAGAGCCCTCCCCAAGTATAACTGGCACGCGTCAGAAAATGAGCAGCAGAGCCAACGACGCAATGCTAGCGCAAAACCGAAAACCACCCCAAGCCAGCCCACAGCAGCCGAGAGAGGAGCAGCGCCGCAACGAGACAGATAATCGACGATCGGCTCAGCGTTCGGCAGCTAAGTTACAAAGCGGCCGAGGGCCGGGCAGAATTACCGGCAGAGGCCGGATCAAGCGGCTTGGCACGCGTCAAAAAAAGATGCGGGCCAGGAGTCGAAAAATGGTGCCAGAAGGAAACGGTCCAGTTTTAGAGCAGAGTCCAGCGCGAGTGCGATCGCCGTGACCCCCGCCCCCACGACTAAGAATCCCGACAACAGCCCCCGACCCCCAACGAAAAAGACTCTAACGAACAAAAGCACTGTTCATAGATCCTTGAGTGCAAAACCAAATATCCTTCCGCAGGATCGATCGCCCAGTACCGCGCCGCGAATTCTGACCAAGGATAAAAGGTCCTAAGTGCCAAACCAAGGATCCTTCCGCAGGATCACCCGCCTAGGGCCAACCGTTTGGTAACACGCCGCGCCAAGTGCACCGATCCCTAGTGCTGTGCCCAGAGCCCTTGCCAAGGACCACCGATTCCTGGCACTGTGCCGTGCACCCGTGTCCAGAAGGAGTACTTATTCCCCCGCACCCAGCCACCTAGCCCTGCACGCCACGACCTCAAAGGGGAAACATGGGCTCACGCTGGATATCCTACCGTCGGAAGGACGAGCTACAAGGATTGGCCCAAGAGTTTGGACTCGAGACTGCCGGAACGGGGGATGAGCTCCGAAGCCGGATCGCCGGGTTTATTTCACGCGGCGGCCACTCGGAGGAAATTCAGGCAAGGATAGCTGAGTTGGACACCCACTTCGGCAGTATCCCCAGTCCCAGGGACCCACGAAGCCCCGCAACGTCTCCAGGACCAGAGAGGAGAGCAAAGGAGGAAGGAGGCAGAGATAGGAAGCAGCTCTTATTGGTGATCCCTGAACCAGCCACTCATCCCAAATCTCCAGGTCGCTCCATGACCCTCAGGACACCTCCAGGACAAGGAACGGAGGCCTCCGAGCTACCACCCCCCGACGGAAACCTCCAGCAAGGCCCAATTCTGGAACTGCCACCATGGGTACTCCCCGAGTTTCCCAGCACGAGCCAAGGATTGGGAATCAGTGCCGCTGGACCCCGTGACACGACCGCTGAGCCACAGGCTGGCCAGAGTAACCACCAGCAGCATAACAGACAGGAGCCACCCCAAATGGCCGTGGCTGAACCATGCAGTATGCCTCGAGGGCCAGGACCTAGCACCATCGGGCCACGCCCCACCCGGAGTCAGCCATCAATCGTCGACAGCCACTACCAACCGGGTATGTCTCAGGGACAACGGGCCCCACACTCAGGAGGCGAGATCTCGTCTTCCCTGCTGGCAGACAAGCTCAGAAAATGGGGGCTCACGTTCAACGACTAGAGGAGCGGGTCGAGTCGTACGGAGGAAGCCCGGAGCAACTGCCACGAGCCGTATCCGGTCTCTTGACAGGTAAGGCCGAGGGGTGGTTTCGAACCTTTCAGATGCAAGGTCAGAACTGGACAGATTTCCGGAAGGAATTCTTGGAGTTTTTCTTGCCGCCCCTATACTTCCAACGCTTAGAGGACACCATCCGGAGCCGGGAACAGAAGCCCAAGGAGTCCTTTCGGGACTACCTGATCGAGCTACGACTGATGATGCAGCGGGCTGAGTACACTCGAGAACAGGAATTGGACAGGATTTACGAGAATCTTCAACCAGAGTATCAAATGTATACTCGCAGGCAAGACTTCCGCTCGCTGACGGAATTAACTCAGCTCATCTCGGCATATGAGACCGCCAGGGACCGCGGCCCATCACGCACCAACGTATCTACACCGACGTACCTACAGCGGGCCTCACACGGAGGCCAAGGGGCCACAAACCAACGGGGTGCCAACCACGAGGCATCCAGAAGGTCGGAGGCCGCCCATCTCGGGAAACGGCCGGATGAGGATGAACCGGTCGACGTGCGACGGGCCTGCCGGAAGTGCGGAGAAGATGGACATTTCCGTAGCGACTGCATCAATCAACAGAAGCTATTCTGTTGGGAGTGCGGCCGCCGAGGAATCAGGACTATCAATTGCTGCCGAAAGCTCGAGTCGGGAAACGAGTCGGGTCTCCGCCCCACTGGGACACGGGCGGAGACGCACACCCAAGATCCGGGGACATCCACCCACTAAGTATGGCAGGAGGGAGGATCGTGGCTCTGGTGACCATCAATGGAAGGGCTTGCTCAGCCACCCTTGACACAGGGGCCACCCGGTCTTTCATTAGCCGGCGGATAGCGGACGAGATAGGAACCGCAGAAAACCAACGAGCAGTGAGAACCAGGATCAGCCTAGCCGACCACTCAAAGAAGGAGATCACACAGGCAGTAGCAGCGACGGTGCGCCTCGACCAGCAGGAAACACAGGTATCTCTCTTAGTTTTACCCACGGTACTGGATGACATCATTCTGGGGCTGGACTTTCTGTGTGGTATCCGTGCAAGGACCCACTGTGGACGAGCGTATCTACAACCAAACCACCCCCAACCCCCCCCAAAAAAAAAAAAAAAAAAAACAGCAACCCGGGGCCAAAAAAGGTGACGTTTGCCAACCCGATAGACAAAAACACCCCCCCCCCCAACAAACAAACCCCCCCAAAAAAAAAAAAAAAAAACAAAAAAAAAAAAAAAAAAAAAAAAAAAAAAAAAAAAAAAAAAAAAAAAAAAAAAACAAAAAAAAAAAAAAAAAAACAAAAAAAACAAAAAAACAAAAAAAAAAAAAAACCCAAAAAACAACCAAAAAAAAAAAACACCAACAAAAAACGGCGGCCCAGGGGGATTTGCCGGGCTATACCAAACCAAAAAAAAAACAAAAAAAAAAACCCCCCAAAAAAAAAAAAACCAACAAAAAAACCCGGCGGCTCCGGGGGGCCCCGGCGGCCCAACAACAAGACCCAAAAAAAAAAAAAAAAAAACCCCAAAAAACAAAAAAAAAAAAACAAAAAAAAAACACCCACAAAAAAAAAACCGCCCCCTGAAAAAAAAAAAAAAAAAAAAAAAAAAAAAAAAAAAAAAAAAAAGTCGCGTCAAGACACAATTTGTTTTATTTTGAGAAAATTTGAAGTCTAGTGTAAGATAGTTTAGGGCGAAGCGGGAGCGCAATAAAGCTCTCTCTCGCTCTTGGCGAATTCGCCCCGCTTCGCCGCCCTAGATAAGTTAGGCTTAAGAATATTTTATAACGAGAAAAGAAAAGAGTCGAAAAATAGTATTGAATTCGAGCGCACGTCCCTTTTTTTAGTCCCCCTCCGTCTTTATTAAATATATATAAAATTTGCAGCCACCAAACTCGGTTTTTGTTTGTTAAAGTTAAATTTAGAAAAACTATTCTAAAATTTCATGGCGCCCCCGGGTGGACTGGCAAATTAGTATAGTTAAAAGGCAGAAAGTGACAGTGACACGAGTGGTGAAAAACATATGCGAAACAAATATTAAATATTTAAGTGTATATAATATAAACCTGCCCGCGTCGCGTGTGTGTACAACAGATCAACCCCCAAATAACACACCTAAAACTACCGCGACGGTCGGCAAACAAACATACAACAAAAAAAAATACCTAGCGATCTCAACCACCGAGGGATATCCATTCCAAAAGACGTTTGCCACCTGCCAAGGAAAGTGGAATTCCCAGGATCTTATTACATACATACTAGAGGTATTTGTGCAAAAAATTGAAAGCTCGAGTAAAGACAAAATCATTAAAATCTCGTAGTTACTGTCTTGTGCAAAAATAAGTGCACCTCGCTTTCAATTCTTGGCACATCCGTATGACATAGTAGAGCTAGATTTGCATGTATTTAGTAGAGTTTGTACATATATTACATATATCACATATTCACATACATCATACCATCTTGGACGCAGAACATATACATATAATTTATAACTGCAATCACTGTCGCCCCTTTCCCCCTTTCTCGTTTTCGTTGCGCAAATATATAGTTGGGTCATTGGCCAAGCGCACACATACCAACGTAGCAGCTGCAGCGGTGAATTTTCGTTCTCGCTTTTGCTCGTCACCGTTGCTGACCGTCGTTGTTGTTGGTGTGTTCTTGCGTTTGGCGCGTTTAAGTCAAACCGTTCGCCAAGCGACGCGCTACCCTGTAATCGTCGGGTATATAGTTTTGGTGCAAAGGATCCAACTGTCAATTTGTCAAAGCGTGCCTCGAAATTCAATTGGGTGTCTATCGGTCGGTCAGCCAGGCCCAGCATACACAAGCGCCAACACAGCTTGGACACACACACATGTGCATATGTTCACAGCTTCAGCGGTGAATTTTTCGTTTTCGCTTTCGCTTGTCACCGTTGCTGCTTGTTGTTGTTCTTGTGTGTTTTGTGTTGGCACGCCTGCGTAAACAGATCGCCAAGTGCCTCGATACCCTTTAATCGTCGGGTATATCGATTTTTCGCCTCATTTGGCATCGACACCCTAGGTCCGTCTTAAACAGATCGCCAATTGCCTCGATACCCTTTAATCGTCGGGTATATCGATTTTTCGCCTCATTTGGCTTCAACACCCTAGGTCCGTATTAAACCGATCGCTAAGTGGTGCGATACCCTCTAGTCGCCGGGTATATTTCTTTCGACCTACTTTGGGTACACCTTCCTGTTTCGACACTTTGCGCCGCAGCAAATAATATTATCGTGAGAACAGCCCTGATTAGTGATTCACTTAAGTATCGAGAGTCAAGATGAATCCCAAATCAGATCATAAGCCTATTCTTGAAGAGCTAAAAAAGAAGCTCAGCTCCCGTGTCAAAGGCATTCGCCGACTAGCGGAGCGGCTGGAGGCTGGGGAGATTCCGCTGCAGTTGACAGAGCTCGAGTGCAGACTCGACGTACTGAAAGCAACTATAGCCAAGGCAAGCCAAGTTCAAGAATCAATCGAAGAAATAGATAGTGACGATGACTTTGGAGCCGAGTTGGAAGAACTCTCGATTGTAACCAAGGCAAAGATAATGTCGCTTATCGACGCCTTGAAGACAGCCAGTGATACAATACCTTCAGTATCAGCTTCTGTAGCCCCAACTCGTGCTCGACTTCCGAAGTTAGCCCTGCCAAAGTTCAGCGGAAAATATTCGGAATTCAAAGGCTTCATTACTTTATTTGAGACTCTTGTTCACAATGACGAAAGCATTCCAGTTATCGAAAAGTTTAACCATTTGCTTTCATGCCTCTCTGGTGAAGCGTTGGGAACGGTAAGGGCGTTCCAAGTAACCGAGAGCAATTATGAGAAAGCCATGGCTAGCTTAAAACGGGTCTATGATAACGAATGTCTGATCTTTATGAACCATATTGCTGCCCTATTTAGTCTTCCCAAAATGACCCAGCAATCTGCATCGTCCTTAAGGAACCTAATCGATACCACTTCATCGATATATGGTTCCTTGTTGTCGATAGGCGATGACCAAAAGATCTCGAATGCAATGCTTATTCATCTCGTCTTGAACAGAGTCGATCCTGTGACCAAACAAAAATGGGAAGAACAGCTCGATTATGAGAAGCTGCCGCTTTGGGCTGACTGCGAAAAAATGCTTAATCGCAGATATCAGCATCTTTCGGCCGAAGAATCGGCAAAACCAAAGCAGGAGCAGAAAGCTGTGCCAAGCAAGCCTCACAATCGGAGCTCATTCGCGTGCTCTACTGCGAATGCTAAAAACCAACAATGCAGTTACTGCAATGCAAAAGACCATCTGTTGACTACTTGCAGTCCATTTGCGCGGCTTGCAGTGATGCAAAGATTCGAGTTTGTCAAATCGGCATCGCTCTGCATCAACTGTCTGCAACAAGGACACACTGTGGTACGATGCAAAGCTGGCAAGTGTCGAGTGTGTGGCCGCTCACATCATGCCTTATTGCATAGGTACACAGTTGTGGATAAAAGTTTAGCGTTACCATCACCCCCAGAGAATTCTTCTCCCCCTCCTAGTCAGAGTAACCCTTCCACTTCGCATGCACTCCATGCGACAGCTTTGGATAGAGTAATTCTGGCAACGTCGATCGTAAGCGTCCGAACTAAAAATGGAGAGTATGTTTTGGCCCGAGCACTGCTTGACTCTGGGTCACAAACTAACTTCATAACTGAGGACCTGGCACAGCGCTTACAGATCCGTAGGGAGGAGTCGTGCATCAACTTGCTTGGAATTGGAGAATCTAATTCACAAGTCAAGAAAAAGATACACACGGTGGTGAAGTCGCGAATCAATGGTAGTGAGTTCTCGGTCGATTTCTGGATTCTGAAGTCAATCTCGGGATACCACCCTGATCACGCACTTAATGTGAGTGACTGGAAAATCCCGAAGAACCTACCTCTTGCAGACCCATATTTCTACAAGCCACAAAGAATAGATATGTTGATAGGTGCAGAGTCATTTTTCGAACTCTTATCGGTTGGTCAAATTAGACAAGGTCCTGACTATCCAACTCTGCAGAAAACGCTTCTCGGTTGGATTGTGTCTGGAAGATACAGTCCAAAGGTGACTGTCACCCAGGAAGCGAGGAACTGTCTGAGTTGTCGAGAAGAGTCAGTGGTGTCTATCGACAACACACTACAAAAGTTTTGGTCACTAGAAGAATTGCCATCTTCTAAAAAGCCTTTAACTCCTGAACACAAGTTATGTGAGGAGCATTATAGAAAGACTACTCAAGTCTTGCCTTCAGGTCGGTTTGAAGTACGGCTGCCGTTTAAATCCGATCCAAATTGCTTAGGCAATTCCTTCGAGATTGCTAAACGGCGGTTTTTGTCGCTCGAAAGAAGATTGTCCCGCGACCCTGAGTTGAAGAAAATGTACTTGGAATTCATGGAAGAGTACCTCTCCTTAGGTCATATGTCGCCGACTGACAATACTTATCCTTCTGCTCCACACTACGTAATTCCACATCAGTGTGTCCTTCGGCCCCAAAGTACGTCCACGAAGCTTCGCGTCGTGTTCGATGCGTCGTCGAAGACGTCATCTCAGGTGGCCTTGAATGACATTCTGATGGTCGGACCGACTATTCAAGAGGAGTTATACTCAACGCTGCTTCGCTTCCGTCTGCACAGGTTCGCCCTGACTGCCGATGTAAAAAAGATGTATCGCCAAGTGATGGTGAATGAAGCGGACAGGCAGTTTCAGTTGATCGTGTGGAGAAGAGACCCATCTGAGTCCTTGAGAATATACCAGCTCAACACTGTAACATATGGGACTGGACCTGCCCCATTTTTGGCTATTCGGTGTTTGAAAAGGTTGAGTGAGTCTGCAAGGCTCTCATTCCCAAAGGCTGCTAAAGTTATCGGGTCCGACTTTTATGTCGATGATATGTTGACTGGTGCTGGTTGCGTGGAGGAGTTAAAGACAATTAAGTCTGATGTGGCTCAGGTTCTTCAAACCGCAGGGTTTGAGCTGACCAAGTGGTTCTCGAACTCACCTGAAGTCTCAGCATCCGAGAGCACAGTTAAACCGATAACGATCTCGGACTCGGAGTCAACCAAGGCGTTGGGAATATCGTGGCTACCGCATGAAGACGTCTTTAAGTTTCAAATTGACAGTTCAGTCATGGGTCTCCGAGCGACAAAACGGAACATATTATCGGTGACATCAAAGCTGTTTGACCCCCTTGGTTTGTTAAGCCCCTTGGTAATCAAGGGAAAGATCCTACTGCAGGAGCTGTGGCTTAACAAACTAGATTGGGATGAGTCAATTCCAATGAATCTGGAAACATCTTGGAACTTTCTAAAAGAATCCTTGGGTCAGCTGGAGAAGATTGCCATACCTCGCTTTGTGCATACTGATCCCATGTCACCGATACAAGTACATGCCTTTGCCGACGCCTCCATGAGAGCTTATGGAGCATGCGTCTATATCCGTAGTAAGACTGCAGAAGGTTTCAAGGTCTCGTTGTTGACCGCAAAGTCGAAAGTAGCGCCGCTCAAGACGAAAACGCTTCCAAGGCTTGAGTTATGTGCCGCTCACCTTCTCGCAGATCTCTGTCACCGACTCAAATCGCTACTCGAGGTGCCGATTGAACGAATGGTATGTTGGTCGGATTCGGAAGTGACCCTTCATTGGATCCGATCCCACCCTTCGTCGTTATCAACATTCGTTGCGAACCGAGTAGCTGAGATTCAGGAGTGGTCAGATGATGCTACGTGGCGGCATGTTCCAACTAAACAGAACCCAGCAGACATAGTTTCGAGAGGTTGTGACATTGAGGAGATTTCGCAGTCGATCTGGTTTAGTGGACCAGCGTTTTTGAAGGAAGAAGAAGAGAGCTGGCCCAGAAATCCCCACTTCGAGCTTTCTGAGGAAGAGCTGAAGCTGGAAACCAGGAAGACAGCGGTCGGACTGACCGTGGCCGCTAAATCAAATGATTTAGTGGAAATTATTGAGGGATACTCGTCACACCTCAAGCTGCTAAGAGTGTTCGTTTACGTGTTCCGCTTCATCCGAAAATGTAAAGACAAAAGTCTTAAATTTGAAGTCAGTCCGTCACCAGTAGAGTACGATGAGGCTTTTCACAAAATTGTCGAGCTGATCCAAAAGAACGAGTATCAGGAAGAGATCGAAAGGGTTCGTAAAGGCACCAGGTTAGGCCCCAGTCTTCAGCGATTGAATCCCTTCATCAACGAAGAAATGGGGACTTGGTGCTCTTTTTCGTTGTTGCGAGTTGGGGGGCGACTAGTTAACGCTCCTATGTCATACCATGCCAAGTTTCCTTTGCTGTTGACAAAACGCTCGCAGTTTGTGCAGACCTATGTTCGCTATCTGCATCAAACGAATTTTCATGCCGGCCCACGAGCACTTGTGAGCATCCTTAGGCAGCGTGTGTGGATAGTAAACGCTCAGGAGGTCTGCAGGGCAATGGTCAGGTCGTGCATTCGCTGCTTTAAATGCAAGCCTCGACTCCAGACCCAAATGATGGGAAATCTACCCGCAGACCGGCTCCGTGCTCTCCGCCCATTCGCAGTATGTGGCGTTGATTTTTGTGGCCCAGTCTATACGACACTAAAAATTCGTGGTAGGCCCCCTTATAAGACCTACATAGCGTTATTTGTCTGTTTTGCGTCCAAGGCGGTTCATCTAGAAATTGTCTCCGATCTAACGACTAACTCCTTCTTATTGGCTTTTCAAAGGTTCGTTGGTCGTAGAGGATGTCCGCTCCGCGTGAACTGCGACAACGCGACAAATTTCGTCGGAGCAAGTCGCCACTTCGACGAACTGAGGAGGACGCTGGAGACGGAAGCGGACTCAATTCGAGAGTTCGCAGCGAGAAGCGGCTGCGAGTTCGCCTTCCTGCCACCTCGAGCTCCGCACATGGGCGGACTGTGGGAAGCAGGAGTGAAGTCGGCCAAAAACCTCCTGCTGAGGTCGGCCGGAAGCGCGCTCTTCACCGCCGAGGAGCTGGAGAGCGTGATGGTGGGCATCGAGGCGGTGCTAAACTCGCGCCCTCTGGGAGCAATAAGCCCCGACCCAAGCGACGGAGACGCCCTGACTCCCGGGCACCTGCTGACAGGCGGGCCGCTAATCGCACCCCCAGCACCCCGGACCCCGGACCAGGAGGGTCTGAGTTGCTTAAGGCGATGGCGGCTTGTCTCGTCAGCCAGGCAAATGTTCTGGCAGCGATGGTCCCGGGAGTATGTGCTGGGCTTGCAAATAAGATGCAAGTGGCACCAGGAGCAGCCCAACGTCGAGGAAGGCGACCTCGTCATCGTCGCAGAGGACAACCTTCCGCCCCAACAGTGGCTCCTCGGAAGGGTCGTCGCAACACACGCCGGGCAGGACGGAAAGGTCAGGGTGGTCGACCTCAGGACGAGCAGCGGAGCGGTCTACAAGAGGCCGATCCATAAATTGGCGCTTCTGCCGATGTGTTGAAGTCCCACAGGTCTTCAACGGGGCCGGTGTCGCGTCAAGACACAATTTGTTTTATTTTGAGAAAATTTGAAGTCTAGTGTAAGATAGTTTAGGGCGAAGCGGGAGCGCAATAAAGCTCTCTCTCGCTCTTGGCGAATTCGCCCCGCTTCGCCGCCCTAGATAAGTTAGGCTTAAGAATATTTTATAACGAGAAAAGAAAAGAGTCGAAGTATAGTATTGAATTCGAGCGCACGTCCCTTTTTTTAGTCCCCCTCCGTCTTTATTAAATATATATAAAATTTGCAGCCACCAAACTCGGTTTTTGTTTGTTAAAGTTAAATCTAGAAAAACTATTCTAGAATTTCACAACCCAAGAAGTGAATACAGCACCCCGACACCACGGGACGACCCCAGCCAGAAAAGGACGACAGACTACCAGCTGGAACCACGGGCCGACTCTAGAACAGCTCGAGAACGAAACCCGTTTCGTACAGCTGAGAAGGACTACGACAGAGCGGTATTGGCAGCCGCCACCGCCATGGAATTGGAGGACCTCTCTCCTTGGCAACCAGCCCAAAACCCGGAACCACCTCCTACGCCCTGGGCAGCCAAATTTCTGGAGGAAGAATTGGCCAAATTTGAGGGACTAACCGGAACCTCCCACATCGCAGAGCACACCATCACCCTGAGGGATGACAAACCTATGAAGCAGCGTTACTTCCCGAAAAACCCTGCCATGCAAAGAATCATCGATGCACAGGTAACCGAGCTGTTACAAGACGGACGAATCGAGCCATCCAAGAGCCCACACAGCGCACCGATTGTGTTAGTGGGGAAGAAGACAGGAGAGATGCGGATGTGCGTGGATTATCGGCAACTGAATGCGCGATCCGTGCCCGACGCCTATCCGCTCCCCCGGATCAATCACATTCTCGAGAGACTCCGTAATGCCCACTACATATCAACACTGGATCTCAAGAATGGGTATTGGCAAATCCCAGTGGCCAAGGATAGCAGAGAGGCAACAGCGTTCACCGTCCCGGGCAGAGGACTGTTCCATTGGAAAGTCATGCCGTTCGGCCTGCACTCAGCGCCGGCGACTTTTCAACGAGCACTAGATAGCGTCATTGGACCCGACATGGAGCCATATGCTTTTGCGTATTTGGACGACATCATCATCATCGGAGCAACGCTAGAGGAACACGTCGAGAACCTTCGAGAAGTCTTCCGGAGATTGCGAGAAGCCAACCTACGGCTGAATAGAAACAAGTGCAGTTTCTTTAGGAAAAGCCTGGTCTACCTCGGACACGTCATCAGTGAGCAAGGAATACACACGGATCCAGACAAGGTCATCGCCGTCAGGAAACTGGCACCACCCAGCAACCTAAAGGAGCTGCGACGTTGCATCGGGATGGCATCGTGGTATCGCCGCTTTGTCCCCAACTTCGCTACGATGGTCCAGCCGATGACGAGCCTCCTCAAGAAGAACCAAAAGTGGGCCTGGACAGAGGACCAGCAACAGGCGTTCGAAGCACTCAAGGAGAAATTAACTCAGGCTCCAGTTTTGGCGTGCCCTGATTTCACCGAGAGGTTCGTACTCCAAACCGACGCCAGTGCATACGGCCTCGGAGCCGTGATGACGCAGCAAATAGCAGGGGAGGAACGTGTCATCGAACGGCGAACCGAGTGACCCAACGGTATTACTGGCCTGGACTCTATCGAGATGTAGCCCGATATGTCCAAAGATGTGCCAGCTGCAAGCAATTCAAGGTGAACCAACAAAAACCAGCCGGGCATATGCATACTCGACAGGCCCAGGGACCACTGGATATCTTATGCGCGGACTTCGTCGGCCCACTTCCCCGTTCGAAGCACGGCAACACAATGTTGCTAGTATTCTTCGACGCATTCAGCAAATGGGTGGAACTGGTGCCCCTGCGCAAAGCTACCACGGCACAGTTGGAAAAGGCGTTCCGGGAACGAATCCTGAGTCGCTTCGGAGTCCCCAGAAGGTTCGTCTGCGACAACGGGACACAATTCACCAGCCGCTCCTTCAGGGCTTTCTGTAAACTCGCCGGCATGGAATTGGAGCATACGGCTCCATACACACCTCAGCAAAACCCAACCGAGCGGGCCAATAGGACAATCAAAACCATGATCGCCCAATACATCGACGGGGACCAGCGGACATGGGACGACCTCCTCCCAGAGCTCAGCCTGGCATTCAACAGCAGCGTCTCCGACACGACAGGATTCAGCCCCGCGCTCATCGTACTCGGCCGAGAGCCAAGATTACCCGGGGCTCTCTACGAGGAAACCACCCCAGGGTTAGGAGAAACCGGCGAAGGACCACAAGAGAAAGTCGGCCGACTGAAGGACATCTTTAAAGTGGTACGCCAGAACACGCAACGGGCCTCCCACGAGCAGAAGAAAACGTACAATCTCCGACGACGCGAGTGGCGACCCACAATAGGATCTTTGGTCCTATTGCGCCAACACCACCTGTCTAAGGCAGCAGACAACTTCGCCGCAAAACTCGCACCCAAATACGAAGGGCCGTATAGGGTAATTAAATTTCTCTCCCCCACGATAGTGCGACTTCAGCAACGACAAGGGCAACAGCGAAGGACCGCTGGACTGGCCGACCTCAAGGCCTTCCACGACAGCAGTGATGACGACAAAAACAACACCGACGAGGAAGACCCTGGCGAAGAGCGGTAGGGCAACCCGGGTTCATGAGGGCCACTTATGGCAGTGCGCTGTCATAACGTCCTCGTCCCGGCAGGGACAACCGCAAACATCGACGCAGTAAGATAGATATAACCCCTTATGCGATTAGTTTTAAACCAAATTAGTACAATGTAAATCGCACCGTCAGGCAGGGCAGGGAAACATTAATTAAGTCAGACAGGTTCTAAAACCCCAGATTCCTCGCCATACATATACGACCATGAACACAGAAGAAGCGGCCGACGAGCCGATCCTAGAAGCACAGGATGATAACCCGGGACATCCTAACCGCGAAGCGTCATTGGCAGTACCACGTCCGCCGCATACGCAATCCGAGGACGGATCCTCCGAAGGAGACACCCTGGACAGGCCCATGACGCCACGAGTACTGGTAGACGACGACACCGACATGACCTGGGTACCAGAGACCGCCGTCATGGATACCCCGTCCACACCACAACACTTGACGAGTCCAGCGGGAGTCTCGCGGATACCGCTCACGCCCCGGGTCGATATGGGCTACGCCGACCGATACTTCGACGGACCCTCGACCTCCCACGCGGCAAGAATGCGCCTGCACACCGCGGCCGGGGATACGCTTCCAGAACGTCAACCCGAGAACGACAACGACCCGGCCATGTCACTAGCGGCCTCGGTCTGTATCTGGCCCGATGCCGTAGAGAGCCTGCGGCTAGACGGCGGCCCACCTCGCCTGGCATCACCCCCGCCTTTCGCCGAACACGTCCGGCGGATGGAACTCCACGACTTCCTACGTCGAATGGGCGAGGACCTCAGTGACGTGGACGAAGGCTTCACGGAGGGAGACGCCTGTGTCGCGGTCCCGCGGTGGGAGCGAGACCCGGTGGAAGAGAGCACCGAGAGTGAGGAAGAAGCCCTCTATGACGGACGGTTCGGCAAGGCAAACCATCGGGCCCCCCTACTATATGACGTGGCCGCCCTAAACAAGCAACTGGAGGCCGAAAGACCCACAACGCAGTACTCGGACATCAGCGACGAGGAAAC
Organism: Drosophila ambigua; assembly: GCA_018150905.1. Classification (NCBI taxonomy): domain Eukaryota; kingdom Metazoa; phylum Arthropoda; class Insecta; order Diptera; family Drosophilidae; genus Drosophila; species Drosophila ambigua. Next base: position 984,720 of record JAECWS010000099.1, read on the forward strand.
ATCTCCGCCCGAGAGCGGCTCGTGGCTGGCTCCACAAGGCCCACTACTGAAGAACAGCAGCAACTCCGACCCACCATAGTCTGCGCCGTTGGATCTGACCATAGCGAAGGCTGGGGCTCAGAACACGGCCGAAGCTCCAGGGACTCCTTGGATGAAGGCCGTCCAAGCTTTCCAGGCCGTACGGGACGCGTGCAACCGCGAACGGGCCGAAGCGGGCGAACAGGACACCAGCAGTGAGGCGGAAGGGTCGGAAGACGACAGCGAGGAGCCGGAGGTTTTGAGCAGCCAGTCGGAAGAACAGGAATCCGGAGTCAGCGAGGGCGACTCGTCGTCCCAGGCGAGCTACGAGCCACGGACACCTTCCTACTCCCCAATGGGAGGGCAGTCACCAGAACCGCTGAGTATCGAGCCTCGGTCGACGGCGATGGGACACGCCGACACCGGAGCCTGAGGCCCCCGAAGAGCCCACCAGAACCCAGTCAACGGAGCCCGTCATCATCAGCGATGATGACGAGACCGAGGAGACCGACGCCCCAGGCCTTAGCACGTCGGCAGACGAGGGGGACATGTCACTGGAGTTGGACGAAGAAGTAGCGGACGGCCTCATGGCCGCGTATGAGGAACTTCCCACACTCGACGCGGTTCAAGCGGAGCAGGATTGTCGATTGCCACAAAACCTCATCGACAGCGGAAGCCAACGACACGACCGGGTCGGGCCACGGTCCCGAACACTGGAAAACTTTGCGGGACAACGTTTCCGCATCTCCATCAACCAGCGGAAGGAAATTTTTATTTCGTCCCGCCCCCCGAAATAAGAAGGGAGTGTGAAGGAGCAAGCTCCTGCACAACAGCAGGGCAGTGGACACCGTCCTACCACAAGAGTGGTAAAACCCCACACGGGCCCATCGAGGCGGGCCGGCAAACAGGACTGCCAGTATTTGGATTTCATTATTTCTTATTTTCTATTACTATTATTCATTTTTCAGTACTATTCATTTACTCCATATTATTCATTATTACTCATATTATACGTAAGCGGTTAAATATAGAATAAGAAGTTAAACTAAGCATTGATTAGTGGGAACGATGGTCACTGGGAGCAGTCAGGTACCAATAACCAGCATCAAGAACCAGCACCAAGAACCAGCACCCAGAACCGGGAACCAGCAGCAAGAACGAAGAACCAGTACCAAGAAAACGAAAGAGAAAACCGAGCGAACGAAAAGGGAGCATACGATTAAGAGAGCGATAGGCGGGCTTATGCAAAGAGAACATAGCTGACCGTCGGAAGAAGAGAGCCCTCCCCAAGTATAACTGGCACGCGTCAGAAAATGAGCAGCAGAGCCAACGACGCAATGCTAGCGCAAAACCGAAAACCACCCCAAGCCAGCCCACAGCAGCCGAGAGAGGAGCAGCGCCGCAACGAGACAGATAATCGACGATCGGCTCAGCGTTCGGCAGCTAAGTTACAAAGCGGCCGAGGGCCGGGCAGAATTACCGGTAGAGGCCGGATCAAGCGGCTTGGCACGCGTCAAAAAAGATGCGGGCCGGGAGTCGAAAAATGGTGCCAGAAGGAAACGGTCCAGTTTTAGAGCAGAGTCCAGCGCGAGTGCGATCGCCGTGACCCCCGCCCCCACGACTGGGATTCCTAGCCTAGACAATAGCCCGGGACCCAACTGACGACCCCGACGGAAGCCTGCCCGCGGAAGATTTACCCCACACGGAGGCCACCGAACACCAAACACCAAACCAGGCGGAAGAGGACGGGTAAGCCGGCTCACTTACGTGGGTGGATAGGGGAAAGAAAGAGACGGTGCGATAGGTAGAGAATCACACAGAGATAATAAAAATATATAGATAAAACGCCCTCGTTTATTGTATCGGCTGCCACCAAACTGTACCCTTCAATCTCTACACCACTATCCTTGGGGAGCCGGGCCATAGCATCGGTACGCGGTCAACGCACGGTGACTGTGGTCCGCCCCTCCCCCTTCCCATAGCACCTTCCCCGTAGAAAACAACGTCCGTCTTCCGTAAGGTCGACGGAATTGTCAAAAATGCTAAAGGACGCACGCTACCTTAACAAGGACATGAAGGATCTGGTGCAGAAGGTGGTGAGACTCCAAAAATCTGCACTCTTTAGCTTCGACGCGAATCCTCGGAGAATCGAGAGGGTCTCACAGCAAGACCAGGATACGCAGTAGTCCCCACGACAGAACGGAGCGAAAACGGAGAGGCCAGCCAGGAACCATCCAAAACCAAGGAAAGGACTGGAAGGCCACGCGCCAGAGAAGGCACAACAAACAGCAGCCCGGCGGACAGAGACAGATCCCCCAAATGAGTGGATAGAAGTCAAGGGAAGGGCGCATGCTCGACAGCCGCGTCCGCGTGCTGATGCCATAATAATCGAGCCCAAGGAAAAAATGTCCTACGCCGAAATCCTAAGCCTAGTTACTCGCAGTCAAAGCGATAAACTGAAGGGCGTTGGTGAGAGTGTGCGCAGGGTGAAGTGCACAGCCAAAGGCGCACTCCTGCTAGAGCTCAACGACACCACCTTGGAGAACACGCAGCGGCTGAGAGACAGCATTACCACGGCCTTACAAGGTAAGGTTGAAGCACGAGCACTTACCCAACAGACGAGGCTGGAAGTAGTGGACCTGGACGAGATGGCCACGGTGGAAGACCTGCAACACTCCTTCAAAGAGCAAAGCCTGCGCCCAGCGTACGGCAGTAGGCAGCGGGCTATCATTAGTCTTCCGGCAGCAATAGCAGCCAAGGTCCTCTCCGTTAGCAAGGTCAGGATCGCCTGGTCGGTTTGCCGAATCCGGGAGCGAAATCTCCCCACCAGATGTTTTAGGTGCTTGGAGCTGGGACACATCGCAGCGAACTGTGGCAGCGCAGTGGACAGAAGCGGGTGGTGCTTCCGATGTGGAGCCGCGGACCACAAGATACGCGACTGCCTCAATGAGGCCAAGTGCTTCTATTGCGCCTCCAAGGGCCAGCCACATAAACGCGCAGCAGGCAGCGCCAGGTGCCCAATGGCTCCCACAGCCCAGGAGAAGGCACGAAACAAACGTCATGCGTAGGTTTTACCAAATAAACCTGAACCATTGCGAGGCAGCTAGCCACCTGCTCACCCAGTCGGTACGTGACCAGAGAACAGATGTCGCCATCATCAGCGAGCCATACAGATCCCCAGCAGATGGCTACTGGGTCCAAAGCTCGTCGGGCAAAGCAGCGCTATGGTCCTGCGGCAGGCCGCCGTTGCGGCCAACATCGTGTGAAGCAAAAAGGCACTTCGTCCGAGCAAAGCTAGCTAGCTTCTGCATCTATAGCTGCTATCTTCCACCCAGTCTGAGCCGCCAGAGCTTTGCAGCAGCCATAGACGAACTGGTCGACGATGCCAGAGACCACAAGCCTACCATAATCGCAGGTGATTTCAACGCATGGGCCCAAGAATGGGGCAGCGACATCACCAGAGGCAGCAGCTCAGATGCCATAAACAAGGGTCAAGTCCTTCTGGAAGCCTTTGCGACCCTAGACGTGGTGTTACTAAACCAGGGCACAGCAAACACCTTTAACCGGGGAGGCGCCGGTTCTGTTATCGACCTCACCTTCGTGACGAGCTCCCTTTTCCCACGGGCAAACTGGCGAGTAGGCAATCACTACACGGCTAGCGATCACGAGGCGCTGTTATACACAGTTGGCGGAGGAATGGCACGAACCCCGAACCACGCAGCACAGAGGACGGTATACAAGCCCGAAAGCTTGCAGGTCCAACGTTTCCTGGATGAGATGAGCGACTTGACAGTGGGAGGATCAGCTCAGCAGATGGCCACACAGCTCACGGCCCAGCTTAGACTCGCATGTGAAGCAAGCATGACCCGGAGAAAGATGTTCAGGGGCGCGCAGCCGCCGACCTACTGGTGGAGCGATCAGTTCGCGGATGCCAGGCGCACCTGCCTGACCTCCAGAAGGAGGTACCAGAGGGCGCGCAGAAGGAACGACAGCGACTGGCCGAGTCTTCACATTGCGTACCGCGCTGCTAGGAAGGTACTGAAGACCTCCATCAAGAGGAGCAAACGGGAGTGCTTTCTGCAACTCTGCGACTCAGCAGAGCACTACAAGACGGTGATGAAGAGGCTGCACACCAACAATGCAGCTCCATCTGACCCGCACCAACTCTCAGCCATCGTGGAGGCGTTGTTCCCAACTAGGATGCATAACCTACCCCAAAACGACGAAGCGCACCCATACGAGGTGGAACCGGTAACGGCAGACTAGGCCATCACAGCGGCCCGCAGGTTGAAGCCAAATAAGGCCCCAGGTCCCGACGGGATCCCCAGCAGGGCAGTCAAGCTAGCTGTCTCGTATAAGCCGCAAGAGTTCGCGACGGCGTTCACTAAGTGCCTCCAAGAAGGACTGTTTCCTTCGCAATAAAAGACACAGCACCTCGTGCTCTTACCAAAACCAGGTAAGCCGCCAGAGGACCCCTCCTCATTTCGCCCGATATGTTTGATCGACTCATTGGGGAAGACGATGGAGCAGATAATCTGCACACGGATGGAGAGGGCGGTGGACGAAGCCGGTGGGCTATCTGACAATCAGTTCGGCTTCCGAAAGGGCAGCTCGACAGTGGATGCCATCGACAGAGTTGTCCGGATCGCAGCCAAGGCGGTAGAGGGTACGAGATGGAAGGGCGGCAAAAAAGAATACTGCCTAATCGTCACGCTGGACGTTAAGAACGCCTTCAACTCTGCGAACTGGGACTGCATTGTCAACTCACTGAGACAGATGGGCATCCCTCCATATCTGCAGTCGATTGTAGGCAGCTAATTTGAAGGAAGAACGCTGAACTTCGACACGGCGACTGGCATGCAATCCCACCGTATTTCGGCAGGTGTTCCCCAAGGCTCTGTGCTGGGCCCGCTACTATGGAATATAGCTTACGATGGAGTTATGCGGCTGACCCTACCAGCCCTTTCAGTGGTGGCCAAACACCTGCAAGCGGCAGAGGAAACCTGCAACACGGCAATACAGACTATAGCAGACTGGCTTCTGTCTGTGGGGCTGGAGTTAGCGGCCCATAAAACGGAGGCAGTGTTGGTCAGCACTCGATCAACGGTGGAGACAGCGCACGTCCGAGTGGGAGACCAGACTATAGCGTCGAAGCGAGCCATCCGCTACTTAGGCGTGATGATGGACACCAGGCTCTGCTTCCGGGAGCACCTGAGTTTCGTACAGGAGAAAGCAGCCAATACAAGTCGAGCCCTGTTCCGCCTGCTACTAAACACCCGTGGGCCGAAGCAGGAGAGAAGGCTTTTGCTGACCAGCGTAGTTCGCTCAGCCATAACATACGCTGCAGCTGTGTGGGCGGACGCCATCAAAATCGCCAGCTACGCGAGGGGCGTAAAATCGATACATCGGCTTTGCGCGCTAAGAATATGCTGCGGCTTCCGTACCATATCAGACGACGCCGCGCTGGTCATAGCAGGAGTTCTCCCCATCGATCGACTCTTAGTCGTCGAGGAGAGGAATGTAGCTCTGGCCATCCGGGCAGGAGCCGAACGGAAGGTGGCGCGTGAGCAGGCAAGAGAGGAGAGCCTCAGCGTGTGGCAAAGCCGCTGGGACAGCTCCGAAAACGGCCGGTGGACCCACCGTCTCATCCCAGATGTGAAAAGCTGGACCAACAGGGGACACGGTGCGGGGAATTTCTACACCACGCAACTCCTCAGCGGACACGGCTGCTTCGGCCAGTATTTATTTAGATTCGGGCACGAAGTCTCGCCACACTGCAGATGGTGCGCCGGCGGCACAGAGGACGCAGAGCACATCATGTTTGTCTGCGGGCGCTTCGACCAGACGAGGAGCGAACTGTGGCAGTCCATTGGCAGGCGGCTATCACCCAGCAACCTGGTGGAAGCTATGATAGGAGACGAGGCGGTATGGACAGCAGTAACCAATTTTGCTGCCGCTGCATTGAAAGAGCTCCGGAGATGCGAGCGCCTTAGAAGGGAGGCAGATTAGGAGGAACCAACGTCCCTGCGAAATGCCCAGTACGGTATGTGTCGCCCCACGCATCCTGGCGGCGAAAAATATCTAGTCTATAACCTAATATATAATAATCATTAAGCTAGTAGTTAATATTCTCTATATGCGTAATTTAAAAGAAAAAAAAAAGGGTTAAGGGAATAAAAAAAAAAAACAAAGCCACAGCCAATCGAACCCTTTCTTTTTCTGTTTTGTTTTTTTTTTGTTTGTTTTATTTTTCCTCGCAAATAATCGTATCACCGCCTGCAAAACAAAGGGAAGTGGTTAAGGACAGCATACTGTCGACAGGGTACGTACTGCGCATGGTGTCCGATCCCGCCGACGCCCATCCAAGTTGCAGAGGCAGAGACAGTCGTGCCCCACTCTGGAGGGGGGCGGAGAAGAGGAGGTTTGGCGCCTTTCACGTTTGATGGTGTTGGTAGAGGGAAAAAGTAAAAACAAATTTTCACTCAACTTTTCTGTTCGAGCGGCTGGAGATTTCACAGAACAGCTGATCGGCAGAGTTGCTATTACAACGGTGGTATCGGAAAGCAGCTGATCGACGCAAGGTTGCCACAAGCAAGGTTGCCAGATCGGTGGATCCGGCGAACCGGTTATTCAAGCTTCGCGGGCTACTTGAATTCAAAACCCTAACCGATCGCACATTACGAAAGAATGGAGGAGGAGGAAAAGATGGCTTTTGAGAGGAGATCGAGCCTGCAGCGCTCCCCACCGCAGTGGCAAACGCCCAGGGGCATATGGCCAAGAGAGCAGCCAGCGGAGAAAGGGACATACCCAGTCCTTCAGACTGGATCCTCTCTAAAGGAATCCCTACATATGAGGCAGCAGCCGACGCTCACGGTGTCAGCCCCGGCGGAGGCCCCAGTCAACCCGTTTGACTTCAGCGGTGTACCCCGCGAGAAGAGCGCTTTAGGGGTAGAGGAAGTGGAGGACCTTCGCTCTACTCTGGTGAGCCTGGTGGAGAAATCGACAGAATTGTCGAAAATGTTGAGGGACGCTCGGTACCTCAACAAGGACATGAAGGAGCTGGCGCAAAAAGTGGTTAGGCTGCAAAAGTCGGCCCTTTTTAGCTTCGACTCGAACGCCCAGAGGAAGGAGCGTGCTGAGCACAAGGACCAGCAGACCCAGTGCTCCCCTCAACAAACCGGAGGAAAAAGACCCCCCGCTACGTCCGCTAGGAACACGCCAAAGCGAAAAAAAGGACCAGGAGGAGACCCCCCACAGCAGCCTCACCAAGGTCGACGGATTGGGACAAAGGAGAAAATTCTTCCAGCAACCGAGTGGACGGAAGTGAAGGGCAGGACACACTCTCGACCGGTGCGACCGCGAGCAGATGCCATTATAATCGAGCCAAAAGACAAGATGACGTACGCGGAAATATTAAACCTGGTCACCCGGAGCCAGGACGAAAAATTGAGGATGGTTGGAGAGAGCGTCCGCAAGGTGAAGTGCACCGCCAAAGGAGCACTCTTGCTGGAGCTAAATGGCGCTACCCTGGAGACAACGCAGCAGCTGAGAGACAGCATCAGCACTGCCCTGCAAGGGAAGGTGGAGGCGCGAGCTCTCACCCAGCAGACGAGGCTTGAAGTGGTAGACCTGGACGAGATGGCCACAGCAAATGACCTGAAGCAGGCATTTCAGGAGCAGCTCGGCGCCACGCTGGATGAAGCAGCCATAAAAAGTATGCGTCCAGCGTATGGAGGCACGCAACGCGCCATTATCAGCCTCTCTGCGATCGAGGCAAGAAAGATTCTTGCCGTTGGGAAGATTAAGGTGGCCTGGTCTGTGTGCAGGATAAGGGAGCGTAATTTGCCATTGAAATGCTTCAAGTGCCTGGAGCTTGGGCACATCGCAGCGAACTGTGTCAGTACAGTGGACAGAAGCGGATGGTGCTTCCGTTGCGGTGCTGAAGACCACAAAATCCGCGACTGCCGTAAGGAGGCGAAATGCTTCTATTGCGCTGGAAAAGGGAAGCCGCATAACCACGCTGCTGGAAGCCAGAGGTGTCCCATGACAGCCAAGGAGAGCAAGAAAGCCAACCAGCATGCTTAGGTTTTACCAGCTCAACCTAAACCATTGCGAGGCAGCAAGCGATTTGCTCACTCAGGCGGTGCGGGAGCAAAGGTCGGATGTCGCCATCATCAGCGAGCCATACCGATCCCCAGCAGACGGATGTTGGGTCGATAGCTCGTCGGGGAAATCAGCGATCTGGTCCTGTGGCAGACCATGCATACGGCCGACATCATGCTTAGCGCATAGACACTTTGTGCGGGCCAAACTGGCGAGTCTGTGGGTGTATAGTTGCTACCTCCCACCAAGCTTAAGTCGCCATAGCTTCGCAGCAGCCTTAGACGAGCTGGTGGACGATGCCAGAGACCGCAAGCCTGTCGTAATTGCGGGAGATTTCAATGCGTGGGCCCAGGAGTGGGGCAGCGATATCTCCAAGACCAGCAGCTCGGACGCAATAGCGAAGGGTCAGGCCCTCCTGGAGGCCTTCGCGACGCTCGACGTAGTTCTGCTGAACCAAGGATCGGCAAATACGTTCAACCGAGGAGGTGCAGGCTCGGTGATCGACCTCACGTTCGTCACGAGCTCCCTTTCCCCCTTGGCCAGATGGAGTCTGTGTAATCAGTACACTGCCAGCGACCACGAGGCTCTGGTGTTCTCGATAGGCGGCGGACTTGGACGAACACAGAACCAGACAGCACAGAGGCTAGTCTACAAAGGGGAGACGCTTCGCATTCCAGACTTTCTGGAGGCGATGGGCGGTGTGACCTTGGAAGGCTCGGCGCAGCAGATGGCCAACCAGCTCTCAGACCAGCTTCTGCTCGCATGCGACGCAAGCATGACCCGAAGGAGGAAGTTCGGGGGCACGCAGCTGCCGACCTATTGGTGGAGCGGCGAGATAGCTGAAGCGAGGCGCTCCTGCCTGTCAGCCAGAAGGCGTTACCAGAGAGCACGCAGACGGAGCGACAGCGACTGGCCGGGATTACACGTAGCGTATAGAGCGGCCAGGAAAACGCTGAAGACAGCCATCAAGAGGAGCAAGCGGGAGTGCTTCTTGCAGCTGTGCGACGCAGCCGAGCATGACCCATGGGGAAGAGCATATAAAATGGTGATGAAGCGATTACACGCCAGTAACGCAGAAGCGCCCTCGGACCCAGATCAACTCCGGGTTATCGTCGAAGCACTGTTCCCTACTTGCACCAGCAACCACACGCAAGGAGTCGACGCGCTCCAGCCGCCACACGAGGTGGAGCCAGTGACGACCGAGGAGCTACTGTCGGCAGCGAGGAAGATGAAGCCAAATAAGGCTCCTGGCCCGGATGGAATCCCCAACAGGGCAGTAAAGCTGGCGATCTCGTTTAAGCCGCACGAGTTTGCGCGTGCGTTCACTCAATGCCTACGCGAAGGAGTTTTCCCAAGGCAGTGGAAGACCCAGCACCTAGTGCTCATCCCAAAACCCGGAAAGCCGCCAGACGACCCTTCCTCATATCGACCGATATGTCTGATCGACGGATTGGGGAAGACTCTGGAGCAGATTATCTGCTCAAGGCTGGAGAGCGCGCTTGAAGAGTCGGGAGGCATTTCAGAGAACCAGTTCGGCTTCCGGAAAGGGGTATCGACGGTGGACGCCATAGGCAGGGTGGTCCGCATCGCATCCGAGGCTGTAGAAGGAACACGCTGGAAGGGTGGCAAGAAGGAGTACTGCCTGATTGTCACCCTGGACATCAGGAATGCCTTCAACTCGGTGAAGTGGGGGTGCATAACGGACGCGCTGAGCCAGAAGGGCATCCCTCCATACCTCCAGGCGATGGCTAGAAGCTATTTTGAGGACAGGATCCTCAAGTACGACACGGCGAGTGGGGCTCAATCCCACCACATCTCGGCAGGAGTTCCCCAAGGCTCGGTGATGGGCCCTCTACTGTGGAACGTGGCATATGATGGAGTTATGCGGATTCCACTTCCAGCCGGCTGCCATATGACCTGCTACGCTGACGACGTGGCACTCTCAGTGGTGGCCAAACACCTGCAGGAGGCGGAAGAAGTCTGCAACACGGCCATACGGCTGATAGCAGATTGGCTTCTGACTGCGGGGCTGGAGTTAGCGGCGCACAAAACGGAGGCAGTCCTGGTCAGCAGCCGTTCGATCGTGGAGACAGCGCACGTCAGGATTGGAGACCAGACGATAGCGTCAAAGCGAGCCATCCGCTACCTCGGGGTGATGCTCGACACCAGGCTCTGCTTCCGGGAGCACTTAGGCTATGTTCAGGAGAAAGCGGCAAACACGTGCCGAGCCCTCTCCAGAATATTGCCTAACACACGTGGACCTAAGCAGGAGAGAAGGCTGCTGCTGACCAGCGTTGTCAGGTCAGCCATCACCTACGCTGCTGCAGTGTGGGCGGACGGCATAAAGGTCGCCAGCTACGCCAGGGGCGTCAAGTCCACCCATCGTCTCTGCGCACTCCGGATCTGCTGTGGGTTTAGGACCATGTCGGACGACGCCGCGCTGGTCATCGCAGGAGTTCTTCCCATAGATCTCCTGGTCGTCGAGGAGAAGAACGTGGCATTGGCCACCCGAGCAGGCACCGAGCGGAAAGTGGCGAAGGAGCAGGCTAGAGAGGAGAGTCTCAGGATCTGGCAGGGTCGCTGGGACAGCTCAGAAAACGGCAGGTGGACCCACCGTCTCATACCTGACGTGAGAAGCTGGGTTAGTAGGAGAGAAGGCGCGGTGACTTCTCTACACCACGCAGCTACTGAGCGGACACGGATGCTTTGCCCACTACCTGTGTAGATTCGGGCACGAGGAGTCGCCAAATTGCAGATGGTGCGGCAGCATGGATAGAGGACGCGGAGCACGTCCTATTTGTCTGCGGGCGCTTCGAGCAGAGTAGGAGGGTGCTTTGGCAATCCGCTGGAAGGCAGTTAACACCAAGCAGCCTGGTGGAGGCGATGCTAAGGAGACGCCGCGGTATGGTCGGCAGTAACATACTTTTGCTGCCGCCGCGATGAAGGACCTCCGGAGATGCGAGCGGCTTGCAATGCTTCGCGGCCGTCCCGCAGCGACACGGTACTTCCTCTGTCGCCCCACGTATCCTGACGGCGTACCTAGTCTATTATCTAATATTTAATAATTATTAAGCTAGTAGTTAATTTTTCTATATATGCGCAATTTAAAAACAAAAAATAAATGAGTTAAGAAATTAAAAAAAAAAAAAAAACCAACCACAGGCAGGCACAGTGGTTGTTATTTTCAAGTGCGGGTGTATTTTCATGCGAGCTCCGAGTTGTCGACGCATAGAGTCCGTCACACCTCTGGAAAGTAAAAGGAAAGCGGCTCAGAACAGTGCACTGTTGCGGCGGTACGTACTGCGCATGCTTGCTGATCTCGCCGACACCTCGTCTGGGGGCAAAAACAGTCCGACTCCAACCCGGAGTCACCCCCTTTTTTTTGACGCCTTCAATTTTCCTTGGTATTAGTTGGAGGAAAATAAAAACAATTTTCACTCAACCGAAATACTTGGACTGGAGCTTCATCACGGAACAGCTGATCGGCAGAGTTGCACCACGCAGAGTTGCCAGACACAGCTGCCAGACAGCAGCGGATCGACGCAAGGCTGCCAGACTGCTGGAGTGAGGTGAACCGGGTAGAAACCGCGCGCCAACTTTTTTTTTTTACATTTCCAAACTTATGCGACGCAATGGAGGAGGAGGAAACAACCAACCGACAACCAAGGCATCGTCCGGATGCTATTCATAGAACCATCGGAGAAGATGACGTACACGGAGATCTTGAACCTGGTCACTCGCAGCCAGAGCGACAAGCTAAAGAGCGTAGGCAAAAGCGTGCGAAGGGTGAAGCGCACAGCCAAAGGCACTCCCTGTTGGAGCTCAACGGCACCACTCGGGGGACAACGCAGCCGAGCCGTGCCGCTGGGAAGGTAAAGGTAGACTGGTTGGTCTGCCGGAGCCGGGAGCGCAATCTTTCACTGAAGTGCTTCAAGTGTTTAGACCTTGGGCATATTGCAGCGAATTGTGGCAGCGCAGTAGACAGAAGCGGGTGGTGCTTCCGGTGTGGGGCTGGAGACCACAAGATCCTGGATTGCGAAAAGGAGGCTAGGTGTTTTCATTGCGCCGACAAGGTGTGACGTCGCTTCGGCCGGGGTATGCTCGCCGCGTCGGGTTCACAGAAATTTATTAGGTTTCTGGCTGTGGTAGCTGAAAGGAATATCTCGGTTCAGGAATAAAGCAAGGACAAGTAGTATAGTAAAAAGGGTTTTTTACTGGTCTTAATTGTACAGAGTTGGAAATAGGTTGGATCGTGGTGACTCGTCTTCCTTCGGTTTTGGCTACTCGACCGCACGTGGCTGTTTGCTGCGTGCTGCGTCGGTTTGGACGTCGAGTGGCTCGAGGGTACTCCGACGAGAGAATGGAGGCGGAGGTTTAAACACCCTCCGAGGAGAAGATCGGTACGGAGGTTTGAACACACTCCGAGGAGAAGATTGATGCGGAGGTTTGAACACGCTCCGAGGAGAAGATCGAGGCGGAGGTTTGGACACGCTCCGAGGAGAAGATTGATGCGGAGGTTTGAACACACTTCGGCGGGAAAGGAGCTTTGGACACACTCTGGTGAGGTTTGGACACACTCTGGATTGGATTCAGAGGTTTGGACGCATCCTGGAGAGGAGAGGTAAAGTATTGAGCAGAACGAGTGGAAAGGTAGATATTACCTTTATCACAAGATCCGCTATAAAATACTGGTTTGTTAGGCCAGGGCTTTCCGAGTTGGACTGCCCCGATTCGAACTTCATGGTTTTTTGTATGATATGTGTTATGCTTATATGTAATAGTAATGTATGTAATTGTATGTAATTTGTATGTTGCAATGTGGCGCTTTGTGTGGTGGCGCTGGGCGTCACAAAGGGTAAGCCGCAAAACCACATTGCTGGAAGCCTGAGGTGCCCAATGGCATCGAAGGAAACCGTGAAAGGGAAAAACCACCACCATGTTTAGATGCTACCAGCTTAACTTAAACCATTGTGAGGCAGCATGTGATTTGCTCATCCAGGCGGTGCGGGATCAAAGGTCGGATGTCTCTATCATCGGTGAGCCATATAGATCCGCAGCAGATGGATGCTGGGTCCATAGCTCGTCGGGGAAGGCAGCGATTTGGTCCTGCGGCTTTCCATGCATACGGCTAACATCATGCGCAGCGTTTTTGGGTCTACAGCTGCTATCTTCCACCTAGCTTGAGTCGCCATAGCTTCGCGGCAGCTATAGACGAGCTGGTTGACGATGCCAGAGACCGTAAGCCTGTCGTAATCGCAGGTGATTTTAATGCGTGGGTTCAGGAGTTGGGGAGCGACGTCTCCAAAACCAGCAGCTCGGATGCCATAGCAAAGGGACAGTCCCTTCTGGAGGCCTTCGCGACGCTGTACGTTGTTTTGCTGAATCAGGGCTCAGCGAACACGTTCAATCGTGGAGGTGCTGGATCGGTCATCGATCTCACCTTCGGCACGAGCTCCCTCTCCCCTCGGACCAAATAGAGTTTGGGAAAGCAGTACACTGCCAGCGACCACGAGGCACTGGTGTTCTCGATAGGCGGTGGATCTGGAAGAACCCAGATCCAGACCGAACTGAGGCTATCCGCGATCCGCTGTTCTTGGAGACAATGAGCGGAAGTTCGGTAGAAGGCTCAGCGCAGAAGATGGCCAACCAGCTGTCAGAACAGCTTCTGCTCGCATGCGAAGCCAGCATGACGCGAAGGAAGAAGTTCGGTGGCAAGCAGTCGCCGACCTACTGGTGGAGCGACGAGATAGCGGAGGCGAGGCGCACCTGTCTGTCTGCCAGAAGGAGCTACCAGAGAGCACGCAAACGCAGTGACAGCGAATGGCCGGGACTTCACCAAGCATATGGAGAGGCCAGAAAAACGCTGAAGAGAGCCATCAAGAAAAACAAGCGGGAGTGTTTTTTGCAGCTTTGCGACTCAGCCGAGCACGACCCATGGGGGAAAGCATACAAGCTGGTGATGAAGCGGCTAAAAAAAGTAACGCAGAAGCGCCCTCTGACCCACATCAACTCAGGGCTATCGTCGAGGCACTATTCCCTACCTGCGCAACCAACCGCGCTCCAGGAGTCGACGAGATCCAGCCAATTTCCTAGTTCGAATTTCCGAATTTCCGTCGGTTATAAGTTAGTTCGAGGTTCCTTCTGAACTTTAATGTGTACCTAAAATATCTTTGCAATTGTGTTCGTATGGCATATAGGAGAGTAAGAAAGATCCCACGACATTCCGGCGAGCTAGTTAGAGCATAGCTAGAGGTACACGTCCCAAGTCCTGCTATACCATTGGTGTATGAGCATCTAAATGATAGTTACCAGCAACATCGGTGCTTACTATCTTTCACCTCTTACAACAGCACATTACAGAATTACAATCAAACAATAGACGGGCTTTATATGCTCAACAATTTAGTAATAAAAAAATTCGGTTAATAATCATAACACTTTGAGATTCCAACAAAAGCAACCGAATCATTTCCCAACGAATAATAATTCATGGGGACAACCACATTACTTATCTAACAGGCACTCCGATGATCCTATTGGGCTTTAAGGTGGCTCAGAGGGGGCCTAGCTGAGTCCACCGGACGGGTCGCAGGTTGCGGATAGCGAACGGCCTACCCTAGTGGGTAGGTCAGCTACGAATAAGCGGGCATCTTAAAGAGCATCAACTAAGTTGGCTCTGAGGGAGAGTACCGAAATAAGCAGTCCCGGACAGCCAGCGGGTGTTCGCGACGCAGCAACACTGACGATGCGCTTGTGGTGCCGCCTCTCATTAAGTAGCTCACACAATCCCATCCCTACACAACACCTACCCACATCCCAACCCCAACACTCACCTCACACCGGGCCGGACTAAGGTGTCACTCGACCCGTGCCAAGAGTCAGCCTGGCTGGGGGCCCGGTATAAAAACTAGCCCAGTCGTGAACGGAGAGCTCAGGGACTTAGCAGCCCCCTGTTCTAATTATGCCTTACCCGGGTAACGCAGAGCTCTGCCGGGGTGGACCGTTCCCTTTCTCTGCAGCTCGTGGGAATCATATGGATAAATACACAAAATACAAAAACAAAAACGAGGAAGGCACTCCCCAAATGCCGGCTGGGAGAAATTCCAAGCGAGAGAACGCAACGGCCCAAAGGCCTGGCCAAATCCGCTCAGACGCAGGAAAGACCTGCACGGTAAAGGACGCGGGAATGAATCCTCGGTGGGTCCCATCCCAAACCTGGGATGGGTGGAAAGCCAACACCCAAAACTGATACCATGGTAGGGCAGCTAAGCAATATTGCGGCTGCTCAACCTTCCGGTGAAGCGGCGGGTGATGACTTACCATCAACCAGCGTCCAAACCAAAAAATATAGCTATGCCGAAAAGAGGAGTGCTGGGCACATACTCCGTCGGCAGAACGCCAGCCAGGAAGTCAGTCCAACAGCAGACTGGCTGAAAAAGGTGGAATGGGCCTCGGCGGTGTTGCCCAACTTCAGTGTGGAGCCACAGAAGGTGGCCGCACAACCGAAGAGGCAGCGCTCGCAAGAGACGCCCGGACCTGCCGCGAAGCGCTCCAGAGTGCTTCCAAACGTGTCCTTCGCAGATTGCCAAGGAGAGGACGCTGATAGGCGTTCTCGACAAAGGCAGCGCGGAGGGGAGAATACCCAGAAGCCAATGGAAGTGGGTGGAAGCGGCACTGGCCGACCGCTGCTTCGAGCTTCTCGAGAAGGATCCCGGGCCACCCACAGTCTGCAAAGACATGGTATGGTTCCAGGGGAGCATCAAAGTGGTAGCCTGCGAGGATGAGCGCTCCGTAAAGCTATACAAAGCTGCGGTGGCGCAAATCGGTGAGGTCTACGCCGGGGCGAAGCTCGTCGCTGTGGACTGGAGCGAGGTGCCCAGTAGACCAAGGGCCCGTATATTGGTACCGGCCACTTTTAAGGAGCCCGAGCGGATCCTCACTATGTTGCAGAGATGCAACCCCACACTGCCAACCACAGACTGGAAGGTGGTCAAAGTGGAGGCATCAAAAGGCCCCACCAACCAGGCAGTGATAATCCTGAATAAGGAGTCACTAGCCCCGATCGAGGCAGCCAAGGGAGAGCTCAACTTCGGGTTCAGCTCGGTGACCATGAAGGTCTATAAGTCGGATGCAGCGGCCGAGGCGCGTTCTGTCAACAACCCAGTTGAGCAGGACGTTGCCTCGGAGATCGAGGCACCCGAGGTAGACCCGGAGCCAGAGCCGGCCCTGGAGAGCTACTCCTCGGAGACGGAGCTGATGCTCGATTTTGAGGCGCTGTGTCGGGATGAGATCCTCGACGACTCGGACGCCGATATAACAGTGGTGGAGAATGACTCTAATGAAGTATCTGAGACTTCTGCAGATAAATTCCACCACTGTCACATGTACAGCATCCGCTGCCCTGATACTCCGTTTAGTCGCGAGCGGAGGGGACATAGTCCTAATCCAAGAGCCCTGGGTGGTAGGAGGCAGGGTCTGTGGATTAGCGACGAAGGACTACAAGCTGATTGTAGCCCAAACGGAAGGTAAAATTAGAACCTGCATATTAGCAAGAAAGCACCTAAATATCTTTCTGCTCCACAATTTTAGCAATGGCGACAACACGGCGGCTAGCCTAGAGCTACAAGGGACACGCCTGAACCTGGTGTCGTCCTACATGGCTCATGAGGAAAGCGATCCTCCCAGTGACCTCGTTCGCAAGATTGCCAGCGATAGCGATGGGGTACAGAAAAGAAGCCTTACTAATAGGCTGCGATGCCAACGCTCATCACACCCAATGGGGGAGCTCGGATACAAATGTAAGGGGTGAGTCACTTTTCAGCTTCATCCTAAACTCCAACCTAATTATTGGTTTAGGGGTAATGACCCCACTTTTATCATTATAAAAAACCGCCAAGAGGTTATTGACCTCACTCTATTGTCTCACAAACTGTCAGACATAATGAAAAGTTGGAGAGTCCTAGAGGACCACTCCTTCTCCGACCACAGGTACATCGAGACAATCCTATCGCTCGAAAGCACCATACCCGCTAGCTATATCAATCCAAGAAAAGCCAACTGGGATACGTTAAGTGCAAAAATGGAGGAATTACTCCCCCCCCCCTAGCCACAAAATGCCCGGACACACAAGACGATCTTAATCGTCTTGTGGACAATTTCACGGAAGCTTGCAACAAGGCCTTCATGGCAGCTTGCCCCTCAACCAAACCAAGAGGGAAAAAGAAACCCCCCTGGTGGTCTAAACATATACGATACCCACCTCGGAAAGACTGCAGGACTCTCTTTAACAGAGCCAAAAGCAGCAGCGAGGTAGAGCACTGGGAAAATTACAAAAGTAAGCTAACCCTATACAAAAAAGAAACAAGGAGAGCAAAAAGGGCCTCTTGGCAAACATTTTGCTCCAAAATTGAGGACACGTCAGAAGCCGCAAGGCTACGCAAGATCCTGTCAAAAACATCCCCCTCG
The DNA here is from genome assembly GCA_018150905.1 of Drosophila ambigua. Classification (NCBI taxonomy): domain Eukaryota; kingdom Metazoa; phylum Arthropoda; class Insecta; order Diptera; family Drosophilidae; genus Drosophila; species Drosophila ambigua. The sequence goes on from JAECWS010000099.1 coordinate 1,002,306, forward strand.
GTGGGATATCTCAAGAGAACGGATGGTACGTGGACGAACTCTAGTGAGGACTCCCTACACATTCTACTCGATACTCATTTTCCTGGGTGTACGACCATCGAGCCGGCAGACACCCCAAGTGAAGGCCCGGAAACCTCGATGGTGCACATCCTCACAAAACGGAATATTAGCTGGGCAGTAAACAGCTTTAAATCCTACAAATCGCCTGGCCCGGACCACGTCATTCCGGCTCAGCTATAAAAAAGCCGGGGACATGGCCATCAACTGGCTGCAAAGTATCTTCAGGTAGATACTGACAGTGGGAAAAATCCCCGGCTTGGCTAAAGGCTAAAATAGTCTTTATCCCCAAAGCAGGGAAACCCTCACACACAACCCCAAAAGACTTCAGATCAATAAGTCTATCGTCCTTTCTTCTCAAAACCTTTGAGAGTCTAGTCGGGCTGCAGCTGAGGACAACCATAAATCGTCAGTGGGTGTCAGGCGCACAACATGCCTACCGAAAAGGGAAATCCACGGAAACGGCACTCCATGAAGTAATCTCGGCGGTGGAGAAATCTCTACACGTCAAAGAATACTCCTTAATTGCTTTCCTAGACATTGAGGGAGCTTTTAACAACGTCATACCGGGAGCCATCACAGAGGCCCTGACTGACCTGGGAGTGGATCGTCACTTGGTGATGCTCATAGATCAATTGCTCACATGCAGGACAGTGACATCATCAATGGGATCGTCCACTCAGTCAAGGTATGTCAACAGAGGCACCCCGCAAGGTGGTGTCCTGTCTCCCCTTCTATGGAACATAGCAGTCAATAAGATTCTGTGTGACCTGGAAGGGGAGGGCTGCAAGGTGGTAGCATACGCGGACGACGTTGCCATTATCTTCTCGGGAAAATTCCCCCAAACACTCTGCGATCTAATGACCGCGAAGCTCGCGCGACTGTCAGAATGGACAAAGTCGCGTGGACTGGGAGTAAATCCCTCTAAAACGGAACTTGTGTTGTTTACAACCAAATACAAAATCCCGTCCCTCAACCCCCCAATACTAAACGGATGCAGGCTCTCCTTCAGCGACAGTGCCAGTTACTTATGGTTGGTAATTGATAAAAAGCTTAGCTGGAACCTGAGCATCAAAGACAGGGTGAAGAAGGCTACGATAGCCCTCTACACTTGCAAGAAGGCCATTGGGCTAAAAAGGGGCATGAACCCAAGAATAGTCCAATGGATCTACCTAGCAATAGTAAGACCAATACTGCTCTACGGAGTCGCAGTGTGGTGGCCTGCCCTATCGAAGGGGACCATCACTAAACAACTAGGCAAGTTGCAGCGTACTGCAGCCCTAAGCATCAGTGGAGCTCTGAGCACAACACCAGTAGATGCGCTAAATTCTATACTATGCCGGCAGAAATGGCAGCAATCCGTCTTAGAGACTCTGACCAATGGGTGTCACATCACACCGGTCATGCGTCCATCCTAAATGGAAACAAAATCGTCCCCACAAAAACGGACTACTGCGTTCCGAGGGAGTATACAGATACCCCCTTTGAAACAATCATCCCTCACAGAAATAACTGGCTTGAGGGACCACCTGAACCAAAGGGAGCCATTCGAATCTTTACCGATGGCTCAAAGTTGGACAACAAGGTCGGAGGAGGAATCTACTCCGAACAGCTGAACATAAGTTACTCCTTCAGGCTCCCGGATCACTGCAGTGTCTTCCAAGCGGAGGTCATAGCGATCAAGGAAGCTTTGAGCTGTCTTCAGGAACTAACCCCTGCGGCAACTCACATAAATATTTATAGTGACAGCCAAGCTGCATTCAAATCGCTGAATGCGATAACGACAAGCTCGGCTACCGTGGCAAACTGTCGCAAATCTCTTCATGAGATGGCTTATCAGTTCGTCATCAGCCTAATATGGGTCCCGGGCCACCAGGACATTGAAGGCAACTGCATAGCAGACGAGCTGGCCAGAGCTGGAACAACAATCCCCCTTCTCAATGATAAGGAGGATATTCGTATGCCAATGGCCACCTGCAAGCTCAAAATAAAAGAACATTTTAAGCAACTAATAAATGACAGATGGCAAACTGTGCCACTATGTCGCATAACTCGGCAAACATGGCCTAAAATTAATAGGAAGCGTACCGATGAGCTCTGCAAACTCAGCAGGAGTAGGTGCAGCTCAATCATACGCTCCCTTACGGGACACTGGCTAATAGGCACACATGCAAACAGGCTGGGCGCCCCATATAACGACTTCTGTCGTAGCTGCAGAGATGAGGACGAGGAGGAGACTGTGGAACACCTGTTCTGCTCCTGCCCGGCTCTCAGTAGAAGGAGACTCCAATACTTGGGCGCTCCTTTTCTAGGTGACATTTCGGACATGTCTGCAATCAGTCCCAGAAGGATCGCAGGCTTCATAAGGGCATCCGAATGGGATAATGGATAAAATAGGGTCTCACGAGGGAGAAGGGAACGTAACATGCGGTATCACAACGGGCCGAAACCGGCCTAGGTGTGTCGGGTCTCTGACAACTCCGACAGCCGCCTCAACCTAACCTAACCTATCTAACAGGCAACAAAATCAGGTCCCCGAACCTATGGAGGTAGATGAGTCACTAAGTATCCAAAACCGACAAAATAATCAATATTATCATAGACAAAATAATAATTATTACCGACAAAATAATTATAACCGAAATCAGGTTCAACAACCCAGGGCAAGTGTTTGACAACAAAATCCCTTTCAGATAGTAAACTTAAGATAAATTTAAAAGTTTTAATAGATACAGGAGCCACTTCCTATTATATAAAAAAGGGAATTTATAATAACAGAAGAGCATATCAATTTATAAAAAAAATTAAAACAATAAATGGGTCTTCGATAATTAAATATTATCATTTTATAACTATATTTAACACAAGACAGATATTCTATGAAATAGAGGGAATGGACACAGATTTATTAATATTAATATTAATAATGATTGGGGCTATAATCGATACAGATAAGGGCCTCTTTAAACAAGGTGTCATTTTTTGATGGTAAAATAATCCTACCATTAAGGAAGTATATATTAAAAAAAAATATTTCGATGAAATATCGGAATTGCAGTGGCGCCTGAAGCAGCAGAACCAAATTTAAAATTTGCCGGAATCGATGGAACTCGTGAGCCAAGAACCTGTAGAACTATCGATCGCAGAGATCAGAGTTGCTTATATGGAGATTTGGCAAGTACAAGTCACATGTAAAAAGGGTGAGGGTTTCAGGGTCGCTTTGACTAATTTCTGACAGATCCAGGACCAAGTAATAAAGGGTGAGGGTTTCAGGGTTGCTTTGGATAGTCTTTTGACAGATTCATGACCTATTAAAAAAGGGTGAGGTCTAAAGGCATGGTGTTAAAATGACAACCTACTGAGTTCCTTTTCCGTTTTGCTGCTCGCTACATAAAGTTGAGCTGTGCACATATCTCGCGAAAATTCTTGCAATCCGGGAAAAACACAAGTGATCAATAATAGAGAAAGCCAGGAAACGATTCCCTGCAGTGAGAGCCCTAATATTTCGGTGAGTTGAAGCGGATGGAGTCCCGAGAAACCGGAATAAAACATGATTGTCCGCAGCTCATCCCTTTTCGCTGGTGTGTCACTGTCGGAAACGTACGGTGGCCGCCGAAAACTTTGAACTGGTGCTCAGCTGCAAGAAAGCCGCATCAGGGAGAGATCGGACGATCTCTTCGCTAAATTTCTGGACGAGCGGCCAAAGCGACTCTCTCGCTCTCCAGACCCTGGTTCCGAGCCACAGTAAGCCGAAATACGCAGGCGGCGAGGAACCAGCTCCCAAAAGGGAAGCGCTCTACAAACGCGCCCTGACGTGAATAGCTGACGGAGCTCCTATTCGTGCGTCGACCAAGAATGCGGATTTAATTCGGTTCGTCTACGGCGAGCCCGAGTGGATGCTTCAGATTTTCTGTTTCGTCTCTCTGCCTGGGATTAGGCAAGAGCCACCTCTCTCTGGCAACTCGGATGCCATCCTAGTGCGGGTAGCTTCTTTCTGCTCGGCGAGATTTCGGAGGCAATGTGAGCCTGGCAGCGGGCGTCGCCAATCCAGACATCGTCCCTAACCTCGACGATCCGATAGAGATCTTCAAAGGAAGCGTGCGCCAAACCGGCTCGCCTACTTGCCTGCGTGTGTTGACCTGGATGGGCGTACCGCCACAGCGTGGGATATATTGTTGTATAAGTCTAGTTATCACTTAATTAGTACGCTTCTCGTGTAAGAGACAAAAGACATGCGCAATTCTTTGTATGCTGTGAACCGTATGGGAGAATCCATTAGGATTGTTGGGTACACGACCCCAGACTGCTTAACCGTGGAGAACCACACTTTGTTTCAGCAACCACGTCGGAAGATCTATCTTTCGCCGAGGGATGTTCCAGTATCGAGTGAGTGAACGAATGTGAGAGTCCCATGTGTAACCCAGTAGATTTGAACAGCCAATTGGGCGTTAACGTGACCAATCCTACCGTGTTCTCTCTATAAGTCCAGCGCGAATTCGTTTATAAACCTTAATCTCTCGTAATTATTGAGAACAGACCGTTCGTTTGAATCTGGTTCGGCCTCGAAGCCTTGAACAATTTGACTGATCGACAAGTCACGAATAAAATCAGCCGATATTAGCTTAAAGCGAGAATAATTCATGAATTACAAACGATCCTAATTTGAAAGTTCAGTTAAATGAAACAGAACGCGAAAAGTCTGAAATTTGAAAACCGATCTAATGATTAATAGAAAATTCGTAGAAAGTAAACATTCTTTTGTAGTTTATACATCTTTATCATATATTATCTCCCTATACATATATCTTTAAGCCCTCTGTAACGAACCGTTCTGTCCGCCTTATGTGCGCTTGGCGTACTCAGCGGCCGGTGGGTTCGTCGCAACGAATTTGAGTGTTGCCCGGGGGACAGAGCAGAAAGACTTGGTTGGCTTATTTATACACGAGTTCTTTATTTGTATCTTAGGAAATACGCTTAGGGACGACAACTTAGCCTATTCTTTGGTTTAGCACTATGATCACTATTATTTATCGGTCCTTCTCGACCACTCGTAGTTCCGCGGAATCCCCAAGCGTGGCTCTGCCGGCTCTTAGAACTGGTACGACAACGATTCCTAGCGTTATGCCCAAATCCGCCGTACTCAGTTCGCACACGACACGTTCGCTTTCACTGGATCCTTTTGTTGAGCGAGCGCTACACCAGGTCCTTTCTCCTTGACGACTTTTATATGACTTCTCGACTCCTTGGTGTTTTCCGTTGCACGCACTTGCACTCTCCGCACTTGACTGTCTCGAGCCGCTGTCGCGCGCCTCCTTTTATTCCCTTCTTAGCGCGCGGCTGCATCGTTGCTGCCTAGCGACAACGGGACTTTCCTCTAGGCGTCGGCGGTACTTTTCCATCGGCCCGTCTGATGCTCTCCACCTGCTTCGTAACGGGACCCAGCCGGTGGCGTGATCACATGGCCATAAATGGTCATGCGCTGGACCACTGCCGGCCCGATCCCACTATCCCGCCTCTCTTCCGCGCTCCATTACTCTCTCTGGTAGCGCCCTCTGATCGCGGCCCTCTCAGGCAGTTCGCCGTTATCCGGTTATCCGGACAACCCGGATAGCCCTTAACCCCTTAGGGTCCATGGGTGTGAGGATATCATTCCTCACACCTCATATACCTTCATTATATATTGTACCATTTATCATATTACTTCATAATTCTGACGCCATCACTTTCGAATTATGATACCTGTTAGTTAGATTTAAGAATAGAAATGAAGCTGAATATATTGAATGACAGAAAGTTTATTTGTGTTAGCTCAGATATGATTCTGAGTTCTGACTAGAACCCCGATTGAACTCATGCTGAAGGACGCGTAATCGTACGGTGGCCGCCGAAAACTTTGAACTGGTGCTCAGCTGCAAGAAAGCCGCATCAGGGAGAGATCGGACGATCTCTTCGCTAAATTTCTGGACGAGCGGCCAAAGCGACTCTCTCGCTCTCCAGACCCTGGTTCCGAGCCACAGTAAGCCGAAATACGCAGGCGGCGAGGAACCAGCTCCCAAAAGGGAAGCGCTCTACAAACGCGCCCTGACGTGAATAGCTGACGGAGCTCCTATTCGTGCGTCGACCAAGAATGCGGATTTAATTCGGTTCGTCTACGGCGAGCCCGAGTGGATGCTTCAGATTTTCTGTTTCGTCTCTCTGCCTGGGATTGGGCAAGAGCCACCTCTCTCTGGCAACTCGGATGCCATCCTAGTGCGGGTAGCTTCTTTCATTAGCTTCTTCATTATATATTGTACCATTTATCATATTACTTCATAATTCTGACGCCATCACTTTCGAATTATGATACCTGTTAGTTAGATTTAAGAATAGAAATGAAGCTGAATATATTGAATGACAGAAAGTTTATTTGTGTTAGCTCAGATATGATTCTGAGTTCTGAGTAGAACCCCGATTGAACTCATGCTGAAGGACGCGTAATCGTAGGGAAGGGATCGCTTGAAGTCTTCCACTTCAAAGACCAAAGATCATTGGTAGGGAGGGTCCAAAGGGAGCCACTTCGAAATCTGTGGGCTGGTAATCCGACATTCTTTCGCTTCCTTTTCCTTTCTCGCCCATCCTTTCTGATTTTCTTTTGTTTTGCCCTGCCGATATAGCTTCTAGCAATGTTTTGTCGTACGCACGCTAATTCTTGGAATTTTCTGATCATACTATCGTGAGCGATAGGTCCGAATGGTTCGCGCAAGACCACCACCCCCGAAACCGACGAGCTAGAGCCGATGAAAACGCGTGCCGCCCATGCCATTCGATGACCGTGCCACCTGGCTATCGTCGTTACACGTTACAGAATATAAGACAGAATCAGAGAAGGTATAAGGAAGTGTAGGAGCACGCCGATGTAGAAGTATCCGTTAATAAAGAAATAAATAGTTTGGGATCAACAAATCCTGAGCGCGCCGACGTAGAAGTATCCATCGATAACGAACTAAATAGTTTGGGATCAAAAAATCCTGAGTAGAAATGTCCGACACAATTATTAATAAAACCCTCAGTTTGAAAAAAATAGATTTGAATAATATTGAAGATGACAAGGAAGAAAGCTTAAATGAGCTAAGAGCGATTATTGTCGACATAATCGAGGAAAATAATGCAAACATAGATTTGCAGCTACCTGTTGCAAGTAGTAATTGTTGTTTAAACTGATTCAAAGGCTTTTTTTCAATTTAAAATATATTTCTTTTTCTTCCCACTGTTCTTATTCTTCTTGTTTTTTTTTTTAAGTGATAATACACACCCATGGATATTCAGTTATCGCCATAAACTATCGGTTAAACAATATTCATTATATAAAGTAAAATATCGATTGTGAGGCTAAACTAAAATAATAACTTTTTCAACATTCTACTCCCAAGTATTGCTATCGGCAATACTTCAATTATTCATAAACATGAAGCTTAATTAATTTTACAACAGATCTCTTATAAATGCCAGTTTTTGTCTTAATGTCTACAAACCTTATACGACCATCATTAGATCGATATATCTTAGTCACTGTGACTTTTGGACAACAATTTCTTGGCAAGTCAGAATCCATAAGTAATACATTGTCGCCTTCTTGTATAATGTCTTGATCTTTTGACCATTTTCGGCTGCTTAAAAGATACCGTCTGTAATCCTTTGTAAGGATTTTTTCTCAGGCCGCGGTACAGCCTCTCAGTCTGTCCAGCGCCCGATCCTAATACAGCCTATTTGTATTTTTGGGACCTAGAGATTGGAATGAGTGGCGAGGGAAAAGTGCGGCGGTCCGCGCGTGGGACCGGAACGGGGCCCTTACATCCAGGCACGGGAAGGAAATTCTCGAGGGGAATGGGGAATCCAGTTTCGGGGATGCCGTGCTTGCCCGCGTACACACCTTTCAACTGGTCCTCCGGGGGGAAAAAGGCAAGGTTTTCTACGGGAAACGGGCTACGAGAAGGGGGAGGGGCGGACCACAGTCACCGTGCTTGACCGCGTACCGATGCTATGGTCCGTCTCCCCAAGGAAAGTGGAAGAGGGATGGAGTGGTTTTGGGGCAGCCCATACAATAACCAAAAGCGTTTTATATATGTTCTTTATTATATCCGTGGTTGGGTCCCTACCTATCGCACTGTCTCTTTCTCTCCCTACACACCCACGTAAGTGAGCCAGCTTACCCGTCCTCTTTTCGCCTGGTTTGGTGGTATTCCGCTGATTCTCGGTGGCCTCCGTGTTGGGGAAATCTTCAGCGGGCAGGATTCCGTAGGTGTCGTTGGCTGGGTCCTGTGTTGTTGTCGTTGGCACAAATCCTGGGGGCGGGGGTCACGGCGATCGCACTAGGTCTGGACCCTGCTCTGGAACTGAATTGCTCGCTTTTGACACCATTTTCCGACTCCCGGCTCGCATCTTTTTTGACGCGTGCCAAGCCGCTTGATCCGGCCTCTGCCGGTAATTCTGCCCGGCCCTCGGCCACTTTGTAGCTTAGCTGCCGAACGCTGAGCCGATCGTCGATTATCTCTGGCGTTGCGGCGCTGCTCCTCTCTCGGCTGCTGTGGGATGGCTTGGGGTGGTTTTCGGCTTTGCGCTAGAATTGCGTCGTTGGCTCTGCTGCTCATATTTCTGACGCGTGCCAGTCCTGCCAAGCGCTCTTTCGCTCATCTTTGCTGCCGCGTGCCAGCTATGCTTGGCTAGGGCTCTCTTCTCCCGACGGCCAGCTCCGTTCTCTTTGCTTGGGCCCGCCTATCGCTCTCTTAAGCGTATCCTCCCTTTTCGTTCGCTCGGTGTTTGTCTTTTGTGTTCTTGGTGCTGGTTCTCGGTTCTTGGTACTGGTTCTTGGTTCCTACGGCTGGTTCCTGGTTCTGGGTGCTGGTTCTTGGTTCTTAGTGATGGTTCCTGACTGTTGGGTCTTTAGTGATGGTACCTGACTGCTCCCCAGAGGTCATCGGTCCCACTTAAACGTTGGTTTAGTTTACTTATTATATATTTCGGTTAATAATAGATAATGATACTTATGCTAGGAAAGAAATAGTGGGTAATGATTAATATGAAAAAAAAAAGAATATAAGAAATAATAACAGAAAAAATCAAAAGTCTTGGCAGTTTCGTTTGCCGGTGCTGGCTCCTAGTTCCTCTGCCCTGTCGTTGTGTAGGAGTCTGCTCCTTCACAACTTTTTCCATTTCTGCCAGAATACGTCTGCTAATCGTTCCGACGCTTTTCAGTTCTTTAAACATATTATATCAGAGTCAGAAGCATTAGCATAAAATGAACCCCTGAAATTGGGACCTATCACAATATTGTTTGGCGTCAAGGGAGCTGATTCAATTGTGTTCGGTCTCCCAGCCGAGCATTATTTAGTATTTTTAGTCAGTGGTGCAACCTTAAAGTAATTCCTGTTATTTGTTCATTATTTGTACTGCCCACTGTACCTAATTGTAATCAACATGTACCTACACCCGCCCCCTCACTGTAATTGCCGTTTCAACCGTTCTTTCGTCTCTTCGTTTCGCACCTTTCTTTCTATCACCTTTCAAAATCACTCTCTCCATCTATCAGCTCTCTCTCTCTCTTCCTCGCTCTCTAATTCGTAGCATCGCGTAGGGCACGGGCAATTCGGTCCGTCTGCCCTAACATGCCTTCGCAATGGTCATGATCTGGTCCAGCACTTGCATGCCTTTGAAAATATCTCGCACTTTTCTCTCGTCGCATATATAAACACGAATTGCAGTCTATATATGCATCTAGCTTTCTTCCTTCTTTCGCCTTCGCTATCGCTCTCTTCATCTATCTTTCTCTCGCTTGCATTAGGGCACGGGCAATTCGGTCCGCCTGCCCTTATGAGGGTCTTGACGTAGCACTCGCTCTTGACACATCGTCGCCTAGTCGACCAGGCATATTATCATTAAACAAACATATATGTACATTAATCTGTTCGTGACGTTTCAGTGTAAATAAAGGTGATACATTTGGTATCCTCCTCTAAACAAATTGAATCTGCTGGTATATATCAAATATAAATATAATATTTTTTGGTAGATTGAATAAGTCTCTCCCAAGCTCCTCCCATGTGGGGACTTAATGGAGGGTTGAAAACCCATCTGATCTTTTTGAGGATATAAACAGTGTCAGTTCATCAGCTGGCCATTGCGATGTCAGTATGTTAATGTCTTTGCTCGCTTTTGTAAAATTTGTACCATTGTCTGAATATATTTCCTCGGGTATACCGCGTCGACATGCAAATTGTCGGAAGACATGCATGAAAGCATTACTTGATAAGTCCTCAGCTATCTCGAGATAAACTGCACGAGTAGCCATACAAGTAAATATAACTCCATATCGTTTAACATGGCTGCGATTGACAAGAACTTCAATGGGACCAAAATAATAAACTCCTACTTTTAACAAATGGTTCAGTCGGCGTCACTTTACATTCAGGCAGTTGGCCCATTCTTGGCACCTGTGGAAGGCTCTCTAATTTTTACAAAGTTGACAATTAAAAATTATATTTTGAACTGTATTTTGACAGTTGGCTATCCAAAATCTTTGTAGGAGATTAGCTAACACTGTTTCTGTACCGATGTGACAATTCTTAAAATGATAAAATTTAATAATTAGATTCGTAACTTGGTTGTCTTTGGATAAAACAATTGGATTTTTTGAATGATAACACTACTCGACAAAATCGAACTTTTTTTTTCCTCAAGGATCCAAACCGACTTTTTCTGATAGATATGGGGATTTAAAATTTTTTTAAGAATTATGGTTTTTTTTCTATGGCAGAACTTTTTTTTGAAGAATTTTTAAAGTCTGGTATTTTTTTTTTTAGCTTTTTTCAGAGGTAGCGATAGTTTTTTTCACATAACTTTAGTATCTTACGTCTGTTTGTAAAGAACTTGTAAAGAACCAAACCTAAAATTTGGAAAAAATGAACAAAAAATACATTTTTGAAGGTTGCGGGCCCAACTGCCAATTGGGAAAACGAAAACGAAAAAGGGTTGTACATTTGGTACCTGATCGCGATCGCAATTCCCGATGGGCAGTTGCGGGCCCAACCTTCAAAAATGTATTTTTTGTTCATTTTTTCTATATTTTAGGTTTGGTTAACGAATTTTAGCTCCAAAGTCTCTCCATAGATTTTAATGAGCGATACCTTAAACGACGCCAAATTAATGCACCTTCTAGCTGTTTTAATTATCTTTTCAAAATAGCAAAGTTCTTTACAAACAGACGTAAGATACTAGAGTTATGTGAGAAAAACAAGCGCTACCTCTGAAAAAAGCTTAAAAAAATACCAGTTTTCAAAAATTCTTCAAAAAAAAGTTCTGCCATAGAAAAAAAAAAATATCATCAAACCATTTCTAAGCCCCAAATCTTTAATAAAAAGTTGGTTTTGTTCCTTGAGGAAAAATCGTGTTGACTAGTGTAATCAAATTCCCTTTCACTAACATTATCTAACCGTCCTTTGAGTCTGAGTAATCCATTCTCTGAAATAAATATTGGTAATGTTTTTAATTTGCTCGTGTTTGCTATTGATTTATTGGCCAAGAGACAGCCAATATCTGTCCCATAGCTCTGTCGTTGAACATTTTTAAAAATCAAATACTCTGCACTGTCAATATCTGTCCCAGTCAGCTCGCTGTTAGTCCGCTTGTATTTTAAAGGCTTTAAATTATTTATGTACCGTAAGACCCATGCAGTTGTTCTCAAAAACCTCATCCAGTTGGAAAATCGTACAGGATCTGGCAAAATATTGGCATAATTTATAATTGTAGTGACGTGTACATATTCTACTGTCACCTGATCATCATGAACCTGAATCTCGTTAAACAACTTTCCCTTTGGCCATTCATTTGCTTGTTTACTCAAAAACGTGGGTCCTTTTAACTAAGAACTAGTTGATGAAAAGTCTATGTCTCGAATCTTTGTGGCTTCATCTGCGGGGTTGAGCTTTGTCATACATACATACGGTACATACAGTATGTCAACTAATTGTTTGCAAAATGAAATAAGTCAGACATTTTAAACTTTAGCATTACAAATATAAATACAGGCATTATTTGGGAAAATTTTCTTTGTTAATTATATTATATATATGTATAAGCTATAGGTATGACAAAAAAAAATTACGAAATTCCAAGCAAAACGTAAAAGAAACGAAGAAAACCAAAAAATGGCATTTTTGACGCTGTCAATTAATTGTTTGCAAAATGCAAACAATAATACTCAAAAATTATATATCTTTGTAACAACAAGATATTTTGTATGCATAACATTAGCATCCATAACTGCCCTGAGGCGACGCGACATCGACGATATGTGCCTCTATGTTGTAGTATTCAGATATTTCTCCCCACTCCTCACTTATACACTTTATCAAATCAGTTTTTGAACTTGGGGTGACATTTGACCATCTTTTTTTTGAGCAATGCCCAAAAATTTTTGATAGGATTGAGATCTGGACTCTGGGCGGGCGTGTCAATAACTTTACTGCAATTATGAAGCACCCAGGTGCGACTCAGCAGCGATTTGTACTTTGGATCATTGTTTTGGTACAGCTTGTATTTGATTTTGCTGCTGTTTCCTTGATCAACGAAGCCAAACTTTTGGGCACTTCTGGTCAATTAATTTTTTTAAATGTCCAAGTAGAACTCCTTGATCATTATATCATTAAAAATGCGCAGCTCTCCGACGCCATTAGATGATATACAGCCCCACACCATGACAGAGAGACTGCCAAATTTGACGGTTGGCACAATGTTTTTGGCCTGGAGTGCTGTGTTTGGCTTCTGCACAGTCCCGCCGAGAAAGATTTGGTGGTCTGCCGTCAGAGATCGGTAATTCCAGCCTTTTTTTCTTGTCCGGACGTTTAATTATATTATATATTGTTCTAAGTCTAATTTTTTAAGTTTCAGCAAACTCTTTTGCTATTTTTTTATTTTTAAAACGATAATAAACTAATTAAATCAAATAACCTTCAGTGCGTTTGCCAGGCAGTGCAAAAATCATGAATAAAAAAAAAACGTGACTTGAACCAAAGAAACTTTTAGCAGGAATGAGACCAAGGAAGACTAGAAAAGAGCCCGCGATCGGTCGTTTTCGAATTTTCTGACCCGCTAGTTTTTCTGTGGTATTCTTTCAAGCAGTGTTTGCATTTTGCAAACAATTAATTGACAGCGTCAAAAATGCCACTTTTTTGTTTTCTTCGTTTCTTTTACGTTTTGCTTGGAATTTCGTAATTTTTTTTTGTCATACCTATAGCTTATACATATATATAATATAATTAATAAACAAAATTTTCCCAAATAATGCCTGTATTTATATTTTTAATGCTAAAGTTTAAAATGTCTGACTTATTTCATTTTGCAAACAATTAGTTGACATACTGTATCTCCAGTCGCCAATGTTTGTCAATTCTTGAATGTCACCTAATCTTTGTGAAACAAAGATTTTTAATCGTTTGGTACTCGATTTAAGCCAATACAACACTATCTCTGCATTCGTCCATAAATAAGTCTTGTCAATGTGGATATTTATCATTTCTTTAATTGTCTTACTCAGTCGTGCGGCGAGAAGTGCACCCTGTAACTCAAGTCTGGGTATGGACATTGGCTTAAGTGGTGCGACTCTCGACTTAGCAAGGACAAGCGAACAGTCTATATGTTTTCCATCGTCAAATCTCAAATATGCACACGAAGCATATGCCAATTTCGAGGCATCGCAAAATATGTGTAGCTGCACATTACATTCGTCAATATTTATATTAGTAATTTTCCTTGAGATATTTAGTTCACTTAACCTGGCTATATTTTTGCATAATTTTTCCCACAAAGCTCTTTCGTTATCTTGTCATCCCACTCTTTGCCACTTTCCCAGATAGCTTGTAAAAGTATTTTGTTTGCTATCAAAATATTAGAAAGAAAACCTAAAGGGTCAGAGATTGACATGGTGAGTTATAGAATTTCGCGCTTTGTCGGTCGTCTAGTTAAAGTCGCTAAAAATTTACTGAAATTTTAGATTGAACGTAAAAAAGTCGTTCTCATAATCCCATATCAATCCTAATACGCGTTCCTCAGTCAGACTTTTAGATTTTTGTTCCGTTTTCCGTTTGTCTATGTCCGTGAGTTGCTCCAAAACTTCATATGAATTACAAGTCCAATTACGCATTTCAAAACTTGCTTGTTTGTGGATATGCGAGACGTCTTTTATCATCTGAACAGCGCTTGCAATATCTTCAGTTCCTCCTAAGTAATCGTCCATATAGTGTTTTGAAACTATTTCCTGGCATGCTTGTGGAAACTGATCTTGAAAGTCAAGGGCATTTCGGTTTTTAGTTTGTTGGGCAATACACGGACTGCATTTTGCACCAAAGAAAAGTACTTGTATCTCATATGTGTCAGGGGTTTTTAGACGATCATATCCTCGCCACAAAATTCTTTGGGCTTGTATATCTTCCTGTCTTACTTATATCTGCAAAAACATTTCCTTAATATCGCCAACAAATGCTATCGTAGACCGTCTAATTTCATTAAAACTGTTGTCAACTCGTTGTAAAGGTCGGGTCCTGTCAGAAGATAATCATTTAAGCAAATACCATGACTTTTTGCAGCCGCATCAAAGACAATCCGGAGTTTGTTTGGCTTATTGATATTTGTAACACCAAAATGTGGTAAATAGTACGTCAAGGGAGTTTGAATTGAAGATTCATCTGCACTTAATTTCTTAAAGTATCCTTTGTCTATATATGATTTTATTACTTCGTGATATTTTAAACCATATGGTTTGTTTTTGTCTATTTTGCGTTCTAACAGAATTAGTCGATTGTCTGCGTTATTGTAACTTTCTGGCAATACAGTATTCTCGTTCTTCCAAAATAACCCACACTCAAATCTATTTCCTTTTCTTACAAGTGTCTTATCAATGATATCCAAGCATTTTTTGTCGTCCAGAGATTTTGGATTATCTTTTGGAAAAGTCATTTCATTCTCCATTGACCAATACGACTTGACAAGGTTGTGCAAAATACTTAAATCGTCTATTTCGTCTTTCTCATGTGAATTATTGTCCGAACCATTTAAATTTACATTGCCGTGAACAACCCATCCCAAGAAGGTTTTGCTAATCGGTGGGCCACAAAAAGACTCATTTTTAATCTTACGCGTGACTATGAGTGACCAATTGTCTTGTCCAATAAGTATCTTAGGCATTGCATTCTGATACGCACAGTCCTTAAAGTCATTAGGAATTTCCAATTTTCTCTTATGTCGTTTATCACTACGGTTTGCATTGGCAAGTTAAGGTCAGATACACTTTTTACTTTACGTAAAGTAAATGTTTTTGAACTATTGCCCTTTCCTTTTATACGCATACTAACAATTCGCGAATCTTCCTGCTCGTAAGTCTCATTATTGGTCCATTGCATTTTAAAAGGACATGTTGGCCAGTCTAATTCTAAATCGTTGGCTAACTGCTGATCAATCAAAGAAACTGTCGAGGCCTCGTCTAAGAGTGCATATGTGTTAATTCTTTCTTTGGGACCCATGAGTGTAACAGGAACTATCTTGAGCAATACGTTAGTCTGATTCAAGTTTTTATTACAATTTCTTTGGGTATCAATTTGGGGATCTTGAATCTCTGGTAAAACTAGATTTTGACCGGCCAACTTTGGTGGCTCTTTATGTAATAATGTATTATGGCTGAATGTACACTTATTAATACTACAAATCTTTTTGCGTTTACAATTTTTCATTTCATGATTCTTACATAAACACAAATGATTTTTTGAGACGTGCTCCCAGCGTTTGTCAACGTCTAGGCTTTTAAATTTGTCACATGATGACACATAGTGATCATTCAGCTTACAAAAATTACAATATTTAGTCGTTATTTGTTTATGTGGCCATTTATAATCCGATATAGTAAGTGTCGTTTCTTTTGGCTTGTTCAGTCCATACCCTAATAATTGAGCAGCTTTACTTTTTTTGCCAATCCATCTTTGCAACACTAGAAGTTGTGGTTCGTCCTTATCTGTTTCTTGATAATGCTGCATAAAGGACATGCGTTGTGATACTGGAAGTTTTTCCAATATGTCATTAAACAAAATCGGATTTCGAATATGGTCAATTTGCTCAAGGGCAAATCCTCCGCGATTGTTTGTCTTGCCATAAAACTTGCTATTAAATTTGGGCTCGTCTTTTCTGTGTTACTATTGTCAGCGCTACACTCAAACTGTAACTTACGTGGAAGTCCGTCGATCCAATTACGTGTTCTGGATTCCGCCTGTGTTTTGTCTTCATGTGCATCGTTGTTTTGCACGCTTCCTGAGGTCCGCTGCACGTTCCAGTTCTATTTGTTGTTCAAGATCAACTTGTTGTTCCATCAAAAAATCCATTTGAATTTCGAGTTTCTCCATTTTCGTCGATTTCCAAGAGCATTCTGACGTTCCTAATCCTCCTTTTTTGTAGCAGAAAAAGGTGTCGAAGCTGG
The DNA here is from genome assembly GCA_018150905.1 of Drosophila ambigua. Classification (NCBI taxonomy): domain Eukaryota; kingdom Metazoa; phylum Arthropoda; class Insecta; order Diptera; family Drosophilidae; genus Drosophila; species Drosophila ambigua. The sequence continues at coordinate 1,018,855 of JAECWS010000099.1, forward strand.
AACTACCGTGTTGTTAATTTCATCAGTAAATATGCTTTATGTCGTCGTCGGCAGCCATCTTTTCTTTGTCTGCCGTTTTAGGCGTTTTCGGCTTGCGCTTTGGTGGCATGATCGCTGTTTGCTATCTGCCTTACTCTGCTGTCTGCAAATTAATATGTATGTATACCCAAGCCTGGGCTTATACATATAAATGTCGTTGGGTCTGTGTGCTTGTGTCTATGCGTCGTCGGTGCAACTGTCTGTAACTGGTATGCGTGTCTAAATCTGACAAACTTAGAACACACCCATATGCATACACACTTGCAACGGATGATGAAATAGCGTCTCTTAGTGTCGTAAGATGCTAAAGCAAATGCGATGTGGCATATATTCATATGCTGTTTCACAAGGCTACGAAGGACCATGTTGTTGTACCTGTGGAATGTTAACTTCCTTTGATTGTCCATCCCGTTGCGCATTTGCGCATTTATTTCAGATTTCTTTTATTTTAAAAAATATATTTGTTTTACTTCCGCGTGTTCTTCTTCTTTTCTTAAGTCAAGTGATCATACACACCCATCGATATTGAGTTATCGCCATAAACTATCGGTTAAACAATATTCATTACATAAAGTAAAATATCGGTTGTGAGACTAAACTAAAATAATAACTTTTTCAACAAGTGTTTTCGGAAAACTAATTTTGCTGAGCTAAATCTTCACCTCTCGCACATTAACTGTCTTTTCTACACGTGCTCCCGAACATTGACGAAACAGTCAAATCGTTCTATGACATTATAAACGATGCCCTTATTATATATGTTCCTGTCATCAACGCAGTGTCGTCAAAACCTCCTTGGTTCTCCAAGAATTTGCCTTATTTAAAGAATAGAAAAACCAGGCTCTACAAAAAGTATCAGAATACTGGATCTATGATTTTCTTCGCCCAATATTCCTCCGCTCGTTCTCAATTCCTCATTGTTAATAGTCTTTGTTATAATCAATACCTTTCCCGATGTAGTAATAATTTTCGTAGTGATCCAAAAAAATTGTATTCGTTCGTTAATTAAAAAATAAGAAGTATCGTATGGTTAAAACTTCATTTAGAAATAAATAAATAAATACAAATATATACTTTTTGAAACCAAACCCAACCTTGTCTTGATTACACTAGTCAACACGATTTTTCCTCAAGGAACAAAACCAACTTTTTATTAAAGATTTGGGGCTTAGAAATAGTTTGATGAAATTTTTTTTTTTTTCTATGGCAGAACTTTTTTTTGAAGAATTTTTTAAATCTGGTATTTTTTTTTAAGCTTTTTTCAGAGGTAGCGATAGTTTTTTCACATAACTTTAGTATCTTTCATCTGGTTGTTACGAACTTTAATATTTTGAAAAGATAATTAAAACAGCTAGAAGATAAGCCCAAACACTTTGTGATTTCAGCTTACCGTCTGTGAAATATAAAGCATTGAAATGCAAAAATGATGATTTTTGTGCGGTATTATTTACAAAATTTTGACTTTAAAAACTCAGGAAAAGTCGAAAAAAATTATATCCTGTGTTCTCTATTTTTTTGTGTAGAGGTGCATTAATTTGGCGTCGTTTAAGGCAAGGCCAGGAGCCTTCAAAAACGTATTTTTTGTTAATTTTTCCATTTTTTAGGTTTGGTTAACGAATTTTAGCGCCAAAGTCTCTCCATAGATTTTAATGAGCGATACCTTAAACGACGCCAAATTAATGCACCTCTACATAAAAAAATAGAAAACACAGGATATAATTTTTTTTCGACTTTTCCTGAGTTTTTAAAGTCAAAATTTTGTAAATAATACCGCACAAAAATCATCATTTTTGCATTTCAATGCTTTATATTTCACAGACGGTAAGCTGAAATCACAAAGTGTTTGAGCTTATCTTCTAGCTGTTTTAATTATCTTTTCAAAATATTAAAGTTCGTAACAACCAGATGAAAGATACTAAAGTTATGTGAAAAAACTATCGCTACCTCTGAAAAAAGCTTAAAGAAAAAATACCAGACTTCAAAAATTCTTAAAAAAAAGTTCTGCCATAGAAAAAAACCATAATTCTTTAAAAAATTTAAATCCCCATATCTATCAGAAAAAGTCGGTTTGGATCCTTGAGGAAAAAAAAGTTCGATTTTGTCGAGTAGTGTTATTATTATTGTTATTTTAAAGGGATATACATATAAATATTAATTCATTTTATCAACATAGCAGTATAACTTTTGAGTCGGCTGTTGGTAATTAATGCCAAATTAATGCACCTCTACATAAAAAAATAGAAAACACAGGATATAATTTTTTTTCGACTTTTCCTGAGTTTTTAAAGTCAAAATTTTGTAAATAATACCGCACAAAAATCATCATTTTTGCATTTCAATGCTTTATATTTCACAGACGGTAAGCTGAAATCACAAAGTGTTTGGGCTTATCTTCTAGCTGTTTTAATTATCTTTTCAAAATATTAAAGTTCGTAACAACCAGATGAAAGATACTAAAGTTATGTGAAAAAAACTATCGCTACCTCTGAAAAAAGCTTAAAGAAAAAATACCAGACTTCAAAAATTCTTAAAAAAAAAGTTCTGCCATAGAAAAAAAACCATAATTCTTTAAAAAAATTTAAATCCCCATATCTATCAGAAAAAGTCGGTTTGGATCCTTGAGGAAAAAAAAAGTTCGATTTTGTCGAGTAGTGTTATTATTATTGTTATTTTAAAGGGATATACATATAAATATTAATTCATTTTATCAACATAGCAGTATAACTTTTGAGTCGGCTGTTGGTAGACCTAACAATGAGTCGAAATATTTTAGAGCAGCTGACAAAGACACGAAGCGTCTTGAAGAGAAAATTCGATGACCTTAAACAAATTAAGAATGAAAATGCAATTCAATGGGAAGAAAGTTTAAAACCGATTACAGATCCCTTACCTCAAATCGTTAGTAAGAATAACGAGAAGGAACGTGTGAGTCGCTTCTGGGGCCGCGACTCTACTTATACCCGTACTCAGTCAGTAGATGCATTTTTGAGCATAATTTTTAAGAATTTTAGATTAAAAAAAAAAATTTTACATTTTACATTTTTTTGCTACATCTGCTATCTACATCTACATATATTATGTATATTCTACATCTAACATGTACATTATAGATGTACCATTTAAATTCTACATCTCCTCCGCTAGGGGTTGCTCGCGCACTGAACGCAGCAGAGTGTGCGAGCGAGAAGGAGATAGAGTAGCGTATTTCTGGCTGAAGTGGGCGGGGGAACCAACTGAAAATTTCTTCATTCTGGCTATAATTATGATCCGATCTGATTCAGATTCGGCAGTCTGGTAGATAGGGTCATTCTCTACGATACTGCGTTTTTAGTTTTGTCGTATCTTTAAAAGTGTGCCTGCCACAGATTTTCGTCCTTTGTGGGGGCGGAAGGGGGCGGGGCGAAATTTTGAAATACACTTGTAGCAGTGTGATATCACATGAGTCTTGAAACCAAATTTGGTTACCCTAACTCTTATAGTCTCTGAGATCCAGGCGCTCAACAAGACGGACGGACGGACGGACGGACAGACAGACATGGCTATATCGACTCGGCTATTGATGCTGATCAAGAATATATATACTTTATGGGGTCGGAAAATTTTCCTTCTCTGTGTTACACACATCCACTTTTACCACAAATCTAATATACCCCTTAACTCTTTTTTGAGTACGGGTATAAAAATGAGAAATTTAAAAGTATCAAAAATGAGCAGGACTATGCTGAATCATTCCTACCTCATTTAAATTCCGTCCTGCAGAGTCACACCGCTGCAAAGGTTAACTTTGAGCTCTATGCTCTCTATAAACTGATGAAAATGGATCAAGAGAAGAGCGAAATTAAATCATTTCAGTCAAAATTGACTGTTATGAGTGTATGTAGCGACTCTGATGTTAAAATCCTCATCGTTCCTTCTCTTTCGTAGTGACCAGACGTGTTTTTTTTTTGCGCTCCGCATTTTCCTTTTGTTTAACTTAAACAGCCGGTGTTTTTTATCTATAATTTAACTTTCTAACTAACTTACACTAAAATCAACCTTTACCGCGGGTGCATGCCTAATAATTGTGTAAAAACACAACTTATTTAATTAATTTTGTGCGTCGGTTATTCGTGTGTTTGTGTTGTTGCTTTTCGTAAGTACGCCCTCTCATTACATTTGGCCGCTCTTTTGTCGTAGTTATTGCCGTCTATCACTCTCAATAACTGTTCTTTCGCTCTCGCTCTTGTAACTTTTTGTGCAGTAACGCTCTCACTTATAAGCTGTTTCTGCAACCACTCTCCTCTCTCATCTTTTACCGATTTCGCTTTAAGCATTGCTCTAAGCATTTGCTCTGCACAGTGGTCTGGTTACTATTTGTTTTGAACTTTTTTTTCCCGAAGTAAAAAAAAATAAAAGACATAAATATGGAATTTTCTGTCGTCTGTGCCAAAAAAACCTGCAAGAAGCAGATCACCCATGACCAGCCCAATATCCCCTGCTGGCCTTGCGAAAGCGCAGTGCACGCAAAATGTGTAGGGATCGCGGGCCGTGTAGGAGACGCCATTTCCGAAAACAAAGGCCTGCATTATAGTTCTGAGGAATGCCGTGCTGTGGAAAACGATATGCGTTCGGTCATGAGGTAGACGCGGAGTGGCTTCAAAGAACTGATCGTAGGCTTTACACAGCAATATGATCGGCTCTTGGCCATGGACACTCAGTTCAGCAGTTTATAGCTGCTGGCTGAGTCTCCGAGGCGCAAGAAGTATACTCCGCGAGACTTGCAAGTGCCGACTGCCTCATGTCCGCCGGCAGCCGAAAAACTCACTCCGACCACTCCCTTAGTGCAGCAGTTGATTACGTTTGCTACTCCAAGGGCAACGATCGCTGCTGGTGATGCAGATTCGGGACCCGAATGCGTCACTTCGGAGAGTATGCAGTTAGAAATGTCTGTAGAGTCCGTGTCCATCGAGTCCGCACCCTTAACTCAGCTTCGCTTCCACCAGCTAATAGATGTCCAGGACCACCGGATACTGACATCACAGGTACTAGGCCTGTGGTGCCAAAACCACTGGTAGGAGTCCCACCGAAGCGACAAGTTTTTGTCTCGCGGCTAGCCCCTGACCTCACATCCCATGATGTGAACGCTTTTATACAAAGCAAAATAAAAGCCGTCGGCTTAAAGGTGGAAAAATTTAACTTTTCTTACGCCAGGGAGATATCTTCCTTCAAAATAAGCGTCTCCCCAACTCAATTTGAAACCATTTGTTCCGCCAAGTTTTGGCCGGAGTATTTGGGGGTTAAAGAGTTCAAGGCTAAGAAAATAAATAGGCCCCCCATAAGGGAGGGGCAACGTAGAGAGCCGCGATCGGAGGGCGCTACCAGGGAGAGTAAAGGAGCGCGGAAGAGAGGCGGGACAATGGGATCGGGCCGGCAGTGGTCCAGCGCATGACCTTTTATGGACATGCGATCACGCCACCAGCTGGGTCCCGTTGCGAAGCAAGTGGAAGGCAGAAGAGAGGCGGGATAGTGGGATCGGGCCGGCAGTGGTCCAGCGCATGACCATTTATGGCCATGCGATCACGCCACCGGTTGGGTCCCGTTACGAAGCAGGTGGAGAGCATCGGACGAGCCGATGGAAAATAACGCCGACGACTGGAGGGAAGTCCCGTTGTTGCCAGGCAGCGACGAGGCGACCGTGCGCCAAGGAGGAAATAAAAGGAGGCGCGCGACTTCGGCTAGGGACAGTCAAGTGCGGAGAGTGCAAGTGCGTGTGACAGCGAATATCGAGGAGAGTCAGAAAGTTACCCAAAAAGCGTCAAGAGAAAGGACCTGGTGTACCGCTCGCGCAACGGAAGGATCCAGTGAGAGCGAACGTGTCGTGTGCGAACTGAGTACGGCGGACTTGGGCTTAGCGCTAAGAGTCGTTGTCGTACCAGTTCACAGAGCCGACAGTGCCACGCTTGGGGATCCCGAGGAACGGCGAGTGGGCGAGAAGGACCAAACGTGACAGTGAGCCCAGTGCTAGACCAAAGAATAGACTAAGTTGTCGTCCTTAAGCGTACTTCCTAAGATACTAATAAAGAACTCGTGTGTAAAGAAGCCAACCAAGTCTTTCTGCTTTGTCCCCCGGGCAACACCCAAATTCGTTGCAGCGAACCCACCGGCCGCTGAGTACGCCAAGTGCACACAAGGCGGACCAAACCGGTTCGTTACAACTGGCGCCCAACGTGGGGCCTGGTGACAAAGTAAGATCGATTTAGGGAGGGCAGTGCCAAGTTCGAAAGGAAGAAATGGGGAGACGACAATGGATCCACGCGATGAGGAAGGAGGACCTGGTTCAGTGTGGCCTAGCCTTTGGACTGCAGCTGGAAGGTACGCTGTCCGAGATGCGCCGGGCATTCAAAGACTGGGTGGAGAAACACGAAGAGGAACCAGAATACGCAGATCTGATCGAAGAATGGGAGTTGCGCGCGGGCAGAACGACGCCCACGCCCCAGATGGAGGAAAAGCAGGAGGCGTACGAACGCTTGGCCATACCCGGCGGAACAGGACAGTCGGGAGTATGGAAGCTACCGGCAGAGGCCGCGGAGGAACTCATCGCCAGTCTGGCCGTGCCACAGAAGGGTCGATCTCCTAGCCGGCAGCGGACAGAAAGCCGAGAGAGGACGGCCATCCCAGCTCCCTCAGGCCAACTCCCTCATAAATGGTGGAGATGCAGACGCTCGTCCGGCCATTGAAGTGCCCACCCGAGGAAGAGTTGGAGTTAATCCGAGAAAACAGCATGCCGGGCCTAAGGATGTTCATCCGACCACATAGATGCAAAGATCTGGAAACGCTGATGACCCTGGCGGATGAGTTTGAAGCGCTGGAGAGGGATCGGGTGGAATTCCAACGAGAGGACCCGACGAGTCGGGCGAAGGCCCATAATCCATTCACCAAGACGGCCGGGACGGAGGTATGCCGACGATGCAAGGACGAGCCTGTGACCGACACCTCAAAGCCAGCGGAGCGGAAACCAACGCCGCCAAAGGCAGAAGAGAAGGTGGACTCCAATGTTGAAGGGGGATTCGTGAAAAACCCCGCGCAAGCATGTCGGCGATGCGGGAGTGACGCCCATTGGGCGCAAGCGTGCTCAGGGCGCCCTCTAACATATTGCTGGCGGTGCGGCAAGGTCGGCGTGCTAACCTGGCAGTGCTGCAAAAGGGCGGGAAACGCCCCGCGACCCAAGCCACGAAGGGCCGTGCCGGGGTCGCAAGAGGAGGCCCCAACAACCTAGTCGGCGAGCTCGCCGAGGAGGAAGTGCAGCTGTCCGCGGTGGTGGTGATTGCGGGAAACGAATGGAAGGAATGGAACGAATGGTGGATACCGGAGCCACCAGCAGTTTCATTAGCTGTGAATTGGCGGAGCAGCTTCGGGGAGTCGGACGCGAGCACGAGACGAAGAAACGCGTGCGGCTGGCGGACGGCCACAGTCAAGAGGTGAATACACAACTCGAAGTGGAAATGGCCTTCGGAGACAAGAAGGTGTGGATGTCGTTGCTCGTGCTACCGGGCGTGATCGACGCGTTGGTCCTCGGCTGGGACTTCCTGACCGCGGTCGGCGCAGAGGTGACCTGTGCGGGGCACAGGGTCGTGATCCCTGCGAAAGGCCGACGGGACGGACGGCCGGAGGAGAGGCTATTCGTGGCGGTAGTGGAGGCCATCGCGGCGCCCTCGACAGACGGAGAGGGGGTGACCGAGTCCCCAAAGAAAGGGTCGAGTGAGGAGACGCGGGAGAAGGAAACGGTAGAAGGATTCCTTGAGCGGGAATTGGCCGAGTTCAAGGAGATGACGGGGACGGCCAACGTGGCGGTGCACACGATCACAATGAGGGATGCACAGCCCATCAAGCAAAGATACTACCCCAAGAATCCCAAGATGCAGGCCGAGATCGACCAAAAGGTGGACGAGCTAATCGAGCTGGGATGCATTGAGCCATCGCGGAGCCCCTACAGTTCGCCGATCGTGATGGTCAAAAAGAAAACCGGGCAGTGGAGACTGTGTGTCGATTTCCGTCAGGTTAACGCAAAATCGGTCAAGGATGCCTACCCCATGCCAAGGATAGACTTCATCCTGGATCAGTTGAGAGAGGCTCGCTTTATCAGCAGCCTAGATCTGAAGGATGGGTATTGGCAGATTCCCCTGGAAGCGGCCAGCAGACCGATTACCGCCTTCACGGTGCCTGGGAAAGGGCTGTTCCAGTGGAAGGTGATGCCGTTCGGACTACACTCCGCATCTGCCACATTTCAGCGCGCACTGGACAGTGTAATTGGACCCGAAATGATGCCTCATGCCTTTGCCTACCAGGACGACATCATAGTCATAGGAAAGACCCAGGAGGAGCACCAGCGGAATCTAAAGGAGGTGTTCAGGCGTCTAAAGAAGGCAAATTTGAGGCTGAACATCGGAAAGTGCCAGTTCTTCCGACAGGAGTTGCGATACTTAGGACACCTGGTGACGGGGGAGGGCATCTGCACGGATCCCGAGAAGGTGGCAGCGATAGCTGAACTACAGCCCCCAAGCAGTGTCAAGGAGCTACGTCAGTATCTAGGCGTGGCCTCATGGTATCGAAGGTTCGTACCCGATTTCGCCACATTGGTACAGCCACTGAGCGCGCTATTGAAGAAGAAGGCGAAGTGGGTGTGGACGGAGGCGCAGCAGCAGGCGTTTGAGGCGGTAAAAGGTCAACTGGTGGCAGACCCAGTGCTGGCCTGTCCAGATTTCAGGAGGAAGTTTGTGCTGCAGACGGATGCCAGTGATTACGGGCTGGGGGCGATCCTTACCCAGGAGACCGAGAGAGGAGAACGAGCTATCTCGTACGCCAGCAGAACGCTCAATAGTGCTGAGAGGAATTACTCAGCGACCGAAAAGGAGTGCCTGGCCATTGTATGGGCCATAAGGAAGTTAAAACCGTACTTAGAGGGATATCACTTCAAGGTGGTCACCGACCATATGGCGTTGAAGTGGCTTAACAGCATCGAAAGCCCAACAGGAAGAGCCGCCCGGTGGGCCCTAGAACTGCAACAGTACGATTTCGAGATCGCGTATAGAAAGGGAAAACTCAACGTGGTGGCCGATGCGCTCTCCCGGCAGCCGCTGGGGGAGCGGTGTATGAGAGTGGACGACGAACCAGTCGGGGTCTCTGAAACGGTGGCCCCATGTGCGTGGATAGCGAAGGTGAAGGACCAAATCAAGAAAGAACCCGAGAAATTCCCCGACTACGTGGAGGAGGCGGGGAAGGTGTATAGGCACATTCCCCACAGAGCCGGAGACGAGGAAGTCGCGGCCTGGAAGATGTGTCCCGATAGACCTACGGGGTAGAGTCATCAAGGAAAACCACGACACACCGGAGGCGGGACATTCCGGAGGAAGGAAGACCATGGCGCGCGTAGCGGAACGCTATTACTGGCCCGGGATGCATAGAGACGTGAGGGCCTACGTGAGGAAGTGCGAAGTATGTTTAAGGTTCAAACCAAATCAACAACAAGCCGCCGGAAAGATGCTGACCCAAGTGCCCGAGGAACCCTGGGTGACGGTGTGTGCGGATTTCGTGGGACCACTGCCCAGGTCTAAGCACAGGAATTCAATGCTGCTGGTGCTGGTGGACAGGTTCTCGAAGTGGACAGAGTTAGTGCCACTAAGGAAGGCCACGGCTGAGACACTCACAAAAGCGGTACGAGAACGCATAGTGGCGCGATTCGGAGTGCCGAAGGTGATAATTACGGACAACGGAGCCCAGTTTACGAGCCGGATTTTCAAAAAGTTTCTAGAGCAGATGGGGGTCAGACACCAGTTCACGGCACCCTATACGCCCCAGGAGAATCCCACGGAACGCACGAACAGGACAGTAAAAATCATGATCGCGCAATTCTGCGAGGGGGACCAAAGATGCTGGGACGAGAAGTGGCCAGAACTCATGTTGGCAGTGAACTCGGGCGTGTCCGACTCCTAAAAAAAAAAAAAAAAAAGGTCTACACGAAGGCGAAAAGGGAGGAGCCAAGGCCGCGGCGAATAGCAGGATGAATGTTAACATCAGAGAAAAAAAAAAAAAAGGCAAAGGTCAATGATACCCGACAGGTGTGGAATCGCGGATACGGACGGTGAGGTGCGTCGGAGTACACGGTGATTCCAGATGGGGTTCCGAGGAGGGGCCAAGATCCGGATCCACTCCAGGACACCAGGGGCAGTTTTCGAGCGTCGGGAACGATCAGATCGGATGCCGCCCGTACGCAGTCTGCCGGGCGGGGAATCGGATGATTCTCGGGTCCGAGCTGCTGTACGGGGGGACGTCCGGAGGGCGATCGATCCGAAGACGGAAGAAGCTGACCGGGTGGCGGGCCCTCATTCGGCAACCCGGGCGAAAGGCCGGAGGGCCTGTTGTTCGCGGGTGGGAATGATGGTCAGCATCCTGGGGTGAGTCTGGGGTCGGGCTGGAAAGAGAAGAAAATCAGATGTGGGATCCCAGGAAGCTGGATAATTACCGTGTACAAAAGCGAATCCACTCGGTGTAGTGATCGAACCTCGCTATGGCCGGAGAAAAAAAAAAGAAAAGAAAACCTAAAACAAAGACGGGAGTCACGCGGCTCTTTTTGCACCCGTGTAAGGAAAAAAAAAAAAGGAGAGGTGGACTTATCAGAGACAAGTGTGCCTAACGACCCCGAGTCGTCTGTGTAGGGTTAACGCGGCGAAGAGGTTGGATAAACGGTACTTGGCCGTTTCTCATTGGTGAAGAAAGAGAGACTCAGAATAATGAGAGAGAGCGAAGTGAGAGGCTCAGGCAAAGCCCCGTTAGGCGGAACGATGAAAACGGGCCCCAGGAATATAAAAAAGGGGAGCGCGTCCGTCACTCGGCTCTTTTTGGTAGGGTTAAGATGAGGCAGTTAAGATGAGGCAGCACATGGCGAGATACTTGGCGGAGCAACGGAGCTTGATGCGACGGGGATATTATGCCTCGTTGTCCCGGAGCCAGCGACGAGCGAATCGGCTCTCGCAGGATGGCGAAGGACAACGGAGGGAGGCGTCCCCTGAGCTGCAGCTCCTTGCGTCCCCACTGATCCCATCGGAAGGGTCAGTGGGAGCAACAGTGTCGCCGCTGGTGTCTTCTGGGGCCAGCGAAGCCGACAGCGACGTGGTAGTGACAAGCTGGGAGCCCGCCCCCAAGAAGGCGCGACCAGTGGCGAGGCGGCCAGCGAAGCGGCCCTCAGCAGAGGCGGAGGAGCGATCGACGGTGAGGCGGCCACCGGCAGATGCCGAGGAGCGGGAGGCCGAGGAGAAGCGGGTCGCGGAGTGGCGGCGGCGGATCGCGCTGGAAGCAGCAAAGGAGGCGCTGCGACAGCGGCGGGTCTGGGAGGACGCGCGGGCGCTGGCGAGGAGGCCAAGGAAAAGGCCCGGCAGGAGGCGGAGGAGCACCACCGGAAGTGTGTGCTGAAAAAGGTGGCGGCCGAATTGCGAGAGAGCGAGCGGCGGAGGGCAGAGGAGAAGAGCCGCGAGGAAGAGGCAAGGCGGTGCACAGAGGAGGAGGAGGGTCGGTGGCAGTCGTCCCCTCCGACGCCGGGACCCGAGAGCCGAGGCCCGGCCACGGCAGAAGAAGAGTGGCAGGAGCGACTACGTCGGGCGGAAGAGGAGGAGGAGGGCCTGTGGCAGCCTTCCCCTACAACGCCGGAGCCCGAAGACCGTGGCCAGGCCGAGCCGGAGGAGGAGCTGTGGCAGCGACGACCGCGGACCGAGGAGGAGGCGAGGTTTCCCGAAGGAGGACGGGGGCCCCAAGCCTCGTCCCAGCAACAGCGGCCGGGAGCGGACGCCTCGTGGCAGCAGCAGCAACACCAGTGGCAGGGACCACAAGGCGCGGTGATCGGGCCGTACGTAACGCAGGAGGTGCGGACGGCGGTGCGGGGAGGAATGGTGTGGCACCACCAAATCCTCCACATCACCTGGGCGTCGGGGCCGGCACCTAGGGAGCCGGAGGCTCCGGAAGAAGCGCGGGTGTGGGAGGAGACGCCAGCCCGACGGAGCAATGGCCGCGACCCAAGGGGGCGGTCGGCGGCAGCGGAGCCAGCAGCGGAACCGGCAGCGGCGAGCGCGACGACAGAGTCGGCGGCGGCAGCGGAGCCCACTGTGGAACCAGCAACGCCGGGCGCGGCGGCAAAGTCGGCGGCGGCAGCGGAGCCAGCAGTGGAACCAGCAACGCAAAACGCGGCGGCGAAGTCGGCGGCGGCAGCGGAGCCCACGGGGGAACCGAAGGAGGCCACGGCGGCAGCAGAGCCAGCAGCGGAACCAGCAGCGCCAAACGCGACGGCAAAGTCGGCGGCGGCAGCGGAGCCCACGATGGAACCAGCAGAGGCGACGGCGGCGGCAGAGTCGGCGGCGGCAGAGGAGCCAGCGACGCCAAGCGCGACGGCAGCGGAACCAGCAGCGCCGGGCGCAGCGGCAGAGTCGGCGGCGGCAGAGGCAGCGGAGCCAGCAACGGCGAGCGCAGCGGCAGAGGCGATGGCGGCAGCGGAGCCAGCGACGGCAAGCGCAGCGACGACGGCAGCGAAGGCGGCAGCGGAGCCAGCCGCGAGCACGGCGGGAGTTTGCTCACCTGAGCCATGGGAGCGGGGTCCGTGGCAGTGGCCCGCGCCGGAAGCCAGGCGCGCCAATCCAAGGCCGGAGCGGCAGGTGTCGTGTCCGGAGGAGCGGGAGAGACCGCGGGCGCCCATGCAGCGCCAGGCGTCGTGGCCGCAGGCACAGCGAGGGGCGGAGGGCTCACGCTGGCGGCCCGTGAGACGGGAGGAGTGGCCAGGGGCGGTGGAGCGCGTCCTGGCTCGAACGCGGTTCACCTCGAGGCGCATCAAGCGTCTAGTGAACGACGGAGGGGTCCGGTACCGGGTAACGGTGTCCCGGGACCACCAGGAGGTGGTCGGCAGCACCCCATCAGGTAAGCCCGGCAGGAGGCGCGTCAGAACGCGCCCGGTCCAGCAGAGGGCGCCAGAACGTGCCTGGGCCGGCAGAGGGCGCCAGAACACGCCCGGTGTATAGGCGCGGGCGGCCGTTGAAATTCAAACTTTAACGGCCGGGTTTACGAGAGGTCGCAGAAGGGAATTTTTCGTTGGGGAAGAAAGGGGGAAGTGTGAGGAATGATGTCCTCACACGCATGGACCCTAAGGGGTTAAGATCTATCCGGGTGGCCGGATAACCGGATAACGGCGAATTGCCTGGGAGGGGCTCGCCCAAGGGAGGGGCAACGTAGAGAGCCGCGATCGGAGGGCGCTACCAGGGAGAGTAAAGGAGCGCGGAAGAGAGGCGGGACAATGGGATCGGGCCGGCATTGGTCCAGCGCATGACCTTTTATGGACATGCGATCACGAAACCAGCTGGGTCCCGTTGCGAAGCAAGTGGAAGGCAGAAGAGAGGCGGGATAGTGGGATCGGGCCGGCAGTGGTCCAGCGCATGACCATTTATGGCCATGCGATCACGCCACCGGTTGGGTCCCTTTACGAAGCAGGTGGAGAGCATCGGACGAGCCGATGGAAAATAACGCCGACGACTGGAGGGAAGTCCCGTTGTTGCCAGGCAGCGACGAGGCGGCCGTGCGCCAAGGAGGAAATAAAAGGAGGCGCGCGACTTCGGCTAGGGACAGTCAAGTGCGGAGAGTGCAAGTGCGTGTGACAGCGAATATCGAGGAGAGTCAGAAAGTTACCCAAAAAGCGTCAAGAGAAAGGACCTGGTGTACCGCTCGCGCAACGGAAGGATCCAGTGAGAGCGAACGTGTCGTGTGCGAACTGAGTACGGCGGACTTGGGCTTAGCGCTAAGAGTCGTTGTCGTACCAGTTCACAGAGCCGACAGTGCCACGCTTGGGGATCCCGAGGAACGGCGAGTGGGCGAGAAGGACCAAACGTGACAGTGAGCCCAGTGCTAGACCAAAGAATAGACTAAGTTGTCGTCCTTAAGCGTACTTCCTAAGATACTAATAAAGAACTCGTGTGTAAAGAAGCCAACCAAGTCTTTCTGCTTTGTCCCCCGGGCAACACCCAAATTCGTTGCAGCGAACCCACCGGCCGCTGAGTACGCCAAGTGCACACAAGGCGGACCAAACCGGTTCGTTACAACTCCTACCATCCTACATTCGAAGTGTCAGTCGATATTGGCCCTACTGTATTGGATCGAATGGGTAGGCTATCTGAACATGTCCGCTGCTTTCGTAAAGCCGAGTTTACGAAGCTTAATAACCTCATTAGTGATTTTGATTGGCCCGCTCTGTATTTGTGCACTGACGTTATGAACGGCACAAACATTTTTATACCCGTACTCAAAAAAGAGTTAAGGGGTATATTAGATTTGTGGTAAAAGTGGATGTGTGTAACGCAGAGAAGGAAAATTTTCCGACCCCGTAAAGTATATATATTCTTGATCAGCATCAATAGCCGAGTCGATGAAGCCATGTCCGTCTGTCCGTCCGTCCGTCCGTCCGTCCGTCTTGTTGAGCGCCTGGATCTCAGAGACTATAAGAGTTAGGGTAACCAAATTTGGTTTCCAGACTCATGTGATATCACACTGCTACAAGTGTATATCTAAATTTCGCCCCGCCCCCTTCCGCCCCCACAAAGGACGAAAATCTGTGGCAGGCACAATTTTAAAGATACGATAAAACTAAAAACGCAGTATCCTTGAGAATGCCCATATCTACCAGACTGCCGAATCTGGCTATAATTATGATCCGATCTGATTCAGCACTTGCGCAACGTCATTAACGTCAGTGCTTTCATCTACTGCCAACGAGTAGAAGATACATTTACTTAATTTTTCATTAAGATTTTCTTTTAACTGTTGGCTTATTTCATTTATTCTTCGTGTCGCTGTTCGACGAGAAAGCGGTATTTCTTGCACAATTTGGCTAATTTCCACACCTTGCTTATGACATATGACACTTCAACATATCTATGCAGACAGATTTAAAAAGCTCTCCGTCCAATAAACATTTTTGAGCTTTGGCCAATTTGTAGCTTACAATAAAAGAAGCTCGTAGAATGTTTTTGTTGTTGACAGGCCCTGGATCCGCTTTTATTATTCCTATGGAATTAATATCTTTTGTTGTAAAAAAAAATCGCCTCTCAAATTCAGAACATTCTATTTCTTCAGTCACTTTTCCGTGCCTTCGTGCCCGCCTAGAAAAACGACTAAATAACAAATGCAAAACTTTTGTGCTCAGTGCAGAGCTCGTCGAGAGCTGAGCAATTCCCTTTAAATTTGTTGTTGCTCTGATTTTCATGTGCGTAGCCCAAGACACATGAGTTGTTGTTGCAATCTCGAGATCGCACCTTCGAAGCATTTTTGTCGTCTCTTTGACGCCAAATTTATGTGGCATTGTTTTTGTAAAAATTCACGGATCGCTGAACGCGACCGACGACCGTCTGAGCCGACTTGCTGGCGCCTCCCGAAAAACATTTTGGAAAGAGCCGCGGGAGCCAAAAGAGCCACGGCGTGCCCATCTCTGCTGAAAACCATTCCCTTCAAGCAGAAAAACTTGACCTTTTAGGGTTTCCACCTAATCTTTTGAGATAGATTTCTAGCTACCTTCGTTCTAGGTCTCAAAGAGTCCTCTTCAAAAACTCCTTCTCTTCACCTGTTAAGGTTACTTCTGGAGTATCACAGGGCAGCCATCTAGGCCCCCTACTATTCACACTTTTTATTAATGATCTTCAGTATTAACAAACTCTCGAGTACTCATGTATGCGGATGATGTTAAACTTTGTGTCCAGTATAAAGACATTTCATTTAAATCTCGCTTGCAATCCGATCTCAATAACTTTCAGTCGTGGTGTTGTCCAAATATGTTACACCTAAATGCCTCGAAATGCAAAGTAATGACATTTAATCGCTCCAGCCCCCTTTTTGCTCCTTATAGCCACTGCGGTGGTTCTCTTGAGAGAACTACCTTGGTTGAAGATCTGGGTGTTAAATTAGACCCAAAGTTAAAGTTTTCTGAACACATTTCTACCATGGTAAATAAGGCCATGGGCGTGCTTGGGTTTATAAAGAGGTGGTCAAAGGAATTTGACGACCCCTATATAACGAAGACTCTCTCCATGTCGCTTGTTCGTCCGATTTTAGAGTACGGCTCTTGTGTATGGTGCCCCCAGTACAAAGTAAACCAGGACCGTATAGAATCAGTCCAGAAAAACTTTTTACTTTTTGCTCTGCGTGGCCTTAACTGGGATGCAGGTGTGAGAATTCCATCTTACCCTCGTAGATTGCTTTTAATAAACCTTCCAACCTTAGTTAGTCGTAGAAAAATGCTTGGTCTGATTTTTATGCACAACCTGATCAAGGGTGACGTAGAGAGCCCTGACTTGTTGAGCCGCATAAACTTTATTATTCCTATTAGATCTACTAAAAACTTCATTCTTTTGTTCCTTCCGCTTTGTAGATCGAATCATTTAGGGTCCTTTGCTCGGACTTCAATTCCCTCTGCCACATAGTATCCACTACTAATTCCCTTCCTCTTCTTAAATTACTAATACTAACATACCTTTCCCGTAATTATACCCGTACTCAAAAAAGAGTTAAGGGGTATATTAGATTTGTGGTAAAAGTGGATGTGTGTAACATAGAGAAGGAAAATTTTCCGACCCCATAAAGTATATATATTCTTGATCAGCATCAATAGCCGAGTCGATATAGTCATGTCTGTCTGTCCGTCCGTCCGTCCGTCCGTCTGTCTGTCTCGATGAGCGCCTAGATCTCAGAGACTATCAGAGCTAGGGCAACCAAACTTGGTTTCCAGACTCATGTGATATCCCACTGCTACAAGTGTATTTCAAAATTTCCCCCCGCCCCCATCCGCCCCCACAAAGGACGAAAACCTGTGGCAGGCACAATTTTAAAGATACGATAAAACTAAAAACGCAGTATCGTAAAGAATTACCATATCTACCAAATTGCCGAATCTGAATCAGATCGGATCATAATTATAGCCAGAATAAAGAAATTAATTTTCAGTTGGTTCCCCCGCCCACTTCAGCCAGAGACACGCTACTCTATCTCCTTCTCGCTCGCACACTCTGCCGCGTTCAGTGCGCGAGCAACCCCTAGCGGAGGAGATGTAGAATTTCAATGGTACATCTATAATCTACATGTTAGATGTAGAATATACATAATATATGTAGATGTAGATAGCAGATGTAGCAAAAAAATGTAAAATGTAAAATTTTTTTTTTTTAATTCCAAAATTCTTAAAAATTATGCTCAAAAATGAATCTACTGACTGAGTACGGGTATAAGTAGAGTCGCGGCCCCAGAAGTGACTCACACGTTCCTTCTCGTTAGTACTATTTTTTAGCTATCTGTGCATGTGTTGTGTTTAGTTCTAATTTTCCTCGAATTTTAGTCAAACACCCATCTTTCCTCCATGCTCGCGATCGGTTCGGTAACACGCGTCGCGCGTCATGCGGCAGCGCCCCTCGGTCGGTTGGAGGGAGGAGGGCTGCGTTTCTGCCTGAGTTCCGCGCGTAACAGGCCTCGGCTTGGTGTCGCATGGGCCACTTGATGGTGTAGTCATTGCATATCAACGTCCAGACGAATATACACCAAGCATTCAGACGCAATCGCAACCAAAATGGATGAGTTCCAGGAGAAGGATAGTGGATGGACATCAGTCCACGTTATCAGGTTGGAGATGAATGTCAACCAATATGATCCGATAAAGGGATCATCATTTATTGACTTGCCAGACTGTCTGAAGCGGAAAAAGGCAATCATAAATGTAGTCAACAGAAACGATGACCTCTGTTTTAAGTGGACATAGATTGCGGCCCTAACCAATACAACGTGAGGATATACGATGATACGATCAGAGTGAATAATACAACATTGCAGTTTGCTGGACTGGATTTCCCGCTGAACCCACGACACATCCAAAGGTTTATGGATATAAACCCGGACATCAGTATAACGCTGTTTGGATTCGACAACGAAAAATCGCAAGTGTTTGGGCCACTCTTCTATCCTAAGGAAGTACGCGAACATCACATAAATATGTTGCTGATAGAAAGTGATCACATTGCTCACTATACATGGATTAAGCGGTTATCAGAGTAAGTGTACTTTACATTTTATTACCACTGTTGTTCTTGTTGTTCTTGTAGTTCTTGTAGTTCTTGTATTTCTTGTAGGTTCTTGTAGTTGTTGCTATTTTTCATTATTATATATATTTATTTTTCATCACCCTCCACCCGTTTATATCTCTATGTTAATTTCATTGCAGACTGGAAGGCACAAGGTGAAGCAATGGGTCTGTAACATTTGTCTGAACTATTTGCAGAGTGAGGAGGCATCCCTACGCCACAAGGAGATATGCAGTGGGAAGGTGTCCACACTTCCTCATCCGAAACAATCACTGCTGAAGTTCAACAATCAACATCGAACTCAGAAGGTAGCGTTTGTGGTATACGGAGACTTTGAATGTCTTCTAGAGCCGGTAAATGTAGCAGTAAGTGCAAACCTTAAAATTAAGTCAAAGGCTGTTGGTATGGATAATCAGCATCCCAAATTTATTAAAATGATTTTGCCTAGGATAATCAATCATGTAACTCATATATGCAACACAGCGCTTACAACATCAAGTTTCCCAGATCAGTGGAAATTGGCCAAATTAATTCCAATACCAAAGGCAAAAAATGACTACAGGCCAATATTTATCCTGCCCTACCAATCAAAGGTACTCGAAAATCTCATGGCACAACAAATCAATAATTACCTAGTACAACATTCGTTATTGTGCAATAAACAATCCGGCTTCCGTAATTTCCGAAGCTGTACTACTGCCATTTTAGATGTCACAGAAAACATTAGAGAGGAACTTGTCGATAGTAAGGTTACATTTCTGACACTCTTGGACTTTAGTAAAGCTTTTGACACGGTAGACCACAATATCCTATGTACTAAGTTAAACAAATTCTTTAATTTTACTAACACTGCAGTAAAACTAATATCGTCCTATCTGCATGGAAGAAGCCAAGCTGTGAAAACTGACAGTGAAATATCAACATTTCTACCTGTGAGACGCGGAGTACCCCAAGGTTCAATCCTTGGTCCACTCCTCTTCACCCTATATGTTAATGATCTCCCTGGTTCGTTATCCAAGTGTAAAGTTCATATGTATGCCGATGATGTCCAAATGTATGTTAGTTGTCCGTTACGCAGAATAAATGAGTGTGTATTGTTGTGTAATGTTGAACTGTCGAACGTTAGTAAATGGGCCAACTGTAATGGATTGTCGCTAAACCCTGTCAAATCTAAATGTATTATTATATATAAAAGGTTGCTGAGCACGGAAAATCTGCCTAAATTATCAATAAATAGCACGCTAATTGAATATGTGGATCAGGCTGTTAATCTTGGAATCACCATAAAGAAGACATTGTCCTGGAGTGACTAAGTAACCAAGGCAGCCGGTAAAACGTATGGTATAATAAGACAACTTTCCTTGACTCAGCAATTTTTGCCAAAACAACTCAGACTCTTAATAGCCAAAACATATCTTATACCCACGCTGTGTTATGGTATTGAAATTTTGGAAATTGTGATAGGGCATCTCAGCACAGTGGCATACAATAATGTAGCTAGATATGTCTTCAATGTTAAGAGGGGTGAACACATATCCAGTTTGGCTGACAGCATCAATCAGATGAAGTTTGAAACTTGGAAAGACTACAGAACTTTAATAATGTTGCATAAAATCGTTTATACAAGAGAACCGAGCTATTTATATGAAAAGCTGCGTTTTGGTGTGTCTGCAAGAACCAACAATATTATTAATATTCGTTACAAGCTTGGCTGTTCCGAGCGGCAATTTTTTATACATGCTATTCGTCTGTGGAATCAGCTACCACAAAACCTAAAGAAAATTAGTAGTGCATCGCAATATAGGGAAAAATTAAATTTATACTTAAAAAACAATTAATAGTAATATAAGTAAAAATAATAAAAACAGTAATAGTAAAATAAATATAATGAAACTACAAATTAAATAAATAAAAAATCAAAAAATTAACATAAAAATAATCGACTCACACCCCATTAATTTTTTAAGCAAGGTAGTAGACATAATAATTAGTGATGAAGAAGAGATAGAGATTGAGGAGGCAATTAGTTGCCATATATGTGGGGGTATTTTAAATACAGATAGGGTAAGAGATCATTGTCATATGACAGGTGTATTTAGAGGTGCTGCACACAATGCATGCAATTTAAAATACAGAATAGGACATTTTATACCATTTTTTTTCCTCAATTTCTTCAGGTATGATTGTCATCTGGCACTCATACCTGGAGAAATTAAAGTAATACCCGTCAATAAGGAACAGTACATTTCTGTGTCCAAAATGATAAGAATAGACGAAGAGAGGACTCTAGAGATTCGTTTTCTATATTCAATTCATTTTTTACCGGCTGCCTTGGACACTCTAGCGGGTTATCTAGAGGAAGCACAGTTAAAAACAGCAAGACATAATTTCACTTCAGACAGTCAGTTCGAACTCATGCGTAGAAAGGGTGTATTTCCGTACGAGTATCTGGACTCAGTTAACAAGCTAGAGGAAACTCCTCTACCATTAAGAGATGCGTTCTATAGTTCGTTGACTGAGACAGAATGCTCTGAAGAAAATTATGCCCATGCACATAGAGTTTGGAGTGAATTTTCTTGCAAAACTCTACAAGATTATTTACAGCTGTACCTGAAAACAGATGTTTTCTTACTAGTTGATGTCTTCGAAAGTTTCAGAACAGTCGTCTCACAAGTACATCCTCTTGACCCTGCGTGTTTGCGTGGGATGCTATGTTGAGAGTCACAGATGTTAAACTAGAACTTATAATCGATATAGATATGTATCGGTTTATACAGTCAGGTATTCGTGGCGGTTTAACCCAATGTTCTCTCCGCTATTCACAGGCAAATAATAAATACCTTCAGACATATGATGATCCAAGTAAAGAATCATCCTATTTAACATATTTGGATGCTAACAATCTTTATGGTTGGGCAATGTCTCAAAATCTCCCTTATGGAGGTTTTGAATGGTTATCCGAAAGTGAGATGTCAAATATTGACTTTTTAAACACGCCAGAAGATTCAGAGTATGGATATATTCTTGAAGTAGACTTGAGCTATCCATACAAAATTCATAATGATCATAACGATCTCCCGTTTTGCCCAACAAATACCCACCCAACTACCCACCGAATCAGCAAAGGTTAAAAAATGTATAGATGATTTAGATGTTAAAGAGAATTATATTCTCCACTACACTAATCTCAAACAATGCGTAGCCAATGGTCTAAAATTGACCAAAATTCATAGAGGTATGCGTTTCCTCCAAAAACCGTGGCTTAAAAAGTATATAGATCTCAACACGCTGCATAGAACAAATGCAACAAATTCCTTTGCAAAAGACTTGTGAAAACTTATGAATAATGCAGTGTATGGGAAAACAATGGAGAATGTAGACAAAAGGATAGTAGTTAAATTAACTAATGAGTGGGAATCAGCATCACCAACTGATTCAGCTGGTGCTAAACGATTATGTACGAGATCGTTGATTGCTAAGAGTAATTTTCAGAATTTTAAAAAATTCAGTGAAAACTTTTATGCAATTCAACTGAAACAGCTGAATGTAGTGTACAACAAACCGGGGAAAACGCTACATAAAGATACATGGATACAGATTAGTAGTAATGAAAAGGGACCTTCTACGTGTTGCGAGTAAATCCTAAATTCGCAACATGTTGCTTAAGGATGTGAAACATGATATTTGATTCAACAACCCTATTCTCAGCAACATGTGGTTTTCAAATAAATGGTTTCAGTTTCTGATATTTACCATGATCATGTTCAAATAAATATTTTTTCATATTGAATTGGGAAAATAAATGGTTTCAGTTTCTGATATTTACCATGTTCATGTTGAAATAAAATAATTTATAAAAATATATATGGTTTTAGTTTCTGATATTTACCATAATCATATCCTTTAAGAGTAGAGTTACCTATATTTATATATAGGATGTGCAATCAATGAATAAAAGTATAAGATGAATGCAAAGAGAACTTATTATAGTAAATATACGAAGAAGGTCCCTTTTCATTACTACTTGGTGGCGCCACTATCGGTGAAAATGTGAACTAAGTTATTTTCTCCTCTGGAAATTCTGTAAAATCAATATCGATTTTTTTTACCTGAAAATTCACTATCGGTGAAAATGTGAACTAAGTTCTTTTCTCCTCTGGAAATTCTGTAAAATCAATATCGATTTTTTTTTACCTGAAAATTGTGACAAATCAAAATCAATCCTTACATTATCCCTCTCTCTCTCTCTAAACGAGTTCTACCCTTTGATCCTTCCGCTCACTCAGGCTCTTCGAAAACACTGTCAAACAGGTTTTTCATCTCCTTGAACTATATCTGATGTGATAGTTTAGAGGTAGTTTTTTTCCAAAGCATTTACCTGTAAAAGGATCTCGTTGACCTTAAACCTTTTTTTACTATTCTGTTTAAATTCCTTCTCTGTATTGTATTCCCAACACTGTCCTATAGTTGAGTGCTTATATAATAGCTACTCACAGCTATAAGCTATTACAGAAACTAGTAAACTGTATACAAAGATGGATAACCTAGAGGTCATTTTTATTGAGTCGCAACCGGAGGAAACCATAAATCTGGATTCTCAGCCAGACTCCGTGGACCTGTCACTGATTTTTGGAATTAAAACCCAAAATTATCTCGAGAGGAATTGGACTCCCATCAATGAGATTCAATGGGATGATGATAGTGAGGATGATGACCTCAATGATATCACCGCAATACGTTTTTGCGGAATATGTTGGTGAGGACTCCATAGTTGAAACGCCATTCGTTTTCCCGGATGATGATCATATTTTCAGTTTGATCGATGATCAAGAATGCTGTAAAAGGGAACGACTCAGGGATCTACTTCGGGATGAAGATGACGCTGAGTTAATAGCGGCGTTGGAAAGAACTGAGGCTGGATTTAAATAAGGCGAGAAAGCATATGTATAATAAAAATATTCGATGTATTTTTCTAATCATAATATTATATACATACATACATAGGTATAATAAATAGAATACTACATTTAAGAAATTTATTTTCAATGTTTCCTTACTTCTGATTGGGTGAATTTCACTTCCTACTATTACATGATACATCCCCCAAGATAATCATAGGATTCGTTTGAAACCGGTTTTCCAAGCGAAGATTACACAAAAAGAACAAGTGGATTTCAGGTATAGGTACCTGGTATTGAATGTATTTATTGGTTGAATTTCACATCCTATTATTACATAGTCAGCAGAAGAAATCGTTTTGAAACCGGTTTTAAACGAGTACTGAACCTGTTGAATACAAAAGACTGAGTAGGCGTTAGGCAGATAAATAGAACGCTTTTTATGAAAAACTCTTAGTTCTCTTCTAATAGTGAAAGTGATCAAACAAAATATAAAAATTTCAAAATGAATCCCGAAATCGCGTGCACTATGTGTTCAGAGTTTGTTAAATTAACAGAGTTCGCCTCTCACTACGACAGTTGCGTAGGACCGCGGATTCCGATTGAGTGCAATCTATGCTATTAATCCTTAGAGGGAACAGAGATCGACTCTCATTATGAGAGTTGCTTAGGTCCCCAGAAAAAAGTTGAGTGCGATCTATGTTTGAATTTCCTCGACTTAGCAGAGCTAGACTCTCATTATGAGGTATGTTCTGCTCAAAGAAATGCTTTCAACGTGCTAATGAGGAAATCTTCTTCGACAACTGACCTCCGAGAACAGTCAACTTCAAGATCTTCAAAACGGCCTAGAATGAATGCACCAGCGGAAAACATTGACTGTGCAATATGCGGTGAGAGTTACACTCCCTCGAAGGAAAAGCGCCATATTATGTCTGAAAAGCATAAGAATGCCGCTGCAGACCAAATACATAACAATCCTAATATTATCAACCTGGCATCAAACTCGAAATTTCCCATAAAATCATATCGGGTTCAATCCAGTAAAAGTAATCGGATTGACTTAAAAGATTTTTATAATGATTGTAAAAATGATATAATCAATTTACTTAATTGTTGTTTGAGCGAGTACAGAGCCGTAAAGTTCAATTTAAAAGTATATGGTCTGTATGTCAAGCAAACTGATGATGAAACCTTGACAGAAACAATGAAGCATTTCATAACTTCATACAAACCCATATATGAGCAAGAGTTCATTGATGAACACTTAAATAACGCTCTGGAAAACCTTATAACTTTAAGCAGCGAATTCCAGGAGAAGGATTCAGGTTGGGCTATAAAAAATTTTAAATATTTTGAGTTAACAATAATTAAACTGGAACACATCCCTGCAAGGGGGTATATAGAAGCTCCTAAAAAAATAAAATCACGAAATGCTATCATCAATGTTAAAAATGTAGATGATTTTTGTTTCAAGTGGTGTATTTTAGCATCATTAGCATATAAAAGACATGCAGAAACTACATTTACAAGATCAGTTGAAAAAAGGTTGGCTCGAGACAAATTAGCAATCCCATCAAGCTATCGCATTTTAAACATAAACCAGGAAATAATTCATTATAACGGTTTTAGACTCGATTTTTCTGAGATTGAGTTTCCAATAACAAGCAAAGGAATAAAGCGATTCGAAAAAGCCAATGAGGATTTCAGCATCAATATATATGAAATTGATGATAATGGTAAAAACGTTGTGGGACCCACAGTGAGGACTAATAAAATTCGTCCTAATCATATAAACTTGCTAGGCATCAATAGTGATATGCAAATGATGCATTATGCCTATATAACGTGCATGAAGAAGTTATGCTATTCCCAACATAGTAAATCTCATAGTGCAGCATATTTTTGCGATAACTGTTTGCAATTTTATAGTACTACAAATACTATTCACGACACTAAGGAGTGTGGAAAAGTTGCGGCTCTATATCCAGAACCCAATACTAAAACCATATTTAAAAGTTGGTCGAAAAAACTTTCACCCCCAGTCGTAATTTATGCTGACATCGAGGCTGTTTTGGAAAATTTCCATATAAATCTTAATGATCCCTCCAAATCATCGACTACTATGGCGCAGAGGCATACAGCATGTGCAGTTTCATTTTATGTTGCACATAAATACAATCCTCATCTAAATGAGATGTGGACATATGAAGGTAAATATTATAAAATAAATAAATAAATATAAATAAACTCTAAGCATTACGACTTCGTTATTTCAGGACCTGATTGTATTGAAAAATTCTGTCAAGTGCTTAGGGCTAAAACTGATGGCCTTTATGAGAAGTACTGGAAATCTAGTAAAAAGCCCATATATAAATTCAATATTTGGGATGAAGACTGTCAGGAACACGAAGCGTGCTGTGCCTGCGATGAGCAAATTTTGGTTGATGATCGTGAAAAATACTTCAATCAATTCACGGGCCAATATGTAGGGCCTATTCATAAGGTCTGTAAACAAACATTTAGATTAAGCGATCCCTTTTTCCCTGTAGTGTGTCACAACTTGTCTCGATATGACATCCACTTATTTGTAACATCGATAAGAGATGAATTGAAACCCATTCCTTGCAATAAAGAGTTATATATTGCGTTAACTCAAACTTGCAAGCTTGATTCACATCTTCATCAATATAAAATAAGATACATAGATTCAAATAGATTTTTAAATTCGAGCTTAGAAAAACTTGCTAGCTATATGGATGTATCCAATTTCAAAATATTGAACAGCAAATATCAAAACGAAAAATTTGACATGCTACGAAGAAAAGGAGTATTTCCCTATGACTATTTAGATAGTTTTCAAAAATTTGAGGAATCCCAGCTCCCTTCAAGGGAATATTTTTATAATTCTCTGAATGATGAGGAATGTAGCGTGGAAGATTATAACTTTGCTCAGAGCGTGTGGAGAATGTTTAACTGTACTAGTATTAGAGATTACTTAAAATTATACTTGGAAAGCGATGTTCTAATTCTTGCCGATGTATTCGAAAATTTTAGAACTCTTTGTTCACGAGTATACAGACTAGATCCCATTAATTATGTTACTGCTCCTTCAGTTTCATGGGATGCAATGCTTAAATACACAAAGATAGAATTGGAACTTATAAGTGATCCTGATATTTATAACTTTTTAAAAACTGCAGTCCGGGGAGGGTTGACTCAATGTACCCAAAGGATCGCTACAGCAAATAACAAATACTTAAATGACCAATTCAAGTCTAGCGATCCTATAAACTACCTGACATATATTGACGCCAACAATTTATATGGATGGGCTATGAGTCAACCACTTCCATATTCCAATTTTAAATTTCTAAGTAATAATGAAATTTTATCTTTCAACGCTCTTAATATATCAGCCAGAGGTAATATAGGATACATATTAGAAGTAGATCTGAAATATCCTAAAAATGTTCATAATAAACATAATAGTTTACCATTCTGCCCCGAAAATAAAATTCCGCCAGGAGGAAAGCAGCCCAAATTAATAGCTGATTTATCAGATAAAAAGAATTATATAATTATATAATATAATTTAAAACAGCTGCAGTTATGTATAGAGCAAGGTATGATTGTAGAAAAAATATCTCGAATACTATCTTTTAAACAGTCCTGTTGGTTAAAGCCTTATATTGACCTAAATACAACACTAAGAAAATTAGCTGTAAATGAGTTTGAGATAAACTTTTTTAAATTAATGGTCAATGCCGTATACGGCAAAACGATGGAAAATGTAGAAAAGCGTCGTGAGGTTGCATTAGTCAAAAATTATGAATCCAGACAGAATTCCGCAGGGTTTAGACAACGCATAGCTAGACATAATTTTCACAGTGTTGAAGTCTTTGGAGATAATTTAGCTGCAATTGAATCAACTAAATCAAAAATTTATTATGATAAACCCATATACATTGGAGTTAGTGTATTAGAACTTTCAAAATGGTTAATGTACGACTATTTCTATAATTTCCATTCTGTAAAATGTCCATCATCAAAAATACTTTATATGGATACAGATTCATTTATTATATCATCAGAAGAAGATTTTTATGAACTAATTAAAGACAATCCTAGTAGCTTTGACACATCAAACTATCAAACCTCAAACAGATTCGGTATACATCGTGCTAATAACAAGGAACTAGGTTTAATGAAAGACGAAAATGCAGGTCGGATAATGACCTCTTTTGCAGGATTAAAAGCAAAAGCATACTCATATTTAGTTGCAAAAGATGATAGCTCTGACTTTGATAACGTAAAAAAATTAAAGGAGTCAAAAAGTCAGTAGTGAAAAGATTATCGCATGATCATTATATTGAATGCATTAAACATAAAAAACTTATTATGGTCAGCAGAGAGTTATTCGAAGTAGAGGTCATAAAATATATACTGAAATTGTAAATAAGATAAGTCTTAATTATAAGGATGACAAGAGATTTATATTGCCTGATAATATTTCAACATTAGCTCATAATCACTTTGAAATTCAAAATATTTTATATTCTAGTAATGATACACAAAATATTGTATAAGTAATCTGAATTGAATATATTTAGATTTAGTATAAAAATATGATAAGTAATTGTATATTTTGTATATATTTTGTATAACTTTTAATGAAAAATGTATGTATATAAAAAATAAAAAAAACAACATCAAAAATTGTTTGATGTTTAATTATTTTAATAAATTCTTTTTATCTATCCATGAATTGTGTGTTTCATCAAACCCTAACCATTTAACAAAAACTTTATCATGTTTTCTTCGGATTATTTTTTCAACTAAGAAAGCATTTTCATCTTTCACTTTTTGGAGTTCTTGATCATAAAAGGAGCCTTTGATCATTTCCCCCTTATAGTCCTCCAGTTCATATGTTACAGGATTGGTAGACTTGACTTTTAAAATTTTAAAAACTTCGGTTGTCCAGTTTGGTTCATATCCCTTCGTAAAAATACCTTTATATTTACTTATTCTAACAGGATCACCAATGGAAAACTTATTTTTGGGGAATACCTTGCAAATATTATAAACTGTTTTTAAAATAAACTCTTCATTTTGCTTGTCTACATCTATAGGACTCATTTTTATGGTTCTGTGATATGAATTATTATAATCATTTACTAAGTCCTGCAAGGCATGAATCCATACATGATTACCCTGCATACTAAACATTTTCCACATACGATTTTTTAATGTTCTATTAAAACATTCACAAATGATGATAGTGAGGATGATGACCTCATGATATCATCAAATACATTTTTGAGGAATATGTCGGTGAGGACTCCATGACTGAAACGCCATTCGTTTTGCCGGATGATGATCATATTTTCGATTTGGTCGATGATCAAGACTGCGGCGAAAGGGATCGACTCAGGGATCTACTTCGGGATGAAGATGACGCTGAGTTAATAGCGGCGTTGGAAAGAACTGAGGCTGGATTTAAATAAGGCGAGAAAGCATATGTATAATAAAAATATTCGATGTATTTTTCTAATCATAATATTATATACATACATACATAGGTATAATAAATAGAATACTACATTTAAGAAATTTATTTTCAATGTTTCCTTACTTCTGATTGGGTGAATTTCACTTCCTACTATTACATGTTACATCCCCCCAGAGAATCATAGGATTCGTTTGAATCAGGTTTTCCAAGCGAGGATTACACAAAAGAATAAGTGCATTTCAGGTATAGGTACCTGGTATTGAATGTATTTATTGGTTGAATTTCACATCCTATTATTACATAGTCAGCAGAAGAAATCGTTTTGAAACCGGTTTTAAACGAGTACTGAACCTGTTGAATACAAAAGACTGAGTAGGCGTTAGGCAGATAAATAGAACGCTTTTTATGAAAAACTCTTAGTTCTCTTCTAATAGTGAAAGTGATCAAACAAAATATAAAAATTTCAAAATGAATCCCGAAATCGCGTGCACTATGTGTTCAGAGTTTGTTAAATTAACAGAGTTCGCCTCTCACTACGACAGTTGCGTAGGACCGCGGATTCCGATTGAATGCAATCTATGCTATTAATCCTTAGAGGGAACAGAGATCGACTCTCATTATGAGAGTTGCTTAGGTCCCCAGAAAAAAGTTGAGTGCGATCTATGTTTGAATTTCCTCGACTTAGCAGAGCTAGACT
Source organism: Drosophila ambigua (assembly GCA_018150905.1). Taxonomy (NCBI): domain Eukaryota; kingdom Metazoa; phylum Arthropoda; class Insecta; order Diptera; family Drosophilidae; genus Drosophila; species Drosophila ambigua. The sequence goes on from JAECWS010000099.1 coordinate 1,048,117, forward strand.
CTCATTATGAGGTATGTTCTGCTCAAAGAAATGCTTTCAACGTGCTAATGAGGAAATCTTCTTCGACAACTGACCTCCGAGAACAGTCAACTTCAAGATCTTCAAAACGGCCTAGAATGAATGCACCAGCGGAAAACATTGACTGTGCAATATGCGGTGAGAGTTACACTCCCTCGAAGGAAAAGCGCCATATTATGTCTGAAAAGCATAAGAATGCCGCTGCAGACCAAATACATAACAATCCTAATATTATCAACCTGGCATCAAACTCGAAATTTCCCATAAAATCATATCGGGTTCAATCCAGTAAAAGTAATCGGATTGACTTAAAAAATTTTTATAATGATTGTAAAAATGATATAATCAATTTACTTAATTGTTGTTTGAGCGAGTACAGAGACGTAAAGTTCAATTTAAAAGTATATGGTCTGTATGTCAAGCAAACTGATGATGAAACCTTGACAGAAACAATGAAGCATTTCATAACTTCATACAAACCCATATATGAGCAAGAGTTCATTGATGAACACTTAAATAACGCTCTGGAAAACCTTATAACTTTAAGCAGCGAATTCCAGGAGAAGGATTCAGGTTGGGCTATAAAAAATTTTAAATATTTTGAGTTAACAATAATTAAACTGGAACACATCCCTGCAAGGGGGGTATATAGAAGCTCCTAAAAAAATAAAATCACGAAATGCTATCATCAATGTTAAGAATGTAGATGATTTTTGTTTCAAGTGGTGTATTTTAGCATCATTAGCATATAAAAGACATGCAGAAACTACATTTACAAGATCAGTTGAAAAAAGGTTGGCTCGAGACAAATTAGCAATCCCATCAAGCTATCGCATTTTAAACATAAACCAGGAAATAATTCATTATAACGGTTTTAGACTCGATTTTTCTGAGATTGAGTTTCCAATAACAAGCAAAGGAATAAAGCGATTCGAAAAAGCCAATGAGGATTTCAGCATCAATATATATGAAATTGATGATAATGGTAAAAACGTTGTGGGACCCACAGTGAGGACTAATAAAATTCGTCCTAATCATATAAACTTGCTAGGCATCAATAGTGATATGCAAATGATGCATTATGCCTATATAACGTGCATGAAGAAGTTATGCTATTCCCAACATAGTAAATCTCATAGTGCAGCATATTTTTGCGATAACTGTTTGCAATTTTATAGTACTACAAATACTATTCACGACACTAAGGAGTGTGGAAAAGTTGCGGCTCTATATCCAGAACCCAATACTAAAATCATATTTAAAAGTTGGTCGAAAAAACTTTCACCCCCAGTCGTAATTTATGCTGACATCGAGGCTGTTTTGGAAAATTTCCATATAAATCTTAATGATCCCTCCAAATCATCGACTACTATGGCGCAGAGGCATACAGCATGTGCAGTTTCATTTTATGTTGCACATAAATACAATCCTCATCTAAATGAGATGTGGACATATGAAGGTAAATATTATAAAATAAATAAATAAATATAAATAAACTCTAAGCATTACGACTTCGTTATTTCAGGACCTGATTGTATTGAAAAATTCTGTCAAGTGCTTAGGGCTAAAACTGATGGCCTTTATGAGAAGTACTGGAAATCTAGTAAAAAGCCCATATATAAATTCAATATTTGGGATGAAGACTGTCAGGAACACGAAGCGTGCTGTGCCTGCGATGAGCAAATTTTGGTTGATGATCGTGAAAAATACTTCAATCAATTCACGGGCCAATATGTAGGGCCTATTCATAAGGTCTGTAAACAAACATTTAGATTAAGCGATCCCTTTTTCCCTGTAGTGTGTCACAACTTGTCTCGATATGACATCCACTTATTTGTAACATCGATAAGAGATGAATTGAAACCCATTCCTTGCAATAAAGAGTTATATATTGCGTTAACTCAAACTTGCAAGCTTGATTCACATCTTCATCAATATAAAATAAGATACATAGATTCAAATAGATTTTTAAATTCGAGCTTAGAAAAACTTGCTAGCTATATGGATGTATCCAATTTCAAAATATTGAACAGCAAATATCAAAACGAAAAATTTGACATGCTACGAAGAAAAGGAGTATTTCCCTATGACTATTTAGATAGTTTTCAAAAATTTGAGGAATCCCAGCTCCCTTCAAGGGAATATTTTTATAATTCTCTGAATGATGAGGAATGTAGCGTGGAAGATTATAACTTTGCTCAGAGCGTGTGGAGAATGTTTAACTGTACTAGTATTAGAGATTACTTAAAATTATACTTGGAAAGCGATGTTCTAATTCTTGCCGATGTATTCGAAAATTTTAGAACTCTTTGTTCACGAGTATACAGACTAGATCCCATTAATTATGTTACTGCTCCTTCAGTTTCATGGGATGCAATGCTTAAATACACAAAGATAGAATTGGAACTTATAAGTGATCCTGATATTTATAACTTTTTAAAAACTGCAGTCCGGGGAGGGTTGACTCAATGTACCCAAAGGATCGCTACAGCAAATAACAAATACTTAAATGACAAATTCAAGTCTAGCGATCCTATAAACTACCTGACATATATTGACGCCAACAATTTATATGGATGGGCTATGAGTCAACCACTTCCATATTCCAATTTTAAATTTCTAAGTAATAATGAAATTTTATCTTTCAACGCTCTTAATATATCAGCCAGAGGTAATATAGGATACATATTAGAAGTAGATCTGAAATATCCTAAAAATGTTCATAATAAACATAATAGTTTACCATTCTGCCCCGAAAATAAAATTCCGCCAGGAGGAAAGCAGCCCAAATTAATAGCTGATTTATCAGATAAAAAGAATTATATAATACATTTAAAACAGCTGCAGTTATGTATAGAGCAAGGTATGATTGTAGAAAAAATATCTCGAATACTATCTTTTAAACAGTCCTGTTGGTTAAAGCCTTATATTGACCTAAATACAACACTAAGAAAATTAGCTGTAAATGAGTTTGAGATAAACTTTTTAAATTAATGGTCAATGCCGTATACGGCAAAACGATGGAAAATGTAGAAAAGCGTCGTGAGGTTGCATTAGTCAAAAATTATGAATCCAGACAGAATTCCGCAGGGTTTAGACAACGCATAGCTAGACATAATTTTCACAGTGTTGAAGTCTTTGGAGATAATTTAGCTGCAATTGAATCAACTAAATCAAAAATTTATTATGATAAACCCATATACATTGGAGTTAGTGTATTAGAACTTTCAAAATGGTTAATGTACGACTATTTCTATAATTTCCATTCTGTAAAATGTCCATCATCAAAAATACTTTATATGGATACAGATTCATTTATTATATCATCAGAAGAAGATTTTTATGAACTAATTAAAGACAATCCTAGTAGCTTTGACACATCAAACTATCAAACCTCAAACAGATTCGGTATACATCGTGCTAATAACAAGGAACTAGGTTTAATGAAAGACGAAAATGCAGGTCGGATAATGACCTCTTTTGCAGGATTAAAAGCAAAAGCATACTCATATTTAGTTGCAAAAGATGATAGCTCTGACTTTGATAACGTAAAAAAAATTAAAGGAGTCAAAAAGTCAGTAGTGAAAAGATTATCGCATGATCATTATATTGAATGCATTAAACATAAAAAAACTTATTATGGTCAGCAGAGAGTTATTCGAAGTAGAGGTCATAAAATATATACTGAAATTGTAAATAAGATAAGTCTTAATTATAAGGATGACAAGAGATTTATATTGCCTGATAATATTTCAACATTAGCTCATAATCACTTTGAAATTCAAAATATTTTATATTCTAGTAATGATACACAAAATATTGTATAAGTAATCTGAATTGAATATATTTAGATTTAGTATAAAAATATGATAAGTAATTGTATATTTTGTATATATTTTGTATAACTTTTAATGAAAAATGTATGTATATAAAAATAAAAAAAACAACATCAAAAATTGTTTGATGTTTAATTATTTTAATAAATTCTTTTTATCTATCCATGAATTGTGTGTTTCATCAAACCCTAACCATTTAACAAAAACTTTATCATGTTTTCTTCGGATTATTTTTTCAACTAAGAAAGCATTTTCATCTTTCACTTTTTGGAGTTCTTGATCATAAAAGGAGCCTTTGATCATTTCCCCCTTATAGTCCTCCAGTTCATATATTACGGGATTGGTAGACTTGACTTTTAAAATTTTAAAAACTTCGGTTGTCCAGTTTGGTTTATATCCCTTCGTAAAAATACCTTTATATTTACTTATTCTAACAGGATCACCAATGGAAAACTTATTTTGGGGAATACCTTGCAAAAATTATAAACTTTTTAAAAAAAACTCTTCCTTTTTTTTTTTTTCATTTTTATTTTTTTTTTTTTTTTTTAAAAATTTTTTAAATTTTTTTATAATCCCCCAAAAAAAAAAAACACAAATAACCCTAAATTAATTTTTTAATTTTTTTAAAATAATGGGGAAAACCTGCAAAAATTATAAACTGTTTTTTTAAAAAAATCTTTTTTTTTGCTTTTTTACATTTTTAAACAATTTTTTTTTTTTTTTTTTTAAAATTTTTTTATTTTTTTTTTTATTCTAAAAAGCAAAAAAATAAAAAATATTAATCCCTAAAATAAAAAATTTTTACATAAAATTTTTTTTTTTTTTTTTAAAAAAAAAAAAAAAATGATAGTGAGGATGATGACCCAATGATTGCACCGCAAGACGTTTTTGCGGAATATGTTGGCGAGGACTCCATAGTTGAAACGCCATTCGTTTTCCCGGATGATGATCATATTTTCAGTTTGATCGATGATCAAGAATGCTGTAAAAGGGAACGACTCAGGGATCTACTTCGGCATGAAGATGACGCTGAGTTAATAGCGGCGTTGGAAAGAACTGAGTCTGGATTTAAATAAGGCGAGAAAGTTATGTATAATAAAAATATTCGATGTATTTTTCTAATAATTTATACATATATACATAGGTATAATAAATATAATACTACATTTAAAAATATTTTGTTTTCAATGTTTCCCTTACTTTTGATTGGGTGAATTTCACTTCCTACTATTACATGTTACATCCCCAAGATAATCATAGGATTCGTTTGAAACCGGTTTTCCAAGCGAAGATTACACAAAAAGAACAAGTGGATTTCAGGTAGCATACAGGTACTATTGAATGTATTTATTGGTTGAATTTTACATTCTATTATTACATAGTCAGCAGAAGAAATCGTTTTGAAACCGGTTTTAAACGAGTACTGAACCTGTTGAATACAAAAGACTGAGTAGGCGTTAGGCAGATAAATAGAACGCTTTTTATGAAAAACTCTTAGTTCTCTTCTAATAGTGAAAGTGATCAAACAAAATATAAAAATTTCAAAATGAATCCCGAAATCGCGTGCACTATGTGTTCAGAGTTTGTTAAATTAACAGAGTTCGCCTCTCACTACGACAGTTGCGTAGGACCGCGGATTCCGATTGAGTGCAATCTATGCTATAAATCCTTAGAGGGAACAGAGATCGACTCTCATTATGAGAGTTGCTTAGGTCCCCAGAAAAAAGTTGAGTGCGATCTATGTTTGAATTTCCTCGACTTAGCAGAGCTAGACTCTCATTATGAGGTATGTTCTGCTCAAAGAAATGCTTTCAACGTGCTAATGAGGAAATCTTCTTCGACAACTGACCTCCGAGAACAGTCAACTTCAAGATCTTCAAAACGGCCTAGAATGAATGCACCAGCGGAAAACATTGACTGTGCAATATGCGGTGAGAGTTACACTCCCTCGAAGGAAAAGCGCCATATTATGTCTGAAAAGCATAAGAATGCCGCTGCAGACCAAATACATAACAATCCTAATATTATCAACCTGGCATCAAACTCGAAATTTCCCATAAAATCATATCGGGTTCAATCCAGTAAAAGTAATCGGATTGACTTAAAAGATTTTTATAATGATTGTAAAAATGATATAATCAATTTACTTAATTGTTGTTTGAGCGAGTACAGAGCCGTAAAGTTCAATTTAAAAGTATATGGTCTGTATGTCAAGCAAACTGATGATGAAACCTTGACAGAAACAATGAAGCATTTCATAACTTCATACAAACCCATATATGAGCAAGAGTTCATTGATGAACACTTAAATAACGCTCTGGAAAACCTTATAACTTTAAGCAGCGAATTCCAGGAGAAGGATTCAGGTTGGGCTATACAAAATTTTAAATATTTTGAGTTAACAATAATTAAACTGGAACACATCCCTGCAAGGGGGTATATAGAAGCTCCTAAAAAAATAAAATCACGAAATGCTATCATCAATGTTAAAAATGTAGATGATTTTTGTTTCAAGTGGTGTATTTTAGCATCATTAGCATATAAAAGACATGCAGAAACTACATTTACAAGATCAGTTGAAAAAAGGTTGGCTCGAGACAAATTAGCAATCCCATCAAGCTATCGCATTTTAAACATAAACCAGGAAATAATTCATTATAACGGTTTTAGACTCGATTTTTCTGAGATTGAGTTTCCAATAACAAGCAAAGGAATAAAGCGATTCGAAAAAGCCAATGAGGATTTCAGCATCAATATATATGAAATTGATGATAATGGTAAAAACGTTGTGGGACCCACAGTGAGGACTAATAAAATTCGTCCTAATCATATAAACTTGCTAGGCATCAATAGTGATATGCAAATGATGCATTATGCCTATATAACGTGCATGAAGAAGTTATGCTATTCCCAACATAGTAAATCTCATAGTGCAGCATATTTTTGCGATAACTGTTTGCAATTTTATAGTACTACAAATACTATTCACGACACTAAGGAGTGTGGAAAAGTTGCGGCTCTATATCCAGAACCCAATACTAAAACCATATTTAAAAGTTGGTCGAAAAAACTTTCACCCCCAGTCGTAATTTATGCTGACATCGAGGCTGTTTTGGAAAATTTCCATAGAAATCTTAATGATCCCTCCAAATCATCGACTACTATGGCGCAGAGGCATACAGCATGTGCAGTTTCATTTTATGTTGCACATAAATACAATCCTCATCTAAATGAGATGTGGACATATGAAGGTAAATATTATAAAATAAATAAATAAATATAAATAAACTCTAAGCATTACGACTTCGTTATTTCAGGACCTGATTGTATTGAAAAATTCTGTCAAGTGCTTAGGGCTAAAACTGATGGCCTTTATGAGAAGTACTGGAAATCTAGTAAAAAGCCCATATATGAATTCAATATTTGGGATGAAGACTGTCAGGAACACGAAGCGTGCTGTGCCTGCGATGAGCAAATTTTGGTTGATGATCGTGAAAAATACTTCAATCAATTCACGGGCCAATATGTAGGGCCTATTCATAAGGTCTGTAAACAAACATTTAGATTAAGCGATCCCTTTTTCCCTGTAGTGTGTCACAACTTGTCTCGATATGACATCCACTTATTTGTAACATCGATAAGAGATGAATTGAAACCCATTCCTTGCAATAAAGAGTTATATATTGCGTTAACTCAAACTTGCAAGCTTGATTCACATCTTCATCAATATAAAATAAGATACATAGATTCAAATAGATTTTTAAATTCGAGCTTAGAAAAACTTGCTAGCTATATGGATGTATCCAATTTCAAAATATTGAACAGCAAATATCAAAACGAAAAATTTGACATGCTACGAAGAAAAGGAGTATTTCCCTATGACTATTTAGATAGTTTTCAAAAATTTGAGGAATCCCAGCTCCCTTCAAGGGAATATTTTTATAATTCTCTGAATGATGAGGAATGTAGCGTGGAAGATTATAACTTTGCTCAGAGCGTGTGGAGAATGTTTAACTGTACTAGTATTAGAGATTACTTAAAATTATACTTGGAAAGCGATGTTCTAATTCTTGCCGATGTATTCGAAAATTTTAGAACTCTTTGTTCACGAGTATACAGACTAGATCCCATTAATTATGTTACTGCTCCTTCAGTTTCATGGGATGCAATGCTTAAATACACAAAGATAGAATTGGAACTTATAAGTGATCCTGATATTTATAACTTTTTAAAAACTGCAGTCCGGGGAGGGTTGACTCAATGTACCCAAAGGATCGCTACAGCAAATAACAAATACTTAAATGACAAATTCAAGTCTAGCGATCCTATAAACTACCTGACATATATTGACGCCAACAATTTATATGGATGGGCTATGAGTCAACCACTTCCATATTCCAATTTTAAATTTCTAAGTAATAATGAAATTTTATCTTTCAACGCTCTTAATATATCAGCCAGAGGTAATATAGGATACATATTAGAAGTAGATCTGAAATATCCTAAAAATGTTCATAATAAACATAATAGTTTACCATTCTGCCCCGAAAATAAAATTCCGCCAGGAGGAAAGCAGCCCAAATTAATAGCTGATTTATCAGATAAAAAGAATTATATAATACATTTAAAACAGCTGCAGTTATGTATAGAGCAAGGTATGATTGTAGAAAAAATATCTCGAATACTATCTTTTAAACAGTCCTGTTGGTTAAAGCCTTATATTGACCTAAATACAACACTAAGAAAATTAGCTGTAAATGAGTTTGAGATAAACTTTTTTAAATTAATGGTCAATGCCGTATACGGCAAAACGATGGAAAATGTAGAAAAGCGTCGTGAGGTTGCATTAGTCAAAAATTATGAATCCAGACAGAATTCCGCAGGGTTTAGACAACGCATAGCTAGACATAATTTTCACAGTGTTGAAGTCTTTGGAGATAATTTAGCTGCAATTGAATCAACTAAATCAAAAATTTATTATGATAAACCCATATACATTGGAGTTAGTGTATTAGAACTTTCAAAATGGTTAATGTACGACTATTTCTATAATTTCCATTCTGTAAAATGTCCATCATCAAAAATACTTTATATGGATACAGATTCATTTATTATATCATCAGAAGAAGATTTTTATGAACTAATTAAAGACAATCCTAGTCGCTTTGACACATCAAACTATCAAACCTCAAACAGATTCGGTATACATCGTGCTAATAACAAGGAACTAGGTTTAATGAAAGACGAAAATGCAGGTCGGATAATGACCTCTTTTGCAGGATTAAAAGCAAAAGCATACTCATATTTAGTTGCAAAAGATGATAGCTCTGACTTTGATAACGTAAAAAAGGTTAAAGGAGTCAAAAAGTCAGTAGTGAAAAGATTATCGCATGATCATTATATTGAATGCATTAAACATAAAAAAACTTATTATGGTCAGCAGAGAGTTATTCGAAGTAGAGGTCATAAAATATATACTGAAATTGTAAATAAGATAAGTCTTAATTATAAGGATGACAAGAGATTTATATTGCCTGATAATATTTCAACATTAGCTCATAATCACTTTGAAATTCAAAATATTTTATATTCTAGTAATGATACACAAAATATTGTATAAGTAATCTGAATTGAATATATTTAGATTTAGTATAAAAATATGATAAGTAATTGTATATTTTGTATATATTTTGTATAACTTTTAATGAAAAATGTATGTATATAAAAAATAAAAAAAACAACATCAAAAATTGTTTGATGTTTAATTATTTTAATAAATTCTTTTTATCTATCCATGAATTGTGTGTTTCATCAAACCCTAACCATTTAACAAAAACTTTATCATGTTTTCTTCGGATTATTTTTTCAACTAAGAAAGCATTTTCATCTTTCACTTTTTGGAGTTCTTGATCATAAAAGGAGCCTTTGATCATTTCCCCCTTATAGTCCTCCAGTTCATATGTTACAGGATTGGTAGACTTGACTTTTAAAATTTTAAAAACTTCGGTTGTCCAGTTTGGTTCATATCCCTTCGTAAAAATACCTTTATATTTACTTATTCTAACAGGATCACCAATGGAGAACTTGTGTTTGGGGAATACCTTGCAAATATTATAAACTGTTTTTAAAATAAACTCTTCATTTTGCTTGTCTACATCTATAGGACTCATTTTTATGGTTCTGTGATATGAATTATTGTAATCATTTACTAAGTCCTGCAAGTCATGAATCCATACATGATTACCCTGCATACTAAACATTTTCCACATACGATTTTTTAATGTTCTATTAAAACGTTCACAAATAGATGCCTTGAGGTGTGTATATGTATGGTAATGGTTTATGTTGTTTATTCGCATTAACTCTCCAAAGGAACTATTGAAAAACTCCTTTCCTTGATCAGATTGAATATTTTTAGGAATATGTTTAGTTTTTTTTAATATTGTCTTCATTGCTGATAATACTTCTGACGCTGTTTTATACTTAACGGGAGCTGCATATGAAAACTTCGAGAACGTGTCAATCACTGTTAGCAAATATCTAAATCCTTTATTTTCCTTATAAAAGGGGATCATTTCAACTAAGTCTATTTGCCACGTATCATTAATTCCCTTTTGAACGAATTTTCGACGAGTAAAATTTTTTCTAGCAGGCTTATGTATTTCATTAACAACTTGTTGCTTACTCATTTTTAGTATAATTTTTTTACTTTTTATTATTATGATTGGTTGATCGCTTATTTAAAAGTGTTTGCTTATACTCAAGAACATCGCGTTTTATTTGATTACACATTTTTTTGGAAATTTCGAAACATAATCGGGTTAAATCTATTTGAACATTTTTATCATATGTACCGTCTAAATCAGATAGTTGAACATCAAATTTTTGTAAGGCTGCACACTTAGGAATTATGTTATTATAGTAAAGAAATGTAATTTGTTGTTTAAGTATCGTATTCCAACACAAAAATGTAGTAAAAAAAATGCCTAATCTTAAAAATGATCTCCAGGACTCACTATCAAATTCAATTTTATTTCCAAACTGATTTATTATAAAAACATACTGCTTATCGGATTTTCGAAATCTAAAATTACATTTAATAGTAGTCAATAATGGATGGTCTATAATTGTATCAGGCATTAAGAAATCGTACTGATCAAGTTTTAATTGAATATACTCCTTGTATGTAACCAATTGCATCCATTCATCTTTATCTAAACCCACGAAATTGTTTTTACTTTGCTGCATCCAGATCATTGGAGTGAATTTTCTTGAAGTTGAAAACCCACACTTTAACTTTAAATTATGTATCACATAATATTCGAGTCCGAAAATGACTTCGTGATCCTGCTTCTTTCTAGTCGACCTAATTCGTTTTGATTGAAGCGTGTCCATTAGGGTTGAATGCTTTTGTTAAACTAAGAACTATGTCTGAATTGAGCTGTATATAAAGGGGATAGCTATCACCGACTCATTCAGTTTCTTACAAAATCTCAAACCAACATGAACACAATCGACAGGAAATCAAGCGTTATAGTTGATTTTCAATATCTCTTTGGAAATAACAAACAACTTTTTATTAAGGAATTAGCGTTTATGCAAACCGGAACAGTAACTCCAAACTTCTTTCATTTCAAACCACCATATCACCTAAATGAATTGGATAATGAAATGATTAAACAACAAAACATTCATCATCAAACCATAAATGGATTGGAATGGTCAGATGGTGAAATATCATATTTAAGTTTAGGTGAAATACTTTCGCCATTAAACAGATTTAGCACTGTCATTGTCCGTGGTGAAATTAAGAAGAAGTTTTTATCAAAGTATTTAACAAATAACATTATTGATATCGATATTGGAAAAAGTCTGACCTTCTATCCAAATTTTTTTACCAACTGTAGAATTCACAAAAAAGTGCCTCTTAGATGCGCTCTAAATAATTTATTTAAGCTTTTTGTTATCTTGGAAAATTCAAATTATAATGTATACTGTAATGGTGACTCATATGTATAGAATTTCAGTATGTTTTAAGCATTGGACTTAACTAGTTGTTTAAAATGGATACATTTAAACGTTTTTTTGAAAATGATCCCCGCAAAAAAGGATACACCCAAGTCGTTTATTGTAATTATTGCGGATCTGATACTCATTTTGAAAAAAACTGTCACAAAAAACGCGATCAGGAGAAACCTAATTAAATTATATTAAACGATAGAAAACATTTATAAATGATCAATAAATAAAACCTTATTAAAAATGTTTAAACAATTTATACATCCTTTTACGATGCTAGTTTGCGGGCCTTCAGGGTCTGGTAAGACAACGTTTTTAGAAAATTTAATAAACAAAAGGAATGACTTACTAAACATTTCAATTGATCGAATACTTTGGTGTTATGGAGAGGAGCATGCTAAACCAAATTTCAATAACATAGAATACCATAAAGGAGTTCCAGAAACAATTGAAAATGAAGATAACGAACCCATTCTTTTAATATTAGATGACTTGATGATGGGTGCATTTAATAAAAATGTATGTGAGCTATTTACGAAAGGATCACACCACAGGAATTTATCTGTAATAGTAGTTACACAAAATATATTTCATAAATCACCACATACTCGAGATATTTCACTAAACACAAAATACATCGTTACGTTCAAGAATCCTAGAGATAAACTACAATTTCAGTGCTTAGCAAGACAAATTTACCCTGAAAATTCTCAGGAGCTCTTCAGAATATATAAGGAGGTGACAGATGAACCGCATGGTTATTTACTAATTGATCTTACTCAGGGAATAAATGATCTCCTGAGATTTCGAACAGATATTTTTAATTCTGCGTATACAGTTTGCTTTTCCGATGAAAATGGTTTACAAAAAGAATCTAAATCGACTGAAAGCGAACAAACATTTATTGTATGTGCTCAAAAGGGCAAATAATAAACTTCGAAATGCAATTATAGGTAATTGTGATATTGAGTTGGTAAAAGCATTAGTGGAGATAGTGTTGAATACATTACAGGGAAATCATAAGATATCAAAAACTCAACTATATGCTCTAAAAAAGTATAAAAATGCATTACGTTATATTTCATGTCCAAAACGTTCAATAAATTCCAAGAGAAAAGTTCTCATCCAAAAGGGAGGATTTTTACCAATTCTAATCAGTTCATTGCTTTCGGGAATTTTTGGAAAATTATTAAACAATGATTAGAAATAAGCATCAATTAAACAGAGTAATTTTAATGCATCCGAATGAATATCAAAAATTGATAAATAGTGAAAAGGAAAATGATTTAATTAATATTACATTTTTACCTATTTTAAATGATAATAAAACTAGTGACTTTAATAAATGGATTAAAATACGTCAAGAGCTGTGTTACTATCAAAATAAAAAAAGAAATAAGACAATGGATATAAGACCTAGGCAGAAAACACCTCTTTCATCCCAAAGCATTGGAATACAAACGCAAGACGATTCAGTTTGGTTAGATGCAAAGCCTAACACTTCTATTCGTCACAAAAAAAATACTGACACCTTAAAAAAGGAACTCTCCATCGATAATAAGCTTCCTGATTCACCTATCGACAGCGATGGTGAAGATTTGAAGGGTGAAAAGTCTTTCAGCTCAAAGCATAATAAACGTAAAGTTAAGGATACTTCATTTTTAGAAACTCACACAGCAAAAAAACCCTCATTAACTAAAGTGAAGCTTACTGATAAGCAGCGAAAGCTAAGAGTAAAACTTAAGAGGTATAAAAGTGAACCATATCCATTTCAAGACTTGAAATACGTAAATGGTCGGGAAAAGTTGAGTAGGTCTGTTAGAAACAGAGAACCAGTGCAAATAGGGAAAAACAAAATTAATTGGTTTTCATATAATTAATGAACCACAAATAACATTAAACTAAAAATGTCGTATGTAACAGAGTTTTTCGTGACATTACTCAGTAATGATTCGTTAAATGTTTATCAGGATAACGTTAAGTGCGCATTTACAAACAATTTAAATATTCCTGAAAACATGAATGATGAATGGGAAGTAGGAATTACAGACTTATATCTTAATAAGTGTATAAAAAACATCTCTGAGAATATCCCGGTTGTACCTGAACAAGCAACAGAATTCGTTATTAGCTTAGTAAATGGAGAAACATTTAGATATGAAAATGGATCAATAGAGACAGAACAATTTGAAAATGGATTGATTTTTATTTATACTGACATTATCAAACCTAGGTGTGTTGGAAACAAAAGACCTCGATGTCTTCGAGTATTGCATTATAATGGAAAAGAACAGCTTATACAATTCAAAAATGTTGAATATTACCCCCTTGAAATATGGTCACCAAAGGAAATTTCAATCTTAATTACCGATTCCCAAGGATATAAAGTTCCATTTGAATCGTCATCAGTTCCAATTTTTGTAACTCTTCACTTTAGAAAACGAAACGAAATGTTATAAATAATGCTGTAAGGATTGAAATTTAATCAGAGTAGAAATAGTCATCATGGCGAAATCGTATCAGCAATATTATTTAAATCAGTGTGGAGGAGGTCTAAATCAGATCGGAAGTCTGTATGTTACACCCAGAGTTATTCAGCATGGTAGAGGAGTTGGAAATTTTTTTAGTGGTCTTTTTAATTACATTAAACCACTATTTCTGTCGGGGATAAACGCTATTAAAAATCAAGCTTCTGAGACTGGAAAAGCTGTAATAAATGAGTTTGGCCGAAAACCTCTAAGAAACATTATCCAAGAACAAAGCAAAATTGCATTGCAAAATCTCTCAAATAAAGCCATTAATAAGTTTACACGATTCCAAAATGGTGACGGTAAAAAGAATAAAAAGAGAAGACCCAGGAAGAAACAATCTCATTTAGCATCTAAGCGCAAACATACGCAGTCGAGACCAAAAAGGAAAAAGTCCACAAAGAAATTAGCTATAAAAGACATTTTTTCTAATTCAAAATGACCACTCATATCGAATGTATGAAAAGCGAACTGGATCTGTTTGAACCACATCCCACACAAAGCTCTATTCTGAGAACTGAAGAAGTTTCATACAATCCCATAGCTTCATTGGATAGTGCCTCTTCAATTGAATTCGTTTGTTTAGGAAATGGTGAAACATATCGAGATCTGTCAAGTGTTTACTTAAGACTTGTTGTCCAACTAAGAAAAAATGATAATGGCAGCATTGAAGGAGACAATGTTGGAGTAGTGAATAATATTTTACATTCAATGTTCAGAAGTTCGTCTGTATATTTAAATAATATATTGGTTTCTCAGAGTGATAATAACTATCATTATAGATCGTATTTGCAAACGATTTTAAACTATGGTAGTGACGCCACTGAAAGTCACTTATCCACTCAAGGTTATTATCCTAACTATGGTAAATTATTATCTGGTAGATATGTTAATACCGATGGATCCGTTTTGCTTAAAAAAATTTTTCAAAACAGTAATAAGGTTGAACTTTTTGGAAAAGTTAATGGAGATATATTTAATCAACCAAAGCTGCTGATAAATAATGTTGATTTAAGAATAACTTTTAACATTGAAAAAACAGCATTTTATTTAATGGAAACTGAAACTGAATCGAATCTAAAGATATTGGAAGCACAACTCTTCATGAACCACATAACTATTAATCCAAGCATTTTATTGGCTCATCATCATGTTTTACAAACTAAAAATGCTATTTATCCATATAGCAAAGCCCAAGTAAAATCATTTACAATATACCCAGGAAATAATACATTATCAATTGACAACGCAGTTATTGGACAGATTCCTAATTTTTTGGCTTTTTGCATGGTAAAAAACAAATCATATTCTGGTAATCGAACTTTGAATCCCTTCAATTTTGAACATTTTAAAATTCAACGCTTTAATCTATTGGTTAATGGTGTGCAAGTACCATCGCAGGCCCTTGATTTTGATTTCTCGAACTCTGAAAACGCACAAAGCTCTAGAGGTTATAATATGCTATTCAGATCAAGTGGAATAAGACATTATGATCGAGGATTGCAAATTACAAAGGAAATGTTTGATAAAAATAGTTTTATATTAGCATTTGACTTAACTGCAGACCATTATAATTCAACCCATTGCTCAAACTTGATTTCTCAAGGAGCCATTCGAATTGAAGGACGATTTTCGGAACCTCTTACTGAAGCAGTTACCTGTTTGGTATACTGTGAATATGACTCAATGATTGATATTGATAAACATAGAAATATTCGGGTCCTATTGTAAAAATGAACACATTGCAAATCAATAATTTGCTTTCCAAGCATTCAAAAACAAAAAAGTTTTTTAAAGGAGTTTATCCCTCTGATAAGCTTCCTAAATTAATTAATAAATATCCTGCTCTAATAATAGCAAACACAGATTCGTCACAAAAACCAGGAACTCATTGGGTTGCTTTTTACTTTGAAAGCAAAAATTCAGCTGAATTTTTTGATTCATATGGTCAATATCCTCAGAAGAAAGAATTTTTAAAATTATTAAGAAAAAATGCAATGAAGTTTACATTTAATAAACAACCACTGCAAGGATATTTTTCAAGTACATGTGGTCATTACTGTATTCTTTATGGAATTTTTAGGAGCAACAATAAAACATTAAATTGTTTTTTAAAACAATTTAAGAAAAATGATTTTAGTTATAATGATAAGCTAATAATAAAAATGTTTAAGAAAAATGTTTTAAAATAAAAAAGAATAATATTGTTTTAGAGTAAATATTTATTGATGTTTTGAACTGGGATTCATTCGCTTATTTAAATTATAATATTTTATCATTAAGTCTACAGCTTGAGCTTTCTTTGCCGGTAATGTATGACATAGGCATGTATCAGGTCCATCGGTAGCATCATCATCGCTCCAGGGGCATAGCTTATAGTGAAAGCCGAACTTTGAGTAATGGAGCTCCTTTTCCTCCAGATCCTCCAAAATTATCATTAGGTTTTCCAACGTTTTCAGATGTTCCTCGAAGATCATCTCTTCGAATTGAATTAGGAATAGTTTTATCTGCTTGGCGTACATGCTTCAACTGGCTTCTTTAATCGAATACTGATGTTGGTTTAAAGAGCCTGGTCCTTTATATCCATGATGTTGTTCTTTTAAACTTATGTTTTCTTTGCTTATGTATATATTGTAAATAAGCAGTGCATAAGCATATCTATCCATCTCTTTTTTACCTATGTATATTCACATATATTTATTTACAACCATTTATTCCTTTTTTTTATTCTTTAAATGTATAGTTGTCTCTTGTTCTCTCACATATATAAGAAGTATTCCATTTAATTATTTATTTCTTCTTTACATATAAATTGGAAATGGGCAGTGCTATACCTAGTCATCTCTTTTCCTTTATATATGAGATGTGAAATTCCATGCTCCTTCAACATCTTAAAGGGTGTTTTTGAAGAAAATTTGGCTACATAACTTTTTGGTAAAAATATCCAAAGATGCTTGTTGTCCTTATCAGTTAAATAAAGGACTACTTTATTTCCAAATGATGTTTTTTTGAGTTTACATCCAATGATCTCGTACTCAAATCCTATACATAGATCCTCAACCTTTGTGTATCCAAGCACCGGCTTTATATCGTTAAGTATTTCCAGGAAAGCCTGTGTATATATTTTATTAAGAGTTTATCCTTTTATATAAAAAAATATAAAAAAATAATAAAATGTTTACATACCATTATTGGAATATAAACTATTCAAAAAAGACACTGTTGTATACTAAATTATTTAACCAAGATAGCATGATCTTTTATACTCTCATTAGGAAAATTTGATATATAAAATAGCAATGCTGATTGGTAGTTGAGTAATAATAAGTAAAGGGTTCTAATGGTTTAAAAGCCAGATGTCTTCAATCTGATTGGTTGTTGAGTCTATACCACTTTAGTATATGGATTTCAAAATATTATACATACATGTATGTATGTAACAGTCAACATGATGCAATATATAAATAGAGTGAAATGAATACAAAACATAATGAAATGCATACATTTTTCTTCATATGTTCGTCACTTGAAAACCTATATAATAACTTCATGTTCTTAAGATAATTTAGTTTATTTTCAATTCGAAATGAGAGCATTTCATTGCGAGCTGTGTTATTTTAAAACATCGTTTAGTTCCCGCAATGGACTGAAATATCACACCCTAAAAATACATAACTTCAGCTATTCAAAATCAAAATCATCATTTTATCGATGTTACTTGTGTCCTGAACCTAAGATGTTTTGGTTAAAATTTGACTTCAATATGCATATTTTATTAAAGCATAACAAAGAATTAAAGCAAATAAATGAAATATTAAATATTAAGAAATAAATTAATCTATACATTTATTTAAATGTAAATGACTTTCCATAAGTATTCATGTTATAATAGAATGTAAAATTCAACCAATAAATACATTCAATAGTACCTGTATGCTACCTGAAATCCACTTGTTCTTTTTGTGTAATCTTCGCTTGGAAAACCGGTTTCAAACGAATCCTATGATTATCTTGGGGATGTAACAGGTAATAAGAGAAAGTGAAATTCACCCAATCAAAAGTAAGGGAAACATTGAAAACAAAATATTTTTAAATGTAGTATTATATTTATTATATGTATATATTATAAAATGAAAATACATCGAATATTCTTATGATACATAAATTTCAGCCTCAATTCTTTCTACAGCTGCTATTAGCTCAGCGTCATCTTCGTTCCGAAGTAGATCTTGGAGTCGTTCCCTTTTACAGCATTCTTGATCATCGATCAAACTGAAAATATGATCATCATCCGGGAAAACGAATGGCGTTTCAACTATGGAGTCCTCGCCAACATATTCCGCAAAAACGTCTTGCGGTGCAATCATTGGGTCATCATCCTCACTATCATCATCCCATTGAATCTCATTGATGGGAGTCCAATTCCTCTCGAGATAATTTTGGGTTTTAATTCCAAAAATCAGTGACAGGTCCACGGAGTCTGGCTGAGAATCCAGATTTATGGTTTCCTCCGGTTGCGACTCAATAAAAATGACCTCTAGGTTATCCATCTTTGTATACAGTTTACTAGTTTCTGTAATAGCTTATAGCTGTGAGTAGCTATTATATAGGCACTCAACTATAGGATAGTGTTGGGAATACAATACAGAGAAGGAATTTAAACAGAATAGTAAAAAAAGGTTTAAGGTCAACGAGATCCTTTTACAGGTAAATGCTTTGGAAAAAAACTACCTCTAAACTATTACATCAGATATAGTTCAAGGAGATGAAAAACCTGTTTGACAGTGTTTTCGAAGAGCCTGAGTGAGAGGAAGGATCAAAGGGTAGAACTCGTTTAGAGAGAGAGAGAGGGAGAATGTAAGGATTGATTTTGATTTGTCACAATTTTCAGGTAAAAAAAAATCGATATTGATTTTACAGAATTTCCAGAGGAGAAAAGAACTTAGTTCACATTTTCACCGATAGGTGGCGCCACCAAGTAGTAATGAAAAGGGACCTTCTTCGTATATTTACTATAATAAGTTCTCTTTGCATTCATCTTATACTTTTATTCCTTGATTGCACATCCTATATATAAATATAGTTAACTCTACTCTTAAAGGATATGATTATGGTAAATATCAGAAACTAAAACCATATATATTTTTATAAATTATTTTATTTCAACATGATCATGGTAAATATCAGAAACTGAAACCATTTATTTGAAAACCACATGTTGCTGAGAATAGGGTTGTTGGATCAAATATCATGTTTCACATCCTTAAGCAACATGCTGCGAATTTAGGATTTACTCGCAACACGTAGAAGGTCCCTTTTCATTACTACTCAGATTCATTTATATACACTATAAAAACTGATGATTTTTATAGCGATATTCGTAACGATTTGCAATTCAGATTTGATACATCGGATTATTCCGATAAAGCCATATCAATATATAATTTTGAGAGGCTAAATAAGAAAAGGTTAAGGTTTTTTAAGGATGAGCTCATTGGAAGACCCATGCTCGAGTTTGTTGGGCTCCGGTTAAAAATGTATTCCTACAAAGTAGATGGTGAGGTGGTACAAACTTGTAAAAAGTCTAAAGGGGGTGAAAAGAACTGCTGTGGATAAGTAAGAGTTCGGATCTTATAAAAAATGCTTGTTAACAGAACAACCAGTGTACGCTTTCAATGAAGGGACAAAATCGTATGGTTAGACCTAAATAAGTAGATAGCCATAAGCCTATAAGAATTCCCGCTGCCTTTAATAACAAACGATAAAATGTTCTAAATAACACATAACACATAACACATGAACAGAATGAAAACTGAGACGCAAAAGGATTTAAAACCAATAATCATTAAATAATGGGATGAGAAAGGTTTAGAACGATTAGAACGATCCATGTCAAAATACATAACATTAACAGTTATATTGCAGCTGAAGATGCAGTATTAACAATTCAAACAATGACTGTATCAGACCCTGCTCAGCCATTTATCCCTGCTCCACATATGCATAATGCATTACCCCTGCCAAAGGTTGCAATCCCCAAATTTGATGGAGACTACCTAAAGTGGCAACAATTCCATGACATTTTTAGGAAAATGATTCATGAAGCATCTGTACCCGTCATTCAAAAGATGTGGTATTTAAAGACTAATGTTACGGGAGAGGCAGAAAATTTAATACGCCACCTTTCGTTAACAGAAGGATATTACATCACAGCATGGAATATGTTACAAGAGCGTTTCAGTAACAAGAGAGTGCTCAGTAACGCATTGATTCAAAAATGATTGGATCAACCGGCCATATCGAATGATGCCAAATTAATTAAGTCATTACACGATAATATCAAAGAACCCCATCACTTGTACCTCAGCAGGAGCTGAAAGTCAGTATTTCTGTTATTTTTGTGAAAAGCCAAATAACGCTATCTATAAATGCACACAGTTTTTAAAGGAAACTTCTGCAGATAGATTAAATTGGGTTCAAAAGAACCAACTGTGCGTCAAATGTTTAAGACGCGATCACACAGCAAAACATTGCCAAAGCAGAGATTGTTTTAAATGCAACAAAGGGCACAACACTCTTCTCCATTTGGAAACTAAGTCCGAAGCCAAAACTGCTAGCATCAGCAAATAGTTTACAAAATAAGATCTGAAAGTGGAATAATCAGATCTACAAGTAAATGGAATTGGCGGACGAACACAAACATAAAAAGCAAGAGTCAATGTTATGCTCAAATCAAGATATAACAAATTCAGTTCAAGACTGGAAGTAATTGTACTGCCACACATAGTGTCAGATCAACCGGCACAGTCTATCGACACGTCTCGTTGGAAGCTTCCGAAAAGCATAACATTAGCTGATCCCAATTTCGACAAAGTTGGAAGAATAGACATTCTGTTAAGAGCAGAGCACTACTTCGATATCATGCAAGACAGGCATGTATCGATTGGAAGAGGATTGCCCAAATTACAAAAAACCAGATTAGGATGGATGTGGCTGGAAAGCTAAAAGACGCTTCAAAAAATCCGAGCACATTTGCAGTGTTGACGGAAGAAGAAAAGGTCGATCAACAGATCGCAAAGTCTTGTTAACTGGACTCATTTCCAAACAACAAAACATATCTTTCTCCACGATATGAGCAGCATTTTATACAAAATGTTCAGATGGCATCAGATAATAAGCTCATCGTCCGATTTCCCTTTTTGGAAGTCGCTTCATCCCCAGGCAGAGGCGTGATCTAGCGACACGACGACTTCTTTGCCTGGAAAAGCGGCTCGCTCGAGATCTGGAGACCAAGGCAAGCTTCGTTACATTTATGAAAGAATATGAGGCTCTTGGTCATATGAAGGAAACGACCTGATGCATAAAGGTCCAACCGTGCAAAATTCAATATTTTCAACATTGCTTAGGTTCAGGATGCACAAATATGTATTTACTGCGGACATCGAAAAAATGTATCGTCAGATCTGGATCAATCCCGAGGACCAGTACCATCAGACAAAAGTATGGCGCAATGATCTATCAGAAGATCTACGATACTATAGACTACAAACAGTGACTTTTGAAACGAAAGCGGCTCCATATTTAGCAGCAAAATGTCTACAATATCTCGCTCAAAGAGAAAGAAAGGAATGCCCGTTTGCAGCTGCTGCTCTGGAAAATGACTTTTATGTGGATGATTGTTTAACAGGAGCAGATTCCATACCAGAGGCCCTCCAGAGACAGCAAGAACTTAACAAACTACTGCATAAATCAGGGTTTCACTTAAGAAAATGGTGCACGAGCACCGTTCATGTACTTCAAGGAATTCCAACGGAAGACATCACTTCAATCGTACTATTGGAAGATACTGATTATAAAGATTACAGCATTAAAACCCTAGGAATCACTTGGATGCCTAAATCTGACCAGTTTTGTAGAAGAACAGAAATTGCCACCAAGAATGTAATATCTAGAAGAGATGTAGAGTCAGAGATCTTTAGGATTTTCGATCCACTTGGACTCTTCTCACCGGTGGTAATGAAGCAAAGATCTTCATAGCACATCTCACAAAGGAAGGATTTGACTACTGTTCAGAGTGGGGACGGCGCTGGCGGGGCAACCGCTCTGTGGGCATTCCAGCCACATCTCAGTGTTAGCACTCCAGCTACGCAAGCGGCTGCCCTCGCTTTCGCCCTCATACTTAAGAGCATTTTTCCCCCCGGCGACGCTCTCTTCATTCTTAAATTCACCACGGGCACGCTCCCGCCCACGATCACGCTCCCGCTCTCGCTGCCGATAGCCCTCGGCAGCTTGAGCGCAACTTCCATCTACTTGCGCTCCCGCTCTCGCTCCCAGCAGCCCTCAGCAGCTTGAGCGTAACTTCAACACATTCGTTTCCTTCATCCTAAGCGACACGGGTTACCTTCGCACGCGTGTACTCCTTGTACCAATAAATTGATTGAACACTGACGACCCCGGCTTTCTTTTGGATTCTGACTTGGACTTTTCTTGGGATTATCGACCTGGGAATTTTACGACGCCCCTTGGCTCAAATAACTACAAAGAACCACTTCTAGTTCATCTACAGGAGGAATGGAAAATGTAAAGGGAGGAATTAAAGATATTAAACACCGTACAAGTACCACGTCATATTTTAAAAGAAAAAATTCAGATATCGTCAGAAATCCGAGCACTACATAATGATAAACGAGTACCAATTCAACTGCTATGTGCCAAATCACATTAAGCTCCTATAGATGTGTTAACATTACCTCGTCTGGAACTAAAGGCGGCGGTATTGGGTGCACAATTGCCATTCCAACGTATTCAGACACAGAACTCCAGCCTCCATCAGACAGTATCCGCTCAGTCCGATAAGCTCTGTCAGTTTTCCATTCGCTCCCCAACGAGGCCGGGTTTATAATTAAACGCCACAGCCTGTGTAATTGGCAAAGAATATTCCGTTGCATCCTATCTCGCCAAGTTTATTGAAAGATTTGCCGAGTCTTCCATTGGCAGATCCTACATTCTTCGAGAGCTCACCAATCGATGTCTTGATTAGAGCCAATATCCTACCATCGGTAATGTCAAGCCGCTCTCTCTCTTCTCGCCCAAGAAACTATTTTTGGCTGTCACTGGTCCCGTGTCCAATACGGCGAGCCATCAAGTTGCATCCTTTTCTTGTCAAATTTCCAGAGTAGCTTCCAATGTCCCAAATGTGCCCGTCATCCCTTCCAAGCTCACTTCTAATGCTTCTTCGACTTTTTCATTTCGCCCTAGCCTTCCACATACAGACATGGCTTCTCGATCCCGTTTCGACCGCACCATGGAGAGCAAAGGTTCCCGAGGTTCTAAGTCCTCTCAATGCCGAGTCTGTTCTGAAATCCATTCTCTACGGAAGTGCCGCAGCTTTCTCTGCCTGGATTCCGAAAGGAGGCACCAAGCTGTCCTCAAATTCAGCTACTGCACCAATTGCCAGGGTCACTGACACTCCGACCAAACTCGCAACCTGAGACAACCATAGATCTGGACTCCAAACCCGACTCCGTGGACATTTCGCTGATATTCGGAATTAAAACGCAAGAATATATAGCGCAATGGAACATCTTAAGTGATATTGTATGTGATGATGATCTCGATGACCTAATGGCTGCTGCTCCGATTGACGAAATGTATTCATTCATCTTTCCGGATGATGACAGCATATTCGATTTGGTCGATGATCATGACGACGGGGAGAGAAAACGATTCGAGGAACTTCTTCGCGACGAAGATGATGCAGAATTAATAGTTGCGGTAGAAAGAGCCGAGACGTAATTTTAATAATATTCTTACTTAATATTTAATACATATAATTTATGTATTCTTCTACAAAGTATATTTAACAAATACAGTAGAGATTTTAAACAATATTTATTTTCAATGGTTAGTTGTTACTTTGATTGCTGAAATTTCACTCCACCAAGAGACTCATAGGATTCGTTTACAACCGGCTTTTTTTAAGGGGGGATTACACAAAAAGAATAAGTAGATAAGTAGGTACTATTGAATGTATTTATTGGTTGAATTACACCGGGAAGTTTTGGAAACAGGTTTGAAACCAATAACAGAACCTTTTTCATTCAACGGTCTACTAACTGTTAGATAAATAGAGTCTCATGGAGGCTTAGTCCTTAGTCCTCTTCTAATAGAAAAAGTGGTTACAACTGAAAAAAAACAAAATAATCAAAAACTAAAATGGCATTTAAAATTGTGTGTGATCAGTGCTGTAAGTCCTTTGACTTAAAAGATTGGTATGCTCATTATGAGGAATGCTCGGATCGTAGAAATGCTTTTGAGGTACTTGTTTCGTAATGTCGTCGTCATAGTCAATGTTTAATGTTGAGATTATTTTGAATTGTTTGAAGTCTAGTGTAAGTAGGTTAGGGCAAGGCGGGAGCGCAATAAAAGCTCGCTCTTTCGCTCAAGGCAAATTCGCCCCGCTTTGCCACCGTAGGTTAGCAAGGCTTAGAACGAAATGTATGAAGTTTTAGAATATAATCGTAAAATTGGAATTCGATCCAGCGCACACAAATTATTTCGTCCCCGCTTTTTAATAAACTTTACGCCACCCACAGTCTTTCGGTTTCGTTATTAGAAAAACTATTCTAATTTTTCAGTACTCATGACCAAAGGGTCAAGCAACTATCAAGAAGCCTCATGTACAACTTGCGGCGAAAGTTACCCGCCGTCTAGGGAAATGCGTCATATAATGACAGAAGAGCATAAGAATGCAACAGCAGCGCAACTCGAGGATAACGCAAATGTTATTGTAATTTCAACGGAGTCGCGATTTCCTTTAAAATCATATCGTGTTCACTCTGATAAAAGTGACCGGCTCTTAATTACTTAATTACTTTAATTACTTTAAGTAGTGAATTCCAGGAAAAATATTCCGGTTGGGCAATACAAAAATTTAAATATTTTAAGTCACAATAATTAAATTGGAACATATCGCTGTAAAAAGATTTATACCAGCTCCCAATAAAATAAAATCTCGAAATGCATTAATAAATGTTACAATTGAAGATGAATTTTGCTTCACGTGGTCAATTTTAGCATCATTGGCATATAGACGGCACTTGTGCACTACATTCGCAACAGCAAACCAAAAAAAAATCGCTCGAACTAACTCAACAAACCCTTCATACCATCGAATGGTAGACATCAGGCAAGACATAATTTACTATGAAGGAGTGAGATTAGATTTTTCTGGGATTGAGTTTCCACAAACAAAGGAATAAAAATATTCGAATTATCCAATGCTGATTTCAGCATAAATGTGTATGAAATCGATGACAATGGAAGAAACGTTGTAGGACCAACAGTGAGTACTAAAAAAATTCGGGGACGCACATAAACATATTAGGGATGAATATCTTATTGACACTTTGCAAATGATGCATTATGCCTATATAACGTCCATGAAAAAAATTATGTTTACAATTTTATACTACCAAAAATACCACCCATGACAATAAAGAGTTCGGAAAAATTGCTGCCGTATATCCTGCCCCAAATACCAAAACGGTTTTTAAAAGTTTCGCCGAAAAATGACTACAGGGGAGAGGTCATTTATGATGACTTCGAGGCTGTATTGGAAAATTGTTATATTTTCAAATATTAATGATCCCTTAAAATCATCTACCACTATGGCTCAGAAGCATACGGCATGTGCAGTGTCATTTTATGTTGTATATAAATAAAATCCTCATTTAAATGAGATGTGGACATATGAAGGTAAATATTACCACAATCTAAAGGTAGTAAAACTGTTAAAACATTAAGATTTACGCTTTTTCAGGACCAGATTGTATCGAAAAATTTTGCCAAGTGCTTCGATCGAAAACCATTGGAACTTATGAGAAGTGCTGGAAATCAGTTAAAAAACCAATCTATGAGTTTAACATTTGGGATGAGGACTATCAGGAACATGGAGAGTGCTATGCGTGTGAAGAGCACATTTCGACTGACGACCGGGAGAAGTTTTTTAACCAATTTACAGGCCAGTATGTGGGTCCTATACATAAGGTTTGTAAGCAAACATTTAAACTAAGCGACCCTTTTTTTCCGGTAGTCTTTTTTAACTTGTTTCGTTATGATATTCACTTATTTGTAACATCAATAAAAGATGAACTTAGACCCATACCGTGTAATAAAAAGTTATACATTGCGCTAACTCAAATTGTCATGTTTGATTCTTCACATCATCAGCAATATAAAATAAGATATATAGATTCAAATAGATTTTTAAATTCAAGCTTAGAAAAACTTGCTGTTATATTGATCAATAAAATTTAAAAATTTTAAAGAACAAGTATCAAGGGGAAAAATTTGATATGTTACGGCGAAAAGGAGTATTCCCATACGAATATTTAGATAGCTTTATCAAATTTGATGAGCCCCAAATACCTTAGAGATAATTTTTTTTAACTCACTGAGTGATGATTTCATGATAGATATTTTGTTGTTTTGTGCTAGGTTGTAGCTTTTGATTTCAGTAAAAATAAGTGAAAATAGCGTTTTGGTTTATGTTTTAGTCATAGTTATTATAATTAGTGTACAAATCAAGTTTAAATCGTTCCGGAGATGCCTGCAGTGCGCAAATATCGACGCGAGACAAGCGAAATCAGTTGCTGCCTGAAATACATGCTCTTCATGGGCAATGTTTTTATATGGATGGCTGCTCTCATGGGTCTATCCGTGGGTATCTGGGCTTGGAGTGAGAAAGATATGTTTCGCAACTTTGCCAAGCTTAATTTCATAGCCTTGGATCCAGCTTTTGTGTTGATTATATTGGGAGGCATTACCTTCCTTCTCGGCTTCATGGGCAGCGTGGGCGCATTGCGGGAAGATACTTGTCTTTTGGCGGCGTATGCCATTTTTCTGAACATATTGCTCATAGCTGAGATTGGCTTCTGTGCTTTGGCATTTGTGCTCAAGGACAAGGGCTGGATCAAAGACCAAGCCACTGGGGGGCTCAAGGCCTTCATACGGCATTATCGTGAGGATGCCGATCAGCAGAATCTCATTGATTGGATACAGGAGGACTGGCTGCAGTGCTGCGGCATTGATGGCCCCAAGGACTGGGACAGCAACAACTATTTCAATTGCTCGTCCATTGCCATTGGCAGCCGTGAGGCCTGCGGGGTGCCCTTCTCGTGTTGCCGTCGCCGTCCCCAAGAGCTTATCAAAAACAAGCAATGCGGATATGATGTGCGAAAAGAGGGATACGGCTTGGAACTGTCCAAGATCATCTATGAAAAGGGCTGCGTTCAGGCTGGCGAAGAGTGGATGGAGCATAATTTGATTATAATTTCCACGGCTGTCATTGCGGTCATGTTTTTCCAAATTTTGGGCATTTGTTTTGCACAGAATTTGCGTGCCGACATTTATACGCAAAAATCGAAATGGCACTGACAAATGGCCCTCGCTGCACCCACAGCACTTTAGAGACAAATGAAAGGAGAAGGAATACGAGGAGGAAAATCACTACAAATACTCATCTACGCTTCAATTAGTTAACTATACTATAAATACCTTATACTATCTACTACCCATATGTGTCTGTACTCGTATACACGAGTATACCTTTACTGTAGCGTGTCTAACTAAAACGCAAACGCATTCCGTCTTCGTGTGTGGGGACATTGACTAACTAACTGTTTTTACGTCGGCTATCTCTTTGCCCAAAATCAACAAAAAATGGTGAAACAAAATGAAAACAAAACTCAAAGCAAAACATTTTGGAGACATTTTCTATACATTTTTACATATGAAAGTAAACGAAGAGGGAAGACATTTTTTACTCGAAATGCAGCTGTGATATATTTTTAATGAATGTATAGAGAGAGAGAGAGAGATAGTGAGAAAAAAACAACAGAAATTAAATGCAACAATAAACAATAAACTGAAAACAAAAGCAACAAAATATCTATCATGAATGCAAAAACACTATAATAATTATTTTTATAAAAAAAAGACGCACATATAGAAATACTATAAGAAAACAAAGGAAACGCATACCATGTAGCTTGCTTTTCTCATTTTAAAAAGAGCGTAGAATTCCCCAGCTGTTGGTATCCTGTCCGATGACGCAGTCTCTTCCCGTTTGGTTTGGGTCTTCTCATCCAGCTTTTGCAGCAGCATGTGGATTATCATGCATCCAGATATCTCCTCAGCACTTCCTAATGTCTGCAGATCGCGCGTATGCAAGTTGACTGCATCCGAAAACTCCCAAAGCCTTTTAGCAGAATGCGAATCTACCTTCTTGAGCCCAAGAATCTCCTTGATGTGTGCCTGGAAAACAAGTCGTTTATTATTAAAACGTCTGCTAAGTATGTCCAGAGCCACACGATAATTGGCACTGGAGAGCTCCAACGATCGAACCGAATCCAGGGCCGCATCCGAGAGACATGAGCGAAGATGTTGGAACTTCTCGATTTCACTGAGATCTGCATCCGCTTCGATGACCGAATTGAACATGGCAATAAAATCCGCATATTCCACATAGCCACCGGAGAAGCTAGGTAGCTTCAGTTCAGGAAGCCGCTGCTTGTGAGCCATGATGATGGTGTGACCTCCAGAGCTATTTGGCATGCTAGTGGAATGAGCAGCTACGCGCAAATGCCCTAGTTCGAGAGCCGACAGTAGCTCGGCTTTCAAAGAAATGAAGAGCGTATCGAACGTTTCACGCAGCTCACTTCCAATCTCGTCTTCATCCAGTGATTCCAACTCATTATGGGATTTGTTGAACTCCTCACGCATTTCAGCCAACATATCGAGGCGCACATCTATTTCTGACGCACTTAAATTGTCGATTTTATTCCCCGAGAATGACTGGCCAAGACGCTGCTGCCGATCATGCAGAGACTGAACTTTACGCTTGTAAGGCCTCAGCCTTTTTTCCTCCATCGCAATATTTCCGCTCGCACCTGTATTCGGCTCGTTGTCCATGCCAACCGGTGTAATGCAACGAAACAACGGAAAATGTAAGACCGCTTAAGCGACGGCGAAAGAACGGGAGCGAGAATAGAAGACACGGAAAGTCAAGGGCCGCGGCTGCAGCGACGCAGAGCAAGAGAGAATCAGCGATTAAGCAACGGAATATTAGACGGCTGCAGTCTCACTGAACTTGCACTTTAACTGTTCTTGTTTGCACAAAATGTATTTGTTGGTCGTTAAACGGCACAGCAAGAATGTCTTATTCGATTTTTATAGTTTTTAAACGAAACGCGATTAAAAGTTGTAGTTAAATCACGTCGGGGTCACCAGTGTTTGAGATGCCAAGCTTTTTTGGCGCCTATATTTATCCAAAAAATAAGTTAGAGTTTGATTTAAAACGTTATAATGTTTATTTATACAGACGGCTAGCTGAAGCCAATTGCTCGCTCTTTTGCCCAACCAGATAAATGTTCACAAAGTATGCAACCTATGCGGCGGGAGATTAGCATAGAACTAATTGGGCAACGACGGCCGATCAATCCAAAAGCCGAAGCGGCAGGTGCAGAGCGCCCTTTAACAGAGAGAGCGCAGCAGCACTTCCGAACGCTGGGGACATCCATAATCTTATTTAAAATTATTTAAAATATTTGAAAACTTAAGGAGTATTTGGTCACGAAAATATAAGTTAGACCCAATAAATTATGTTACTGCTCCTTCTGTTTCATGGGATGCAATGCTCAAATATACAAAGACAGAATTGTACGCGGACAGTACGCGGAGGGTTAACTCAATGCACTCAACGGATAGCTACGGCAAATAATAAATATTTAAATAAATAATTCAGGGCCAGTGATCCTATAAACAATCTAGCGTACATTGATGCCCACAATTTATATGGTTGGGCCATGAGCCACCCACTTCCATATTCCAATCTCAAATTTCTAAGTAACGATGAAATTCAATCTTTCAACGCTCGAAGTATATCTCCTTGCGGGGATGTAGGATACATCTTAGAAGTAGATCTGAAATATCCTGATTCTATACACAATAAACATAATAGTTTACCATTCTGCCCCGAAAATAAGATTCCTCCAGGCGAAAAACAAGCAAAATTATATAATACTTTTGAAGCAGTTAAACCTAGTTCTTTGTTATTGGAACGATTTATCCCGAAAATTTTTGACTCTTGATAATTTGAGGTATCCAAGCGACTGGGATTTTCTTTAATTACCCCATAAAAATCTTCTTTTGATGATATAATAAATGAATGTATCTATGTAGAGAATTTTTGATAATGGGCATTTTAGAGAATGCAAATTATAGAAATAGTCATAAACAATCTCCAATGTATATGGGTTTATCATAAAATGGCAGCTAATTTTCCACCAAAGATTTCAACACTGTGAAAATTATGTCTAGCTATGCGTTGTCTAAGCGCTGCAAAATTCTGTCTTGAATTATAATATTTAATTAATGTGACCTCACGACGCTTATCTACATTCTCCATCGCTTTACCGTAAACAGCATTAACCATTAATTTATAAAAGTTTATCTCAAACTCATTCTTAGCTACTTTTCTATGAGATGTATTTAGATCAATATAGGGTTTAAGCCAGCAAGATTGCTTGAAGATAATACTCGCGACCCCCTCGGAGAACTACCATCTTGCCGCGATGAGGGGGCTTAGTAAGCGTAAGGAACCCAAGAGCTTTACCGGCGGTAGCGTAATGCTGCCAGAAGGGCCACCCAAGCCGGGCAGGTCATGGGGGAGCGCCGAAGCAAAAAGTAGTTCACCCTGGCGGTAGGGATAAAACGCATCCGTTATGGGGGAATGTCCGATAACGAAAAAACAGTTAAGGTGCAGGGAGTCGGAGACCCAGTACCGGCGGTGATTGGGGGTGCGAGCGCAGGCCCCCCGGCGTCGATATCCTGTGACTGCAGGAAACCCGAGATGGCAGTGGAGTGCTTGGCTGCCAAATCGCGTAATGCCACAAGCAACAGAAGGATCCGCAGACAGAAAGTGACGATAGAGGATCTGGAACCGGGAACCACAGACGGAAGCTTCGTCTTCACTGGTCCCTCAGTGTCGGAGGCAGAGTTGGCTACCGCCTTCTCTCGACTCGGATACAACGAGGAGCCGCAGAGGGCGGAGCCACAAGTCACGGCTCCCAACATCCAGGTCGACTCGGGTCCACTACCTGTGACGGATGAGAAGACGGAGGCTGAGACCCTACGCAAACGGCTGTCGGGATACAGGGCATCGGCAAAATACCTCCGTGGTATTAGCCAAAGACCCCCCGATACGCTGACGGCGAGGGAAAGGAGCCTCAAGAAGAAGCACGAGCAAAACGTGCGGAGGTACGAGCGGCTTAACGGAGTCACTCCTACCAACGGAGACAAAGCCCCCCAAGCGCACACGCGGCGGTGACTGAGGACCCCAAACCGTCGACTTCAGCGTCAGCATCAGCTGGCACGAAGACGAAGGTGGACCAACCATCAAAGTCATCGTCTGCTTCCGAGTCGAAGAAGGCGAAACCAGATGACATTCTGGCCAGCCTAGGAACGCCGGCCGAGCTGCAGGTAGCCATCATCGACCAAAGTTACCCAGAGGGGAAGATATCGGACGTCAATTGGCTGAAGGCAGAATCGGAGATCCTGACCGCCATGAAGGATGCCATTGTGCGCGCACAATAACCCGTTTGTATCAAGTGGTATAAGGGAGCCAAAGCAGTGGCCTGTGGCAATGCAGAAACTCTTGAGTTTCTCAAAACCACGGTCCAAGGTTTTGGTGAACTTTAGCCAGGAGCGGCACTCCGCGTGGTCCCGACGGATCAGATTCCCAGGAGAACGATCATGAAGGTATGGATTCCTCCCCCGATTAAGGCGGATGAGGACACACTCGTTCTGATCAAGGCACAGAACCGGATCCTGGAGACATCTGACTGGACCATCACAAGAGCGATAGCGCGAGACAAGGGGAACGGCAAGGAACTCTGGATCAGCATTGGTCAAGAAAGCCTGGCCAAACTCCTTGCAACGGACTGCCGCATATCCTTTGGTATGGGCACCCTGGCGGTAGCAGTACCACGACACCCCAGGTCCGCTGAATAGCATGAAGGTGGTGCAGATTAATCTGCATCACTCAAGTGTACCATCGGCGGACCTGCTGCGGTTTATGGAGGAGAAGGCGGTGGACGTGGCCCTCATCCAAGAGCCCTGGATCGTAAGCGAAAGGGTTCGGGGACTGAACGGTCGCGGATACCGCCTTCTCACGCCACACCCCGCGGGTAAGCCAAGAACCTGTATCGTGGTAAGGAACGAGCTTAATGCTCTGTTTTCTTCCAGGTACAGCACTCCGGACCTAACGGTGGCACTATGTGAGAAGGAGGACGGGAAAAACCTATACCTAACCTCTGCATACCTGCCGTACGAAGAGGAAGGCCCACCCTCGGAGGATGTCAGGGCCCTGATCCACCAAGCGCGGAGGGATGGACTTGATATTGTCTTAGGCTGTGACGCGAATGCCCATCACTCCCTCTGGGGAAGTACGGGCACAAATTCTAGAGAATAGTCGCTGTTCGAGTACATTCTGTCCACAAATCTTGTTGTGTGCAACCGGGGAGACCACCCCACCTTCCGCGACAGGAACCGTGCAGAGGTTATAGATATAACACTGGCCTCGAATAGCGACTCCCTTACTATCGATGACTGGCACGTGTCCAGTGAGTGTTCCTTTTTGGACCACTACAGGATAGTGTACAGCATCAAATGGAACAAGGAGAGGCCCAAGGCCTACCGCAATCCCAAGCGGACAGACTGGAACCGCTTCTCCTCAACTGTACAGAAGGTGCTGCCTAACCCACCGGAAGGGGACATAATTCAAACGGAAGCACTAGAGAAAGCTACGCAGACCGTCACTAATGCTCTACAGATGGCGTTTCTCTAATCCTGCCCGATCAGCCGACCCCCAAAGTCCAATCACAACCCGTGGTGGACACGGGAGTTGAGCGAAGTCAGAAAGGAATCGAGCAAACTCTTCAATAAAGCAAAAGTGACAAACACACAGGAAAGTTGGGACGAGTATCGCCGCAGCTTCAATACCTACAAAAACACCTGTAGGAGGGCGAAGATGGTACCACTGAGGCCTCAAGGCTTCGACGCGTACTGTCGAAGGCACCCACCACACCAGGCCTGCTCCGCAGCCAGGACGGTACCTTCGCAGAGAGCAGCCAAGAATCCCTGGAGCTCCTCATGAGTACTCACTTCCCGGGTTGCTCAGATGTCACCGGTGACGAACCCAACGCCACCAACGACACTGAGGATCATCCAGGAGAGGAAATCGAGGATCACATACGAAATATAATGGCACCAGACAAGATTATCTGGGCCATTAAATCATTCAGTCCCTACAAGTCACCGGGACCGGATGATATCCGACCAGCCATGCTGCAAGCAACTTGCCTGCACCTACTACCATGGCTGAAGAAAATATTCGAAGGATGCCTCCTAAGTGGGTACGGCCCCCATGGGTGGACGGAGGTGAGAGTGGTCTTCATCCCCAAGGCCGGGAAGATAAACCACATCTCCCCAAAGGACTACAGACCCATCAGTCTGTCGTCATTTTTGCTTAAAACGATGGAGCGACTAATGGATCTATATATAAGAACCAAGCTAGACAAACAAGTGTTCAGTGGAGCTCAGCACGCCTACCTCAAAGGTAGATCAGTTGAGACCGCTCTACACGAAGTTGTTGGGCATATCGAAAAGAGTCTAAGCTATAAGGAATATGCCTTGGCGGCCTTTCTAGATATAGAAGGGGCTTTCAACAACGTCAGGATCGAGTCAATAACGGCCGCACTGGCCAAGATTGGTACACACCCGACGGTAACCGGATGTCTAGACAGCGTTCTCAGGAGCAGAACGATAAGCGCCAATCTAGGCTCCTCCTCGTCAAGAAAGACGGTCACACGAGGTACTCCGCAAGGGGGAGTTATATCCCCTCTCCTGTGGAACCTGGTCCTCAACGACCTCCTTCTTCAGTTGGGGAGGAGCGGATATAAGGTTACGGCCTATGCAGACGATCTAGTAATACTGGTAACGGGTAAATTTCTGCCCACAATCAGTGACCTACTGGAATCTGCACTGGGCACTACCGCCAGCTGGGCACGCCAGAACGGTTTGGGGGTCAATCCTCAAAAAACAGAACTTGTGCTGTTCTCACGAAGATATGAGATACCGAGTTTCAAACTACCAGCAATCGGTGGAACGACACTCGAGCTATCAAGCGAAGCCAAGTATCTTGGTGTCATCCTTGACTCCAAACTCTCCTGGAAGAGAAACACGGAGGAAAGGAAGAAAAAGGCAATGGCAGCTTTCTACACCTGTAGGAAGACTTTTGGACGAACATGGGGCTTACAGCCGCACATCATCCATTGGATGTATACAGCGGTAATAAGACCCATCCTGACATACGGAGGCATGGTATGGTTGGAAGCGGTTAACACCAAATCCCACCTGGAGAACCTCCGTAGAGTCCAACGGACAGCATGCCTTGGGGTCACCGGATCTCTCAAATCCACCCCACAGGCAGCTCTGGACACCATGTTAGGCCTGGAACCGATAGACCTTCATCTTAAGTGCAAGGCTGAGACAAGTGCCGCTAGGCTATTAGCCGCGCAGTTCTTCAAGCCATCGCCTTATGGCCACGCCACTATACTCCGTATGGAAGACAGTGGAACGGCCAGGTGGAGTGACTACTGTGTCTCAGAGTTCTCATGGAAAAGAAACTTTAAAGGACACATACCGGATAGGGAGAAATGGAAGAGTAACACTGTCCTGGGGCAGAACGAGCTCTCCATTTTCACCGACGGGTCAAAGACGGCCGAAGGGACAGGAGCTGGAATCTTCTCCGAAGAACTAGCAACCAACATATCCCTAAGACTACCAGACTGGTGCAGTGTATTCCAGGCGGAGATATATGCAGTATGGCAAGCGGCAAAGTTGGTATACACCTTGGAGATACTTCCGAGGAACATAGCAATCTGCGTTGACAGTCAAGCTGCCATCAAAGCCCTGGTATCCTGCAAGACCACAAGCAGACTCGTACGTGATACGGTGGACGCACTAAACCAGATCAGCGCGCACTCCATCACACTCACGTGGGTTCCGGGTCACACCGACATAGCGGGCAACGAGAGTGCGGACGAGTGGGCCAGAACTGGATCGGCCAAGCCAATGGCGGACGCAGTCAGCGACATAAGGAGACCACTACGAGACATCATCTCGCAGATGATGGGCCGAGCCAGAACGAGATCGGACAGGAGGTGGAACACCACACCCAACTGTGAGATCTCTCGCTCGCTCTGGCCCCACTATGACCTTAAACGTACCAAGACTCTCCTAAGCTTCAGGAAGAGTCGGGTGCGAACACTGACGGGAGTTATAACGGGGCACTGTGTCATCGGCCGCATGGCCACAAGGTACAGACTGCCCCACCATGACTTCTGCCGCAGCTGCAGGGACGAGGAGGAAATAGAGAGCATCCAGCACCTTCTCTGCAACTGTCCTGCACTCATGGGGAGGCGTCACCGAATACTCGGTGGCGCCTTCTACGAAGATCTGGACAGCCTGTCAAATATGCCTCTAGAGAAACTGGTGCTCTTTATAGAGGCCTCGGGATGGTTCGCGAAACCTCCCTAGGCACCGGACAATATCCCGGGACGAGTGTGGGCATCACAATGGGCAGACTTGCCTCCGAGTGACCTCGACTTCAGTCGAGCAGCCCTATAAACCTAACCTAACCTAACCTAATATTCGCGATATTTTTTCTAAAATCATACCTTGTTCTATACATAACTGCAACTGCTTCAAATGTATTATATAATTCTTTTTATCAGATAAATCCGCTATCAATTTTGGCCCTTAATTATTCATTTAGATATTTATTATTTGCCGTAGCTATCCGTTGAGTGCATTGAGTTAACCCTCCGCGTACTGTCCGCGTACAATTCTGTCTTTGTATATTTGAGCATTGCATCCCATGAAACAGAAGGAGCAGTAACATAATTTATTGGGTGTAACTTATATATTCGTGAGCAATTACTCCTTAAGTTTTCAAACACATCAGCAAGAATTAAAACATCGCTTTCTAAGTATAATTTTAAATAATCTCGAATACTGCTGCAATTAAATGTTCTCCAAGCCTTCTGAGAAAAGTTATAGTCTTCTAAACTACACTCCTCATCACTCAGTGAGTTGAAAAAAAATTCTCTCGAAGGTATTTGGGGCTCATCAAATTTGTTAAAGCTATCTAAATATTCGTATGGGAATACTCCTTTCCACCTTAATTTATATTATTATTTTATATTGCTGATGATGTGAAGAATCAAATATGACAATTTGAGTTAGCGCAATGTATAACTTTTTATTACACGGTATGGGTCTAAGTTCATCTTTTATTGATGTTACAAATAAGTGAATATCATAACGAAACAAGTTAAAAAAGACTACCGGAAAAAAAGGGTCGCTTAGTTTAAATGTTTGCTTACAAACCTTATGTATAGGACCCACATACTGGCCTGTAAATTGGTTAAAAAACTTCTCCCGGTCGTCAGTCGAAATGTGCTCTTCACACGCATAGCACTCTCCATGTTCCTGATAGTCCTCATCCCAAATGTTAAACTCATAGATTGGTTTTTTAACTGATTTCCAGCACTTCTCATAAAGTCCAATGGTTTTCGATCG
Organism: Drosophila ambigua; assembly: GCA_018150905.1. Lineage (NCBI taxonomy): Eukaryota > Metazoa > Arthropoda > Insecta > Diptera > Drosophilidae > Drosophila > Drosophila ambigua. Next base: position 1,085,222 of record JAECWS010000099.1, read on the forward strand.
AAGCACTTGGCAAAATTTTTCGATACAATCTGGTCCTGAAATAGCGTAAATCTTAATGTTTTAACAGTTTTACTACCTTTAGATTGTGGTAATATTTACCTTCATATGTCCACATCTCATTTAAATGATGATTTTATTTATATACAACATAAAATGACACTGCACATGCCGTATGCTTCTGAGCCATAGTGGTAGATGATTTTAAGGGATCATTAATATTTGAAAATATAACAATTTTCCAATACAGCCTCGAAGTCATCATAAATGACCTCTCCCCTGTAGTCATTTTTCGGCGAAACTTTTAAAAACCGTTTTGGTATTTGGGGCAGGATATACGGCAGCAATTTTTCCGAACTCTTTATTGTCATGGGTGGTATTTTTGGTAGTATAAAATTGTAAACATAATTTTTTTCATGGACGTTATATAGGCATAATGCATCATTTGCAAAGTGTCAATAAGATATTCATCCCTAATATGTTTATGTGCGTCCCCGAATTTTTTTAGTACTCACTGTTGGTCCTACAACGTTTCTTCCATTGTCATCGATTTCATACACATTTATGCTGAAATCAGCATTGGATAATTCGAATATTTTTATTCCTTTGTTTGTGGAAACTCAATCCCAGAAAAATCTAATCTCACTCCTTCATAGTAAATTATGTCTTGCCTGATGTCTACCATTCGATGGTATGAAGGGTTTGTTGAGTTAGTTCGAGCGATTTTTTTTTGGTTTGCTGTTGCGAATGTAGTGCACAAGTGCCGTCTATATGCCAATGATGCTAAAATTGACCACGTGAAGCCAAATTCATCTTCAATTGTAACATTTATTAATGCATTTCGAGATTTTATTTTATTGGGAGCTGGTATAAATCTTTTTACAGCGATATGTTCCAATTTAATTATTGTGAGTTAAAATATTTAAATTTTTTTATTGCCCAACCTGAATCTTTTTCCTGGAATTCACTACTTAGAGTAATTAAAAGGTCAACGGCATCATTCAGATGTTCATCAATCGCCACATTTTCATATATAGGCTTATATGATGTCACGAAATGCTTCATCGTTTCCGTTAAGGTTTCATCGTCTGTTTGTTTGACATACAGTCCATTAGATTGAACTTCACCGACCTGTACTTACTCATATAGTAACGCAGTAACTTGGTTAAATCCGCTTTGCAATCATTATAAAATTCTTTTAAATCGAGCCGGTCACTTTTATCAGAGTGAACATGATATGATTTTAAAGGAAATCGCGACTCCGTTGAAATTACAATAACATTTGCGTTATCCTCGAGTTGCGCTGCTGTTGCATTCTTATGCTTTTCTGTCATTATATGACGCATTTCCCTAGACGGCGGGTAACTTTCGCCGCAAGTTGTACAGGTGATATTTGGTTTTTCCAGAGAAGTCTCCAATCTAGGACGTTTTGATGCGCCTGACGATGATGCTTCTTGATAGTTGCTTGACCCTTTGGTCATGAGTACCTCAAAAGCATTTCTACGATCCGAGCATTCCTCATAATGAGCATACCAATCTTTTAAGTCAAAGGACTTAGAGCACTGATCACACACAATTTTAGATACCTTAGAGGACTAAGGTATTTGTGCCTCCATGAGACTCTATTTATCTAAAAGTTAGTAGACCGTTGAATGAAAAAGGTTCTGTTATTGGTTTCAAACCTGTTTCCAAAATTTCCCTGTGTAATTCAACCAATAAATACATTCAATAGTACCTACTTATCTACTTATTCTTTTTGTGTAATCCTCCTATTGCCTCGCCGGGCAATGTCTCCAAATCTGGGCCGTACGATTAATAAGTCTGTTGTAGTCGATCGTTCAGTTCAATGTTCAATGTTCTTTATTCACAGGTGTTTCGGGTGGATAATTATGAATATTTAAGTTTATAAATGATAATGAATTTTCTATACAGAGGAGCTAAAAAACTTGTACCGCTTTTTCATTTAACCTTAGCTGCTTTTTTCACGCCTGTTTCTCTTTTTCTTCTCCGCTCGTTTTCTGCCATTCGCCCTGCTTAACCTTTCGATCTTAACCCTTTTTACGCTATTCGCCCGGCTTAACCCTTTGTTCGGCTTATGTTGGTTTCGGTGCTGTTAGGCGCAAAGGTTTTTCGCGCTGCCATTTAGGTTCATGCCGTAACATTCCCCCCTTCGCAAACTTCGTCGTTTTTCGTGATGTTTGCCAAAGTTCTGGTTACGTCTTGGTCGGCATGTTGATTTGTCGTCTTCAAGTCTAACTTGGCCAGCTTAACAAATGGCCGAGTTAGCAATCCTGATGCAGTGCGAATCACCGCGCTGCGGGCAATCCCGTCCTTGGCTACTCGAAGGTCCATGATGACGCCTTTCCTCCACTGCGCCTTGGTGCTTGTTTCGTCAGCTAGGACCAGGACGTCTCCTTTTTGGATGGGGTTGGCTGGAGGGCCATGCCATTTGGCTCGTGAAGTAAGACTTGGTAGATATCCCTTCAGCCATCGTTTTCTGAAGCTGTGCGCCATCTGACCTGCAATGCGAAAACTCTTACCAAGTGAAACTCCGATCGTGCTGCTGTCGTCATTCGCTGCCATCGAACTGGTCTCTGCTCTCAGGAAGTGATTTGGTGTAAGTACGTCAGCTTCCGGACTCTCCAATGGCACGTAAGTCAGGGGTCTGGAATTTAGCATATTTTCTATTTTTGTCAGTGCCGCTCTCAGCACTGGTTCTTGTACATGTTTCTCTTCCAATATCTCAGATAATATGGATTTTACAGATCTGATCATCCTCTCCCACGCACCGACCATATGAGGTGCTCCTGGGGGTATGAAGGACCATTTGATTTCCGGGTATTTGGTTTCCAGCTCGTCTGATGAGATTCTTGCGATTTCTTCTTGTAGTAGTCGGCTCGCTCCTCTAAAGTTTGTCCCGTTGTCCGACACGATTCTCTTAGGGACTCCTCGACGGGCTACAAACATTTCCAGCATTAGCATGAATGCGTCCGTAGACAGGGAATTCGCCAGCTCGATGTGTACTGCTCGCACGGTGAGGCAAGTGAATAAAACACCCCATCGTTTCTCTCGCCGTCTTCCTACATTTACTTCTAGTGGGCCAAAGTAGTCGATGCCTGTGTTCGTGAACGGTAGTTCGTTGATTGCTATCCTCTCCGGTGGCAAGCTTCCCATCTCCGGCGCCTCTGGAAGCGCCCTTTTATTGCATCTCGTTGACCACGATCTCCGTAAGTTGATGCTGAAACTTCCGATGAAAATAATCTATAAGAAGATGAGTGATGTAATGTCCGCTGGGTAGGATTACTGGCCGTTTCAGATTCCTTGATATGCCGATCGATCTATCTATGCGGCCGCGTATTCTCAGTACGCCTGCTTCATCAAGATATGGTGATAATTTATAGATCGAACTTTCCTTACTCACGATGCTTCCTTACCGTAGGAGGGTCGTTTCCTTAGAGTAAGCCTCTTCTTGGATCCGGTATATCCGGTAGATTATCCGGTAGATAACGTTATTGACGTCTTCTATGTCGCGAAAGTGAGTGGCTAGTGTTGCTTCCTCCGACGCTAGATCCTTTTTGCATATTTTGGTCAGAAATCGCATCACACATCTTAGGGTTCCTCTTAACTTTTCCCACTTACTGAAGCGGTTTATATTTGGGACTATGCTGCTTAGTCTTGATCGCGGCGTCGACGTTAGTGTGTCCTTCAATTTGTGTACGTGTACCCGTTCCAGATTACTAGGGCTTAGCTGAGTAATCGGCCAGTATTCTTCTTCTTTGAATAGAAACAATGGACCGGAAAACCATCTTGCGTCTGGGTCAAAGCTCGGTTTCTTTGTCCACTTCGTTCCTTCGTCTGCTACGGTTAGAGCGGAGGGTACCCATCTCCAATCCGATATATTTGAGTTTTCCAGAATCTCCCCTATTCGTAGCGCCACGAACTGATGGTACTTTCCGGCATCTGAATATATCCAATACAGCACGTTTTTCGAATCGGTCCAGAAAACACGTCGCTCGACGTCAATGGAAAGCTCCTGAGCAATGAGCTTTGCCAGTCGTAGGCCTATGATCGCTGCCATAAGTTCCATCCTGGGAATAGAGATCGGTTTCAATGGTGCCACTCTGGTTTTGGAAGCGAGTAGTGTGCACCGGACGTCTCCTTGTTGTTAAGCGACGGCTGCAAAGGCTGTAAGATGTGTAATTGAATGTTAGATGTCTCTCTCGTAAAACCAAGATAGCGTGGAACCCTTAATTCTTCGATGTTTTGAAGTTGCCGTGCCCATAACGACCAGCGTTGTCATTCGTTCTCTCCGACTGTTTCGTCCCAGCCTACGGCAGACCTCCACACGTCCTGCAGTATAATCTTTGCCTGTATTATAAGGAAATCTAGTAGTCCTAGAGGATCGAATATGGTCATGACTATGCGTAAAATTAGCCGCTTCGTCACCGTTTTCTTTTCGTCGTATATGTCATCCTGGAACTTATTGATGAAGGTGAAGTAGTCAGGTCTTGGATCCCACACATCCCAAGCACGCGTTCCCGTCTTGTCGAATCCGTCATCTCTATGGCGCGTTCTTGATGGTCTCCCTCTCCCGAGAGCGCTCTCATTACGGTATTCGAGTTAGATATCCAACCTCTCATCTCGAAGCCTCCTTCCTTGTGTATTTTTCGCACCTCCAGCGCTAGGCGGACCATTTCGTCTTCGGAGTCGCAACTTTGGAGCCAATCGTCTACGAAGGTGTTGCGTAATATGGCCTCTACTGCCTCTGTTTGCTGCTTCATGAATCTTTTGGCGTTTCTGTCTCTCACGTAGGTCGCTGCTGCTGGGGAACAAGAAGCACCAAAGGTCATTACGTTCGTTACGTACCTATCCGGTTCTCGACTGTTGTCGCCGTATCTCCAAAGAAATTGCTGTGAACTTTGTTCCTCCGAACGTATCATAACCTGGTGAAACAATTCGCGGATATCTCCGCTGATACCGATAGACTTCTCTCGAAAACGCGTTATTACTCCTACGAGCGACGGCAGTTGATCAGGGCCTTTAAGTAGCATTGAGTTAAGATCAGTACCTTCCACTTTGGCTGCTGCGTCCCACACGAGTCTTAATTTGCCTTTGTTTGGGTTTTGGTTACAAATACGGGCAAATACCAGGAGCGCTTTCCCTCGACCATTTCATCTGAATTTGTTTGTTTACAAACTCTCGTAGCTCATTGTCGCGTGTCATACTGGATTCTAGGCACCGAAGTCGTCGCATCGCCATATTTCTGGAAGATGAAAGATCCTCGCGCTTTTTCACGTTCAGTGGAACTCCAAGTTTCACGTTGTCCAGTCCGATGATCAACGACGCTCTTACATCCTTGTAGCCGAGTATCGGTAGCTTTTCCAAGTGCGAATAAGATTTTAGGATTGAATTGTCAAGCGTCTGCTTCGGTAGATCCAGGTTTTTGACTGTCCTCACGTTTTGGAGCTTAAATTTGCGCGCCGCGTTGTCCTTTGCTGAGATCGTTAAGGTTACCCACTTGGATTCTGCTTCTCTTTGAGTGATGTCTCCCGTCCAGCGTAAGCATAACTCGTCCGAGGGGCCATCAATACCCAGCTTTTCCGTTATCTCCGTCTCGATCAGGCTACAGGCGGTTCCTCATTTATCAATGCGAACACTTGCATTTGGCCGCTAGTCCTGTGCAATGTTAAGGGGACATATCTAAACAACGCAGCTTCGTTCTGCATTGTGTGTAGAACCGTAGCTTCTTCTTTTGTCTTGTTTCCTACCTTTGTACTTTGCTGGTTACTGTTGTGAAGGAGAAAATGATGCTTTCTCGAGCATCCATGGACGGAACATACTCTTGTGGACCTGCAGTGTCTTATAAAGTGCTTGCCAAGGCACCTCCAGCAAAGCTTACTTTCTTTTACGAAGTCCCATCTACTTGACCCCTCTATATCTAGAAACTGCTTACAGTCCTCCAGTTTGTGGATTCCATTGCACTTACGACAGAGTTGTTGTGCGTTGCTATCGGTATGCACCATAAGCCGGACCCTTGGATTCTTCTCCTTCGCGCAGGCTTCTTTCTCGGATGCGACGGGCATCACAGTGCTTGCACATGACGCCACTCGAAATAGCCAATCATCAAAAACGACGATATTCGCCATCGGGAGTCCAGCGCTTTGCCTTGCCCAGTCCAGCTTCAAGTCGAATGGAAGTTTCTCTACAAGGTCACAAAGTAACATTGGGTCATTCAGATAAGCGGATAGTCCTATCGCGTCGACGGTCGCACGATAGTTTTGCACCGACAGCGCAAGACGAACTAGGCTTTCAATGCTGCTCGATTTCACGGACGGTTCCATTCGCAGCTTCGTTTGAAGCGTGTCATAGATAGCCGGCCATATAACATTCGAAGAGTCTCGATGGCTAGTCGAACTGTTGCTGGCATCATTAATTTTCCTCGTACTGCTTCCAAAGCGGCACCTTTCAGGCACTTTTGCAACCTCATGAGATTTTCTTGATCGCTGAGCCCGCAACGTTCGGTAGATTGTTCAAAATTTACAATGAACATGGGCCATTCCTCGGGGTCGCCGGAAAAGCATGGCAAATCCTTATTGATGACTTTTCAAGTCGCCATCTACTCGCGGGTCAAGCATCTCTCCATCCCCGCTGCCGCGACTGCTTGGTTATTCACGTACGCGTACGGGTCCGACATATTTCGGCTCGTACTTGGATAATTTTGAGCAGTCGACACGCGTATGAAGGGGTTTTGCCCACATAAATAAGTGCTCGATGCCGGTGCACCCATTGGATAAGGCATAGCGCCGCTCGGCATTGTCTCGTTTGAATTCAGCCCCATAGGCATTCCAATCCGATTCGCCACAGTCATTCCTGAATTGTCGCCTCCGGTACAGCTGGGAACTGCTTTTTCCCAACCTCCGCTGAGGACCGTAGAGCTCATAAGACCTCCTGTTTGGGGCGGTCCTGAATACGTCGTTATGGGACGCATTCCTTCGAAAGCACTGGCATAGGTCGGCCTTCCCATAGTATCCGCTCTCCGCTGAGCGAATGCTTCTAAGTTATACATGGAACTCGTTCTTGGTGAAGAGACTTGATCAGTCCATCCCCCTCCGTTTGTAGGCTCTGGTACTTGATGACGTTCTGGAACTGCGATGGGCACGTTAGGTGCGGCCTTTGCCGAGATCACGTCTATATTCGTATCCCTAATGTGAGACATTTCCCTTTCGCTTCCCTCGGTCTCAGGACCCGTACCAGGCGTCTTTTCAGGCGCGTATAAATCTCTTAGTCCACACGGGTTACTGCCTCCAGATTTCGACTGCTGACCATTAACTCCATCCATTTGTACTTGATGTGTTTTGCCGCGTAGTCTTAAGTTGGGTTATACACGAACCTCGTGTCGCTCGAATGTAAGAGATTAGCCTTTCTGTTCAACTCTATGAGGATATCTCACCTGCAATGTCGAATCTTCTCGTGACGCAGCTGACTGAGTCGCGCGCCGATCTTCTTTTAATCGGTCGCAATGATTCGACTTGCACTCCGCTAAAGCAGGTTAGAGTTTTTTAGAATATTGCCTCGCCGGGCAATGTCTCCAAATCTGGGCCGTACGATTAATAAGTCTCTTGTAGTCGATCGTTCAGTTCAATGTTCTTTATTCACAGGTGTTTCGGGTGGATAAATTTGAATATTTAAGTTTATAAATGATAATGAATTTTCTATACAGAGGAGCTAAAAAACTTGTACCGCTTTTTCATTTAACCTTAGCTGCTTTTTTCACGCCTTTTTCTCTTTTTCTTCTCCGCTCGTTTTCTGCCATTCGCCCTGCTTAACCTTTCGATCTTAACCCTTTTTACGCTATTCGCCCGGCTTAACCCTTTGTTCGGCTCATGCCGAGCACCTCCCTTAGAAAAAGCCGGTTGAAACGAATCCTATGAGTCTCTTGGTGGAGTGAAATTTCAGCAATCAAAGTAAAAACTAACCATTGAAAATAAATATTGTTTAAAATTTATATTTTATTTGTTATATATTATTTTTTTAAATACATAAATTATTTGTATTAAATATGAAATAAGAATATTATTAAAATTACGTCTCGGCTCTTTCTACCGCAACTATTAATTCTGCATCATCTTCGTCGCGAAGAAGTTCCTCGAATCGTTTTCTCTCCCCGTCGTCATGATCATCGACCAAATCGAATATACTGTCATCATCCGGGAAGATGAATGAATACAGCAGCCATTAGGTCACCGAGGCGATCATTTTTCCCCCCGGTGACGCGCTCTCGCGCGCTGAGACTCACCACGCTCACGCACCCGCCCCCGCTGCCGACAGCTGCGGCAGCTGACTTCGACTTTAACGTCATTGTGCTTCTACACTCAATGCAAAACGGCCCTTTTGCACGCAATCCGATTTACTAAAGTACATATAATTATACCGAATAAAACCACATAGAAGAACTTGGACTCTAACGTCTTTATCTAAGGACTATCTGTGGGACACCCTGAGACGCTTAATCCTCTACGCTTAATCACCATGTACTCATGCAAACTAAATTTTTAAAGATTTGTATTTCGTGAACATTTTTTGATTCGTTATTAAGCTATTATTAGACCGAGTTGACATGTTGGGTATACTTTGTTTCCTTATATACGTTACACATCCACTTTGAATACAAAGCTAATATACCCCTAACTCTTTGAGTACGAGTATGAAAAGCGCCGACATCTTTGTGTAAATCCATATCTACGGGGACGAAAAATGGGGTAGATTTTCCACCGTTATCCGTCTAGTCTTGTCACTTTGCCGCGAATTCGACCACACACATCCAGCTTTCGACTTTCGACTCGCAAGCCGCGCTATGAGCGGCGCGCTCGAACCCTTTGCTGGCCTGATCGCTGCCGGTCTTTCGGGTTTTTGCTGCCTACCGATCGATTGTCGATCTCTCGCTCTTTTGCCTCTTTCCTCTTGCTGCTGGTTTTCGGGCCTCTCTTCGTTCGGAGCTAGAGCGGCCAATGGCTGCGCTCTTATCTCTGCTGTTGAGCGTGCTGTGTGGGCCCGAGACTGTGTGCGTGTGACGCTGTCTAAGGGGCTGGTGCATGATGTAACTATATAAGGTGGTCTCATCCATGGTGCAACTATATAGTCTCTCGGTTCTCAGAGAGACAAACGCTAGAAAGAGACAGCAAACGTTTCAATTTCACACTCTTTGTTTGCTATTGTTCGCTGAGAGCCGAGAAAATAGTTTCGCTCATAAATAAAACGAATAATTCAAAACAAATTTAATATTATCTCAGAATTTTGATCAAGATATTAAAAAGCAATTATATTTAAGTGAAATAAAAATTCAAATATCTATGTATGCACATGCATACATATGTACATATTTGAAATAAAACATATTAAAGTAATATTTTTTAACTAAATGCCGATTTTAAACAGAACTGAAAACTTCCAACAACTGAAAATTAATTTCTTAATTCTGGCTATAATTATTATCCGATCTGATTCAGATAAGGCAATCTGGTAGATATGATTATTATCTATGATACTACGTTTTTAGTTTTATCGTACTTTTAAAATTGTGGTTGCCACAGATTTTCGTTCTTTATGGAGGCGGGGCTCAATTTGGAAACAAACTTGATTCAGTGTGATATCAGACTGAGACTGGAAACAAAATTTGGTGGCTCTAGCTCTTATAGTCTCTGAGAACTAGGCGTCAAACAAGACGGACGGACAGACATAGGCTCGGCTATTGATTCTGATCAAGAATATATGTACCTTATGGGGTCGGAAACGTTTCCTTCTTTGCGTTGTACCACAAATTCAATATACCTCAACTCTTCGAGTACGGGTATAAATATTCGTACGCTAATCAACCTCTTTCGACGACGTTTGACAAACGACTGGCAAAAATACCTTCCTCAAAAGAGTGAAGATCTCGCGATGGGACCACCTTATATGGTTGCATCATGGGATGGTGTGCGGTAAAATTTCGCCATATGAGGGCCATGAGTGTGAGGCACTCTAGAGAAAGAGACCACATGTATGCGTTGCTACTTTGTTTAAGCTGCCCTCTCTCTCGCTTAGTGGTCTCTTTTTTTAGAGTGACCGTCGTTGATCTCGGTGTCTGTTGTGCATGTGTATGCGTGCATGGCTGCGATGTTAGAGATGCTCGGTTCCCTATCCGTGGCTCGCCCTGAAAATATGATATCATGTGGTAATTAGGGGTGCACTTTCTATAATAACAAAGCAAGTCTTTTATTAATTTAGAATAAAATGTAATATTAATAACTACTGTCAAATTCAGGACTTTTCATGGATTTTTCGTTGACTACGACTAGAGGTGGTAAATCATCGATTTTACAATCTATGCATGGTTTTTTCAATTTGTATAAGCATCAAAGCATCATTTTTTTATACCCGTACTCAAAAAAGAGTTAACGGGTATATTAGATTTGTGGTAAAAGTGGATGTGTGCAACGCAGAGATGGAAACGTTTCCGACCCCATAAAGTATATAAATTTTTGATCAGCATCAATAGCCGAGTCGATATAGCAATGTCCGTCTGTCCATCTTGATGAGCGCCTAGATCTCAGAGACTATAAGAGCTAGAGCCACCGAATTTTGTTTCCAGTCTCAGTCTGATATCACACTGAATCAAGTTTGTTTCCAAATTGAGCCCCGCCTCCATAAAGAACGAAAATCTGTGGCAACCACAATTTTAAAAGTACGATAAAACTAAAAACGTAGTATCATAGATAATAACCATATCTACCAGATTGCCTTATCTGAATCAGATCGGATAATAATTATAGCCAGAATTAAGAAATTAATTTTCAGTTGCTGGAAGTTTTCAGTTCTGTTTAAAATCGGCATTTAGTTAAAAAATATTACTTTAATATGTTTTATTTCAAATATGTACATATGTATGCACAGATATTTGAATTTTTATTTCACTTAAATATAATTGCTTTTTAACATCTTGATCAAAATTCTGAGATAATATTAAATTTGTTTTGAATTATTCGTTTTATTTATGAGCGAAACTATTTTCTCGGCTCTCAGCGGAAACAATAGCAAAGAAAGAGTGTGAAATTGAAACGTTTGCTGTCTCTTTCTAGCGTTTGTCTCTCTGAGAACCGAGAGACTATATAGTTGCACCATGGATGAGACCACCTTATATAGTTACATCATGCACCAGCCCCTTAGACAGCGTCACACGCACACAGTCTCGGGCCCACACAGCACGCTCAACAGCAGAGATAAGAGCGCAGCCATTGGCCGCTCTAGCTCCGAACGAAGAGAGGCCCGAAAACCAGCAGCAAGAGGAAAGAGGCAAAAGAGCGAGAGATCGACAATCGATCGGTAGGCAGTAAAAACCCGAAAGACCGGCAGCGATCAGGCCAGCAAAGGGTTCGAGCGCGCCGCTCATAGCGCGGCTTGCGAGTCGAAAGTCGAAAGCTGGATGTGTGTGGTCGAATTCGCGGCAAAGTGACAAGACTAGACGGATAACGGTGGAAAATCTACCCCATTTTTCGTCCCTGTAGATATGGATTTACACAAAGATGTCGGCGCTTTTCATACCCGTACTCAAAGAGTTAGGGGTATATTAGCTTTGTATTCAAAGTGGATGTGTAACGTATATAAGGAAACAAAGTATACCCAACATGTCAACTCGCTCTTGTCGCACTGTAGCTGTTTCAGCAGCTTTTATTCGTTTTAATTGCTAAAATGAATGTTCGGTAGATATATTTCTGTGATTGATTTCATATAAATGACTATGAATATGTTGTCCATCACTCTATCTGGATTTCTGGAACAGTTCCAGTTCAATGAAAAATTCCTACAAATCTTTAGAATACAAACTAAAAACTAAATATACATAATACCTTTGTGGAGGTCTCTACACTTTCGCTTGTCGCATAGTAGGCCTTATCTGCTTGCTAAGTTAATAACTTAATAACGAATCAAAATATTTTTATGAAATAAAAAACTTTAAAAATTTAGTTTGCATGAGTACAGGGTACTAAAATGCTTAACAATAAACTTTAATTTTTGGGATCGATAAAAAAAGTTGAATGATAACACTAGCCAATACGATTTTTCCTCAAGGAACAAAACCAACTTTTTCTTAAAGATTTGGGGCTTAGAAATGGTTTGATGATATTTTTTTTTTCTATAGCAGAACTTTTTTTTGAAGAATTTTCGAAAACTGGTATTTTTTTAAAGCTTTTTTAGAGGTAGCGCTTGTTTTTTTCACATAACTCTAGTATCTTTAATCTGGTTGTTAAGAACTTTGCTATTTTGAAAAGATAATTAAAACAGCTAGAAGATAAGCCCAAAAACTTCAGCTTACAGTCTGGGAAATATAAAGCATTGAAATGCTAAAATTATGATTTTTGTATGGTATTTTTTACGAAATTTTGAATTTAAAAACTCAGGAAAAAACTGCCAATTGGGAACAAAGCAAACGAAAAAGGGTTGTACATTTGGTACCTGATCGCGATCGCAATTCCCGATGGGCAGTTAGGCCCGCAGCCTTCAAAAAGGTATTTTTTGTTCATTTTTTCATTTTTTAGGTTTGGTTAACGAATTTTAGCTCCAAAGTCTCTCCATAGATTTTAATGAGCGATACCTTAAACGACGCAAAATTAATGCACCTATACACAAAAAATAGAGGACACAGGATATAATTTCGACTTTTCCTGAGTTTTTAAAGTCAAAATTTCGTAAAAAATGCCGCACCAAAATTATTGTTTTTGCATTTTAATGCTGTATATTTCCCAAACGGTAAGCTGAAATCACAAAGTGTTTGGGCTTAGCTTTTAGCTGTTTTAATTATCTTTTCAAAATGGCAAAGTTCTTAACAACCAGATGAAAGATACTAGAGTTATGTGAAAAAAACAAGCGATACCTCTGAAAAAAGCTTTAAAAAAATACCAGTTTTCGAAAATTCTTCAAAAAAAGTTCTGCCATAGAAAAAAAACCATAATTCTTTAAAGAAATTTAAAGCCCCATATCTATCAGAAAAAGTCGGTTTGGATCCTTGAGGAAAAAAAAAGTTCGATTTTGTCGAGTAGTGTAATTGCCTCCTCAAATTCTCTCTCTTCTTCATCACTAATTATAATACCTACTACTTTAATTAAATGTAATTAATGTATATGTTTGTTAGCTTGTCAATTAACGAATGGATTAAACTTGAACCGGCATAAGGTTCAGTTTTTAGAACTAACTCATCTAAACTAGAATCGTGTGCACATTTTATATAATACGAATATTGCACTTACTGCTACATTTACCGGCTCTAGCAGACATTCAAAGTCTCCGTATATCACAAACGGTACCTTCTGAGCTCGATGCGGATTGTTGCACTTCAGCAGTGATTGCTTCGGATGAGGAAGTGTGGACACCTTCCCACTGCATATCTCCTTGTGCCGTAGGGATGCCTCCTCACTCTGCCAATAGTTCAGACAAATTAACATAGAGATATAAACGGGGTGGACTGTGATGAAAAAGGAGGATTGTCTTCCTTCCAAAGGCAAGAAAGTGCAGCCATATGAGCCCCAATGCCTTAATACCGATAAGCCTCACCTCTTTTCTACTCAAAACACTAGAAAAGCTGCTGCTCTACACTTCAGAAACAATGTAGGTGGGCGGATGTCAACTAACCAGCATGCCTACACCAAAGGGAAATCGGTGGAGACGGCACTGCATTCGCTAGTAGCCACCATCGAAAATGCCCTCCAAAATAAAAAGTATGCTCTAGGAGTGTTTGTAGACATATCCGGAGCATTCAACTACGTGAATACGAGCGCGATAATGGACCGCCTAGAAGCGACCAACACGCATCCCGCAATCAACCTCTGGATAAAAAACCTTCTAAGTTGTAGACTAGGTACACAGAGGCACACCTCAGGGTGGGGTCCTCTCGCCCCTCCTGTGGAACCTGGTGGTCGACCTAATAAAGAGATTTGAGAAGAGAGCCCCAAAAATAACAGCTTATGCGGATGACATACATGACGGGAGTATGTCCATCGACTCTAAGCTCCATAATGGAATCAACACTCAGGGAGATATGTGAGTGGACGGAAAAAGTAGGACTCAGTATCAACGCGGAAAAGACGGACCTCATCCTCTTTACCAAGAGATACAAGGTACCGGTATGGATCCCCCCGAAAATTGAAAAAAACCAGTCTGACCCCTAAAACACAAGTCAAATACCTCGGCATAGTACTGGACAGCAAGCTGGCATGGAGGCCCAATGTTTTGGAAAGGGTGAAGAAGGCCACCATTGCGCTATATGCATCCAAGAAGATGCTCAGCAGTACATGGGGCCTGTCACCTGCTCTAATGCACTGGATCTACATCTCGGTGGTGCGACCGAGTCTCCTGTACGGAGTCTTAGTGTGGTGGCAAGCGACAGAAAAGAAGACGTACAATAAGCTTATGGAAAGGACCCAGCGGCAGGCACTGCTCTGCATTACGGGGGCGCTGAGGTCAACCCCAACAAAAGCTCTCGAAACCATAATCGGAATCGACCCCCTGGACATCCACGCTCAACTGACTGCAGGAAAGGCGGCACAACGCTTGGTAGCATCAGGAAACATGTCTCTACAGGGATTCGGGCACAGTTCAATTGGCCGAGACATGACCAGTATATCTGACTACATGATCCCCCAAACTGGCCTGGATGTAAAAACAACCGCATACATGGGACCCGACGACTGGAAAAGGGGTCGGGACCAGACTCAATACCTCAACGTTTACACCGACGTCTCCAAGATGGAAGGAGGAGTAGGAGCGGGCATATACTGTACAGACCCTGAGATAAGGCTGTCCTATAAGCTACCGGGCCAATGCAGCATATTCCATGCGGAAGTCTACGCCATACGGAAAGCGGCGGAGGCGGCTCAGTCCATCGATCGTTCACACGACGTAGTAAACCTGTTCGTGGACAGCCAGGCGGCGATAAGATCCATGCAGTCGTCAGCGGTCAGTTCCAAAAATGTCCTGGCAAGCAGGGAGGCATTAGATTTCCTAAGCACGACAAAGTCAGTGCGGATCTATTGGGTTCCCAGCCACCAGGGCATCGAAGGCAACGAGACAGCAGACGTACTGGCTAAGGAAGGCGTCGGGCTGGCAAACGACAGGACTGAGAACGTGCCTGTCTCCCTCAGAGCGCTTCAAAGCGATCTAGAGAGGAGGGCACACATACAGGCCAGCAGCAGGTGGAGGAGAACCACAAACTGCAAGATCGCGAAAACCATGTGCAAGGAGAGCAATGGTAAACTCAGCCAATACCTACTGCACCTACCACGGAAGGACTGTAGGATGCTAATAGGTATACTCACAGGTCATTGCATGGCTGCAGCACATGCAGTCAAACTAGGCATCACCAACAGTGACAAGTGTAGGAAATGTGATGAATCTGGGGCTATCGAAACCCTGGAATATCTAATCTGCCAATGCCCGGCCCTCTCAAGGGCAAGAAACAAACATCTTGGCAACCCGGTAGTGGCATCGCTGGAAGATGCATCCAAGAGGACGCCAGCAGAACTCCTTGCCTTTGCAAAATTCTCCTTGATCCTCACGGATTTGGAAACCGCGTAAAAACACTCAGAAGGTCCATACGCACCAATCCGGACAACTAAGGGCCATATTGTCCTATGCGTGGCCACTTGAGGGCAACAACTACAAGAACAACAACAACAACGGCAACAACAGTGAGAATAAAATGTAATGTATAGTGAGCACTGTGATCACTTTCTATCAGCAGCATATTTATATGATGTTCGCGTACTTCCTTAGGATAGAAGTGTGGACCAAACACCTGCGTTATACTGATGTCCGGGTTCATATCCATGAACTTTTGTATGTGTCGAGGGTTCCGGGAGAAGCTATTATATAGGCACTTAACTATAGGACAGTGTTAGGAATACAAAACAGAGAAGGAATTTACACATAATAATAAAAAAAAGGTTTAAGGTCATCGAGATCCTTGTACCGGCAAATGCTGGAAAAAAAAGCTACCTCTAAACTATCACATCAGAATCATTTCAAGGAGATGAAATACCTGTTTAAGGGTTGTTTTGAATCGCAGCATGGAACCAATAGAATAAACAGGTACATTTTAAATAAAAGATAGGAAAATGAGCATGAGTGAGAGGGAGGATCGAAGGATACATTTTATTTGAGAGAGAGAGGATCGATATCGATTTGAGAAAATTTACAGAGGAGAAAAGCAAAGTTAGTTTACATTTTCACCGATGGGTGAACTTTGCTGTACATTTTTTCCTTTTTTATTTCAAGCATTTGCCGGTAATAGGACCTCGATGACCTTAAACTTTTTTTACTATTCTGTGTAAATTCCTTCTCTGTTTTGTATTCCTAACACTGTCCTATAGTTGAGTGCCTATATAATAGCTACTCACAGCTATAAGCTATTACAGAAACTAGTAAACTATATACAAAGATGGATGACCTAGAGATCATTTTTATTGATTCGCACCCGGTGGAAGCCATAAATCTGGTTTCTCAACCAGACTCAGTGGACCTTTCCCAGATTTTTGGAATTAAAACGCAAGAATTGGGCTCCTATCAATGAGATTCAATGGGATGATGATAGTGAGGATGATGACCTAATGATTGCACCGCAATACTTTTTTGCGGAATATGTTGGCGAGGACTCCATGATTGAAACGCCATTCGTTTTCCCGGATGATGCCCATATTTTTAGTTTGATCGATGATCAAGACTGCTGTAAATGGGAACGACTCCAGGATCTACTTCGGGACGAAGATGACGCTGAGATAATAGCAGCGGTAGAAAGAATTGAGGCTGAATTTTATGTATCATAAGAATATTCGATGTATTTTTCAATTTATAATATATACATATAATAAATATAATACTACATTTAAAAATATTTTGTTTTCAATGTTTCCCTTACTTTTGATTGGGTGAATTTCACTTTCTCTTATTACCTGTTACATCCCCAAGATAATCATAGGATTCGTTTGAAACCGGTTTTCCAAGCGAAGATTACACAAAAAGAAGAAGTAGATTTCAGGTAGCATACAGGTACTATTGAATGTATTTATTGGTTTATTGATTTACCACCAGTAGATATCCTTTATAACAGGTTTGAAAGCAGGTATTGAATCTTTTGTATTCAAACGACTAAGTAGGAGTTAGGAAGATAAATAGAACGCCATTTAGAAAAAACTCCTAGTTCTCTTCTTATACTGAAAGTGGTTAAACAATACAAAAAAACAACAACAAAAATTACGAAAATGCAATCCCAAGTTGCTTGTAACCTGTGTCATCAGCCCATCAAGCTATCAGAGTTCGGTTCACATAATGGGATGACAGTTGTTTAGGACCTCGGAACATTTTTGAGTATGAAGTGTGCTATGAATCTTTAGAAAAAAATTAAGTGTGACAGATGCTGTAAATCCATGGATTTAACAGAGCCCGACTCTCACTACGATGTATGCTCGGATCGTCGAAATGCCTTCGAAATCATAATGAGCAAAGACAAGACCTCTAAGACAATTAACCACCAAGGTCAGTCAACGTCAGGATCCGCAAAACGTCCTAGAATTGATACTACAATGGTAAATATTGTTTGTTCAATATGTGGAGAGAGCTATCCTCCCTCTAGAGAAATGCGCCACATTATGCCTGAAAAGCATAAGAATGCAACAGCAGTACAACTAGAAGACAATAAAAATATCATCATAATTTCATCAGGGTCGAAATTCCCATTAAAGTCTTATCGTCTTCAATCTAATAAAAGTGGTCAGATTGATTTAAAAGAATTTTATAATGATTGCAAGAAGGATATAACATGAGCATTAGATATTTGCTAACAGTGATTGACACGTTCTGGAAGTTTTCATATGCGGCTCTCGTTAAGTATAAAACAGCTTCAGAAGTATTATCAGCAATGAAGACAATATTAAATATAACCAAACATATTCCTAAAAATATTCAATCTCATCAAGGAGTTTTTCAATAGTTCCTTTGGAGAGTTAATGCGAATAAAAAACATAAAACATTACCATACATATACACACCTCAAGGCATCTATTTGTGAACGTTTTAATAGAACATTAAAAAATCGTATGGGAAAAATGTTTAGTATGCAGGGTAATCATGTATGGATTCATGCCTTGCAGGACTTAGTAAATGATTGCAATAATTCATATCAGCGAACCATAAAAATGTGTCTAATAGATGTAGACAAGCAAAATGAAGAGTTTATTTTAAAAACAGTTTATAATATTTGCAAGGTATTCCCCAAAAATAAGTTCTCCTTTGGTGATCCTGTTAGAATAAGTAAATATAAGGGTTCAAAGGGATATGAACCGAACTGGACAACCGAAGTTTTCAAAATTTTAAAAGTAAAGTCTACTAATCCTGTAACATATGAACTGAAGGATTATCAGAGGGAAATGATAAAAGGCTAATTTTATGATGAAGAACTTCAAAAAGTGAAAGATGAAAATGCTTCCTTAGTTGAAAATATAGTCCGAAGAAAAGAGGGTAAAGTTTTTGTTAAATGGCTAGGGTTTGATGAAACACACAATTCATGGATAGATAAAAAGAGTATATTAAAATAATTAAACACAAAAATATTCATTAGATTTGTAATATATTTATATTCAAAATTATACAAATAATTTATACATATTTTTATATATTTAATATTTACAATATTATATATATTATATATATATATAAGCATATTATTAAATGTGTTATAAAATATTTTGTGTAAAATATTTTTAATTTTAAAGTGACTATGAGCTAACGTTGAAATATTATCAGGTAATATAAATCTCTTGTCATCCTTATAATTAAGACATCTTATTTACAATTTCAGTATATATTTTATGGCCTCTACTTCTAATAACTCTCTGTTGCCCATAATAGGTTTTTTTATGTTTAATGCATTCAATATAATGTACATGCGATAATCTCTTTGCTACTGACTTTTTTACGCCTTTAATCTTTTTTACATTAAAATCAGTGCTATCATCGTTAGCAACTAAATAGGAGTATGCTTTTGCTTTTAGTCCTGCAAACGAAGTCATTATTCGACCTGCATTCTCGTCTTTCATTAAACCTAGTTCTTTATTATTAGCGCGATTTATACCGAATCTGTTGGGTTCTTGATAATTTGATGTGTCAAAGCGACTAGGATTGTCTTTAATTAAGTCATAAAAATCTTCTGATGATGGTATAATAAATGAATCTGTATCCATATAAAGTATTTTTGATGATGGACATTTCACAGAATGAAAATTATACAAATAGTCATACATTAACCATTTGGAAAGTTCTAATACTCTAACTCCAATGTATATTAGCTTACTCAATTGCAGCTAAATTATCTCCAAATTTTCAACACTGTGAAAATTTTGTCTAACTATTCGTTGTCTAAACCCTGCTGAATTCTGCCTTGAATCATAGTGTTTTGTTAAGGCAATCTCACGATGCTTTTCAACATTTTCCATTGTTTTACCATAGACGGCATTTACCATTAATTTATAAAAGTTTATCTCGAACTCATTTAAAGCTAATTTTCTAAGTGATGTGTCTAAGTCAATATAAAGTTTTAACCAACAGGACTGTTTAAAAGATAATATAAGAGATATTTTTTCTAAAATCATACCTTACTCTGTGCATAACTGCAATTGTTTCAAATGAATTATATAATTCTTTGTATCTGTTAAATCAGCAATTAATTTTGATTGCTTTCCTCCTGGAGGAATTTTATTATGTCGATGTATTATGAACGTTGAAAGATATAATTTCATCGTTACTTAGAAATTTAAAATCTGAATATGGAAGTGGCTGACTCATAGCCCAACCATATAAATTGTTGGCGTCAATATATGAGAGATAGTTGATTGGTTCGCTAGGCCTAAATTTATCATTTAAATATTTGTTATTTGCTGTTGCTATCCTTTGGGTACATTGAGTCAAACCTCCTCGAATTGCTGTTTTTTTAATTATAAATATCAGGATCACTTATAAGTTATAATTCTACCTTTGTGTGTTTAAGCATTCCATCCCATGAAACTGAAGGAGCAGTAACATAATTAATGGGGTCTAATCTATATACTCTTGAACATAGATTCCTAAAATTTTCAAATACATGTTAAATCATCGCTTTCTACGTATAATTTTAAGTAATCTCTAATACTATTACAGTTAAACGTTCTGCAAACCTTCTGAGCAAAGTTATAATCCTTAACACTACATTCCTCATCATTCAGAGAATTAAAAAAAATATTCTCTTGAAGGAAGCTGTGGTTCATGAAACTTTTGAAAACTATCTAAATAACCATAGGGAAATACTCCTTTTCGTCGTAGCATATCAAATTTTTCATCTTGATATTTGGTTTTCAAAATTTTAAAGTTTGATATATCCATATAACTAGCTAGTTTTCTAATCTTGAATTTAAAAACCTGTTTGAATCTCTATGTATCTTATTTTGTATTGATTTTTATATGAATCGAGTTTACAACTTTGAGTTAAAGCAATATATAACTCTTTATTGGAAGTGTTTGAACGAAGAGGCGTCGTGAAGTCCCACAGTTAAATTCCAAGATAAGTACAAGAGGCAGTTCGAATTTCATCAAAGTTTACAGGTTTATTCGTAGGGTTAACTCGTATATATATAGTCATATATATATAGTCACGGCCGGCTTGTTTTGCATGGGGTGAAAAAGCGCATTGGTTTCACCTAGGCAGCGTGAGCGTGGGCGGGAGCGAAAGGGTGGTGAGTATGCGCGCGAGAGCGCGTCGCCGGGGGAAAAATGCTCTTAAGTATGAGGGCAAGAGCGAGGGCGACCACTTGTGTAGCTGGAACGCTAACAGCGATGTGTGGCTGGAATGCCCACAGATTGGTTGCCCCGCCTGCGCCGTCTTCACTATGAACAGCAAGGAATGGGTTTTAGTTCATCTTTTATTGATGTGACAAGTAAATGTATATCATAACGAGACAAGTTATGACAAACTACAGGGAAAAAGGGATCGCTTAATCTAAATGTTTGTTCACACGCCTTATGGATAGGTCCTACTTACCGACCCGTGAATTGATTAAAGAATTTCTCACGATCATTAACCGAAATTTTCTCCTCGCAGGCATAGCATAATTCGTGTTCCTGATAATCCTCATCCCAAATGTTGAATTCGTAGATTGGTTTTTTAGTTGATTTCCTATACATCTCATAAAGACTCTCAGTTTTAGCCCGAAGCACTTGTCAAAATTTTTCAATACAATCAGGTCCTGAAATAATGAAATCGTAATGTTTAAGAGTTTACAATAATTTTGATTAAATTTACCTTCATAGGTCCACATCTCATTTAGATGAGGATTGTATTTATGTGCAACATAGCATCTACAACACAACATGGAAATGTGCATGATACTGCACATGCTGTATGCCTCTGCGCCATGATTTGGTCGATGATTTGGAGGGATCATTTAGATTTCTATGGAAATTTTCCAAAACAGCCTCGATGTCAGCATAAATTATAACTGGTGGTGATAGTTTTTTCGATAAACTTTTAAATACCGTTTTGGTTTTGGGTTCTGGATATAGAGCAGCAACTTTACCACGCTCCTTAGTGTCATGGATAGTATTGTACTACCATAAAATGGCAAACAATTTTTGCAAAAATGTGCAGCAGAATGGCGTAACGTCTTCATGCACGTTATATAGGCATAATGCATCATTTCAACATCACTATTAATTCCTAGTAAGTTTATGTGCTGAGTACGAATCTTTTTAGTTCTCACGGTAGGTCCTATAACGTTTTTTCCATTATCATCGATTTCATATATATTGATGCTGATATTCTCATTGAGTGTTTCGAATCGTTTTATTCCTTTGTTTGTTATTGGAAACTAAATCCCAGTAAAATCGATTCTAACGCCTTCATAGTAAATGATATCTTGTCTTATGTCCACCTGTCGATAGCTTGAAGGGATTGCTAATTTTTCTCGAGCCGATTTTTTGTTTGCTGGTATTAGAAATGTAGTTTCTTAGTGTCTTTTATATGCTAGCGATGCTATAATACACCACTTGAAACAAAATTCATCAACATTTTTGACATTGATTATAGCATTTCAAGATTTTATTTTTTAGGGTGCTTCTATGCACCTATTTGAAGGTATATGTTCCAATCTAATTATGGTTAGCTCAAAATATTTAAAACTTTTTATCGCCCAACCTGAATCCTTCTCTTGGAACTCACTGCTTTGAGTTATTAAGTGTTCAAGAGCATTATTTAGGTGCTCGTCAATTAACTCATGTTCATAAATACTCTTTTATGGCGTTATGAAATGCTTCATGGTTTCCGTTAAGGTTTATCATCAATTTGCTTTACATATGTATAGTCCATATACTTTCAAATTGAACTTTAATGTTCTGTACTCACTCATACAGTAACCCATTAATTTGGCTATATCCTTCTTGCAATAATTATAAAATTGTTTTAAATCAATCTGACCACTTTTATTAGATTGAAGACGATAAGACTTTAATGGGAATTTCGACCCTGATGAAATTATGATGATATTTTTATTGTCTTCTAGTTGTACTGCTGTTGCATTCTTATGCTTTTCAGGCATAATGTGGCGCATTTCTCTAGAGGGAGGATAGCTCTCTCCACATATTGAACAAACAATATTTACCATTGTAGTATCAATTCTAGGACGTTTTGCGGATCCTGACGTTGACTGACCTTGGTGGTTAATTATCTTAGAGGTCTTGTCTTTGCTCATTATGATTTCGAAGGCATTTCGACGATCCGAGCATACATCGTAGTGAGAGTCGGGCTCTGTTAAATCCATGGATTTACAGCATCTGTCACACTTAATTTTTTTCTAAAGATTCATAGCACAGTTCATACTCAAAAATGTTCCGAGGTCCTAAACAACTGTCATCCCATTATGTGAACCGAACTCTGATAGCTTGATGGGCTGATGACACAGGTTACAAGCAACTTGGGAT
Source organism: Drosophila ambigua (assembly GCA_018150905.1). Lineage (NCBI taxonomy): Eukaryota > Metazoa > Arthropoda > Insecta > Diptera > Drosophilidae > Drosophila > Drosophila ambigua. Next base: position 1,108,247 of record JAECWS010000099.1, read on the forward strand.
TGCATTTTCGTAATTTTTGTTGTTGTTTTTTTGTATTGTTTAAACACTTTCACTATAAGAAGAGAACTAGGAGCTTTTT